>OX421845.1:39547101-40147101 GCA_949127995.1 Suillia variegata
GCGTATTTTTAAGAAGTAGTCAGCTTATAAAATTTGTAAACTTAAACTTTCTGGAACAAAAATTCTTAAAATAACTTTTTCTCTCTTCTTCATCGTCCTGAGAGCTGGACCCACTTAATAACAAATATTTATCTACCATTGAAGTGTCACAACTTCCGGCATTGACTTCCACATTTTGTTGTTTGGTATTATTTGAATACAAATGTTGCCTGCAACACAAGACAACACAACATATTGCTGCAACAACTTCGCCAATGCCACCACAATAAGTAAAAAAGAGTTCGACTCGAGAAGATGTCGTCGTCGTCGACATGTCTCTCGAAAATCGTCCAGCACAGCGCTGCACAGACGACGACATGGAACATACTTTTCGCACTTTTGTTGCTAGTGATTCTAGCAATTTTCTCACAGCGATAACGAGGCGCGTAAGTGTAACGTCTACGTATACGATACGAAGGAGGTTCGCCAAAGCGAAAACATGTTCAGCAACCAAGTTTGCTGTTGCTGTTGCCGCAGCGCTTGTCATAAACGTTTGTGTCGACCGACGACAATCGGCTTGTTAATGCTCGACGTCGTCGTCGTCGTCGCCGTCGTCGTCTTGGTCGTTGTTGATCAAGTTTGTTTGTTTGTTTTTTTTTGTCGTTTTTGTTGTTTTTTGTGACGGTAAGCGGACTTTGAAGATAAGCTCATCTCTCATCTTTTCTTAGCTCAGCGTTTGATTTTGATCTTGTCAGCAACTTGTGCTAAATTTCCTTTTGCAGATAACTATTTGTTGTAGTTGTTGTTGTTGTAAGTAAGTGGCAAGGAATTGGGTTAGATTTGATTTTAATGGAAGAAAGTGTAGAGCTTTTGAACTTGTGGTGATGCGAATCAAAGTCAGTGGACGGTGACAGGAATGCGAAGAGTTGGCGTCGTTATGTCTCACATACATTTAATTTTAGAAAATAACCAATGTTTGCTTAGTCCTGAGCTAATATCTAATTCTAGCTTATTTGAATTTCTAGTAAGATTTAAAATTAAAATAAATAAACATTTCGAATTCGTAACGTCATAATTTGTGCCTGAGTCATAAAGACATTTACACATACATATACATATGACAATGAAATGGATTTTATGAGAAGAAACCTTAACAAGAATTCTTCAAGTCATCAAGAGCATTCCGGCCTGTTGGGTACTTTTACTTGCGCGTAGGTAGTTCCGTTTCAAAACCCATTTTAACAAAATCTTTGCAATTTTTATGATAGTACCAATAATCAAGATCTTGATTTACTTCAGTTTTGAAGGGCTAAGCGATATATATAAAAGTTTTATATGTATATAGTTTATAAAGAGAACAAGATACAGCAGGTATAGATACTTCAAAATCAAGTTGGGTTTTGAGCAATGAACTACTTAGTACAGAAACCCTATGACCTATAACTTCTATCTTATTTCTGCCTCCTTAATCAAGTTTAAGATCAGAAATCTCCAATCTTAGAACTGCTCTTAATAATTCTGATGATGATGACGATGAAGACATACCAAGAATTAAACTTGATTTATGTTAAGGTGAGCATTTTATTGTAGACTTCAAATAACCAGTTTTGAAACGAAACGAAACGAACCGAACCGAACACAAAGATTAAACTTGTGTGTGACGTACCTTTAAAGTAAAGTGCGGGTGTGCTGTGCAAAGAAAGAATCTGTTGGCGCTTTACCGGCGACTAACTACGTGTGAATTGTGGTTTCCCACTCGTAAAACGAATACCTACGCGCAATAAGTGGCCAACTTAAACTTTAACGCTGCACATGGATGAGTCAAGTTGAAGAAGCAGCACAGCGCAGCGATACGACTTTGGCTTATCGCGATCGCAGTGAAGCAATGCAATGAAATGCAGTTGGCGTATTCCAATCGTCATCGCAAATCCGATGCGTTCTGTGAGCTGTTTTTTGTTTTTGTTGTTTTGTTATTGCAGACTTGTGGGCATTGCAGACAGTCAAACAGACAGGCAGACAATCAGACAGACGGACAGACGGACGGACAGACATACAGACAGACAAACAACTACAACTCAGGTTTCAATGCCACCGGTATATTGACATTCGTGGCCCACTGGAGATGTGGTCGCGACCAATAAACGATGACGACGACGACGGTGACTGCGGCGACTTGTGCAACTGATCGAACGAAATAATGTCGTCAATTTGGTTATTTGACTTCTTTGTTAAATTGATCGATTTAAAAAGAATTAAGATCATCGCTAAAGAATGCATCTAGCTACAGTAAGTTAGTCAGACAGATAGACAGACAGACAGACAATGCCAAATGAAGCAACTTAATTATGAACTGGTCTGCTTGCCAATCCTGGGAGGTTGGTTGGTTGCTTTTGCTTGCTTGCTTGGTTCTTCGTCATGAAATTGGCTGCTCTGATTGAAATCGGTAATCAGGAATTGGATGGCGCATTTGCATTGCGAATACTTTTTGTTCCTAAACAGATCTGGATGACTTTTGTGGCTTACAGAGCACACGTTCAATGGAGAAGAAAAAGAAGAGAAGAAGCATTACATTTCAACTTGGGCGCAATACGGTTGTGCACCGGCTGGACCCACACAGTCAGTCAGCCAGCGAGCGAACGATCCCAATCAAAGTACGTCATGGTCACTTGTGACAACAATACTCCTCTTTATTGCTATTGTTGCTGTTGTGCGCTTACGTCGTGCTGCTGGTGCCACAAATTTTTTCACGATGTTTTATTTATCTGCAGTTGCAAGCCAGCAGGCAAACAGGCAGGCGGGCAGTAGCAGTTGCAACAACAATTGTCAGTTCAGTTTGTACATCCCAAACCAAACCAACCGCACAGATACTTTTGTCGATTGAAATATTAGAGATATGATGCAGTCGCTTGAGAAGATTTCAATCGAGAACATATAAATTAGCTTAGGGAATATATTGAGGAGATCTGAAGATCCTCTACGCATGTCTCGTGCATCAATCCTATTTATTGTCTCATCAAATTTCGGATATTTCAAAGCAACGGACAAAAAGCATATCAAACACTTCAGTGATTGAATTTTTCTTAATTGAGACTTTTGGTTTTATGTGGACTAAAATTCCATTTCACTTTATATAAAGAGAAAGGTATAATAAATGACATCGCATTATTTGCTCTGGCGCTCATTTTGATTCTTTTTTAAAATACGCCTCTCTAATTTAAGATGGGCATAAAAGAGTCTTTCTTGAAGTGAATCCTTAAAGAAGTAGCCTAGGTAGAATTCATAGAAATGATTGATCCACTTGGATCTTCAATTATAAAACATTTTCGATCACTAATCAATAAAATTCTAGTTCGACTACAAGTAAAAATTTGCAAATCCCAAGCGTTCTGGTGACAATGAAGCTTAATTAACCCGCTCGTAATTAAGCAAATTGGATGAAATCGCGCGCATTGCTCGATATCGGTGTTAAGACTCTTGGTCCGGTTTCAGCACAACTTTTTTTTTGTTGCTGTATTTTTTTTAGTTACTTTAAAACGACCTTCAACTTCGCTCCGTCACACCACGTCGCTGCTCAATTGCAATTGTTCACACCCAATCGACGTGAAGCGGTATTGCCGGCGCTACTCACAGCCACCAACTTGGCTGTTAGATAAAACAAAAACAAAACAAAAAACGTAACGTAACGTTACGAATGCAGTGAATTCCGTTATTTGCGCCAGACGAAATATCTCTCTACATCGGGCTAGCTGCACACAGCTGTGTGGTGTGGTTAACTTTAGCATGGCGTCGTTTTTCATGGAGTGACGAAAATGTATCCGCTTCCAGAACGGCAGCAACGGTGGCGGCGGTGCGCAGGTGCGCTCAAAACCTAAACCATGGCAAAAGCCAGCCGCCACTGCTGCCGCTGCCGACGCCGCTAGCAGTGAACGTGATGCAAATTATCTGCGCAAGTGTTGCCAGTCGCACGCGAATGCTGAGCTTACTGCCGCCGCCGCCGCCACCAACTGCCTACAAATATTAAATATCGTAGCGAAAAGTTCTCACGCTTTTTTTGTCATGGCCGAAACGGTTGACATATTAGAAGGAATAACTAAAACAACAACAAACAAAGAAACGGAGAAACGAAAAAACGAACTAAAATAATAAAAAAAAGGCTTCTTCTTCTTGTTTTGTGGACATAAATCAGTGAACATGACCATAATTCCCAGCGTAACAAGGCTTTATCTCAAGGAAACAGCGCATAGCACATCTCTTAGTCACTGGTCGCACCAAAGCGAGCCAAGCCAAGTCAAGCTCAGTTCAGCTCTCGGAATATGTCCAAATCTGGGGGAGAGACCAATTTAAGCGACTGACACAAAAATGCATCTCAACCAGGGCTAACGATCCCGGCACTAGCACGGCAGATTCTTAAAGAAATACAAGTATAACAAGATTTAAGAAAAATCGTTTCAAATAATTTGTATAGTGGAGATATATGTATGTATCTAGTAGATACTTTTATTAACAAATCAGATTTTCAACTTAAAATCGCTAAATCTGCTCCAGATGATTTGCATCCCTAAGTCTATGGAAGCGGTACATCCAAAAAGACTTGAAATTAGAAGATCCGATTCACACGGCATGGAGCTTCTTATAGCTAACAACAAAAAACAAATTAATAAAGTTAAAATTTTTCTTACTTCAAGGAAAAAAATTTCAGCACATCCAGATCAAAAGTGACATAACTCAAAACTAGGCAAGTTGTGCCGGAATTGACTTGGTAAAATATCTCTGCGATATGTATAATACATATATATTTAATGTTATTTATTTATTCACTTCTGTCATACGTATCCAAAAGATACTCGTACATATATCCAAAAGATATTTCGACCGAAATTTTACAGTCGACAATTAAATAACGCAAGCAAAAAAACAAAAACAATTCGCGAAAATTTAATTACAATAAAAATAAATATTACAATTACTGTAAGTGAGTTTGGCACGCCTTCGCTCGCCTCCGCCTCACATGTGCCTGCTTGTTCTTTTGTTGTTGTTGCTTTTATTTAGTAGCGAACAATTTTTTTATTGCGTGCAAAAATTATTTTCGTTCATTTTTCCAAGAATTTTCCCAACTTGAGATTTGGTGCAATAATGCCAGAAAATTGTTTATTCCAAAATAAAAGAGGAAAATAAGAAACATGCATACATACATACATACATACATACATACATACATACATATAAACATATAAATATACATACTACTCATAGACTTAATCGTAACTACAGACGGAAAGCCAGACAGACATGAGGCGGCCAAGATGGCGTTAGCCAGAAAAAAGTCGGTGCCAGTGAAAATTTATGGGGCGCGTTATATGTGCATATGCTTATACTACATTAGAGTGGTTTATATTTGACTTTTTCAAGTTTTTTACTTTTGCATTTACGATTTTGTTTGGGAGAAGGCAATTCCATAAAAATTTCAATAAAATTTCATCATACTAAAATGTACAAAAATAAAATTCAACATTTAAATAATTATGCTCGGGAGCATGTTGAGAGCGATTCAGTTCGCAGTTGAATGTGCGTTCAATTAAGGAGCACTCTTATTTGCATATGGAGTGCTTTTCGAATGTTATTTTTGGAAATTTGATTGATTTGACAGGACTTTTAAAGTATTTCCCGGATACTTGGAATTTTCACATTTACAAAAAAAAAAGTAACGTGACAAATTTGTCGTTTATTTAAACGCTTTTAGCATGCCAGAACCAGAACAAAACAACAACACCAAAAAAGTACCGCTAATCGAAAATTGAGACCCCTAATTAAATGAACTATTAGTTTTGTTGTTGTTGCGTCGATTAGCAATTCTATTTCTATTGAATTAAAATTCGATATAAAAGAAAAGCGAACTGCAACACACCCCCACCAGTAACAATAACAACAACAACAACATTGCCTGTTGTCGCTATGGCCCCTGTTGGCCAACAGTCATGCCAATTGTTTCATTCGAATATGCGAACGCGCGAGCTTTTCGCTGCTCGCCAATGAGTAATGATGATGCAAAGCGAAAACGAAAACGAAAATCACCATCAGCCGAAATTCGAAATTCGAAATTCACGCGAAGTGATGTGTCAAATTTTGTTTCGCTCGATTTCGGATGAGTTGAAACACAATATAAAAATAAATAACTTATTTAAATATACACTCATCTCATGCTTGAGATAGTTACAACTAATGGCACACCCTGCTCCGAACATCAAGGAGAAATTCTTATACATATTTTAATGTTTTGAGCCCTCTCCAGTAGAATTTGTTGCATGGTGTAAGTTATTATATGCAAATTCTCCAACCGATTTTAGAAGGTTTCTAATATTTGTATTTATATTACTAAGATATTTCAGCATTACAATAAAGTTGCATAGTAAATTACGACAGACGTCATGTGATAATTTTTCTAAATAAATTTATTCTCATGTTAATTTTTAGGCAGTTTAATTTAATCTGATTTTAATTTAGATCAAAGTTAAATCAAAATTGATTTTCAAAAAGTTCCGCAACTTAGAATTAACAACGATCGGAATTGCTTTTAAAATGCGTTTCTCCCCCAGCGTAGAAGAGCGCATTTGTATCTTTTCCTCATCTTCTTCTAGTTTCACTTATGCAAGATAAAGTTAAGCTGTTATTTAAACCTTAAGGATAAATGCTCAAGTCCGTTTTAGTCGCAACAACATAAACACTAAAAGGCGTGTCGTTTTATCAATTCCCATTCCCACAAATGGGAGTCCTCCCAAAAGCCAAGAGGAACAAATCAAGAAAACGATTCGCTGTCGAGATATTTGTGAGGTAAGCGTGTAGCCGCTCAATCTCTTAATCGCTGAGGTCTTCAATGTCAAAACTATAATTCAGTCAAGAGTTTGTTGGATTTGATCACAAAACACGAAAGTCAAAAACTGAACAAATCATAATATATATTTATACGACATATACACACATGCATAGACCAATTAAAACAACAACAACAACAACAGCAACAAAAAAGAAGAAAAAAGAAAATTTAAATCAACAGAATTTTTCACAAAAGTTGCATGAAGGAAGGTAATTTAAAGAAGAAAAATTCACGTCGCCCCTTTTTCTAGTCGCACCAGTCTTAAGTATGTAAAGTGTGCGTTCGTCTTGTAGTCTGTGTGGTTGTCTGTCTGTCTGTCTGTCTGTCTGTCAGAATCCATAGTCAGGCATTGCGAGCGACACAAATGACGAAATATTTATTTGAAATCTTTGCTTGTTTTATTTTATAATTTATGAGCAATTTATTTTTAAAAGCAACAACACAGCAACAACAATCCAGACAGACAGATAGACAGACAGACGGAAAAACTGAAAAACCTCAACGAAGGGGAGGGCGGCCAGGCCAAAATGCGTAAAGGCGGCGGCACGAGCCAAAAAAATATAAATTTTATATTTTATGTAGATGTACGCTTGTTGTTGTTGTAGTAATTTTTCAATGTATTTTGTCGATGAGAAAAGACGACTACACTTATGAGTGTTCTTAATATGTTTTCTTGTTGTTGTTGTTGTTTGTTGTTGTTATTGCTGCTGTTTTTATGTAAAAAATTCAAAAAGTATTGAAGCGTGCGTGCCACACCGTCGTCTTTTCCAAAACTGTAGCAACTATGAGCTAGTTGTTATTGTTGTTGTTGTTGTTTTTGTAATTGCATTTGAAGTTTTACGCTGCTGCTCCGCTCGTGTTTATTTAAAAAAACAAAATCAATTTGCTGCGTAATTCTCAATTCGGAAAAGCAACCCACCAGGTATGTAGAAACTTAAAAAGCAGAAGACCAAAAAGAAAAAACAAAAACAAAAAGTGTTTTTCTTGTTTTGTTTTTGTAATTTTAATTTTTATTTTTAGTGCAACAAATGGCGCCATACTGGGGGCGAACAGCAAGACGAAACGGCATTGAGAAGAGATCAAAGGTGCGCAATTGCGCAAAATCCCTTTTTCAGTTGTTGTTGTTGTTGTCGTTGCGTTGTTGTTGTTATTGTCGTTGTTCCAGATACTTGAAAGTGTCTGCCACAACCACCTATCGCGATGTTGGCCTCTCAGCTGAGGGCGTGCGGCCATCGGTGTATTTGGTGGGGTTAGGGAGATGGGAGGGGCTGTTATCTCCTAGATGAGATGAGGTGCATTTGGTGGATGTTTATCAATAAGTATTTCGTCTCAATCAGCGGCGACACGAAATTGGTTAATAACAAACAAACAATAATATTATTAATTAAATACAAAAGTGAGATGTTTGAAAGAGAAAACTAACAAATCCAGTTTCGAATAAATTAACTCGATTTGTATTAATTTGGTCGCAGAGACAAGATAAGTTTGCATCTTAGAGATACTTTTAATTTAACGAAGATTTTTTATATTAAATAATGACATAATTAATTTAAATGAAAAACGATTTTTCATTTTTATAAATTAATCACTTCCATATGAAAACCGAATAAGCAAAAGTATATCTAGATATACAATGTAAGTGTTTAGTTTATAGATACATTTGTATCTATAAATTAAAATTGAAAATTCACAATTTCTTCGAATTTCGATATAAAACTTAAAACTCAAAACATTTCCAAATAAACCGAATTGAAAACTAATCGGAAATTAAGTAGTTGCTGAGCTCAACGCCCGCTCAGTGTAACAAACGTACGAACCACCCACACGCTCATCCTTAGTAGCAGCAGGCAGGCGAGCGAGCGAGCAAGCGCGCGCTTTCATCTCGAACATTAGCTGGAGAAGAATTGATTGTAGTGATTGAATTTGAAAAACTGTTTACACTAATGATGACTGCCAGACGAACTAATTCCAGCTAATCGCAACGGTGCGGACTATACAAAATGGAAAATGGTAATTTATGCGGCGCAGCTATTTATTTCGTGTGCCGCCTTAACAAAATTTGTAAAGTACCCGTAGTCGGTTTTTCGGCTATAGTTCCAGGGCCAGAATGGCATGAATAAAAAAAAAACATGGCAACTAAGTCAGTGACTGAAGTGGGCAAGTGGGCGCATGTGCGGTATTGTTTTAAGTAGCTTCTTTACTTTGTTAATTATAATTAAAATAAATTTTAATACAATATAATTTTAATGTAACTAAACCAAATGAGCAATAAAGACCAAGATTAGTTTAATATGGCCCAAAATTGTTTTACCAAAATAATATAAAAAAAATTAAGTTCCCATTTTATACCAAGCAAAACAAAACCGAGTACAAAGTCAATAAATGAATGACATTTCCCACGCTTAAAAAAACGCTGCTACAATTTAAAAGAGCATAAACCAAAAATACCGAAATGTGCCTAAAATTTTAATTATTCACTTCCATTGCCAGGTCCGCGCCGATCCGATCCGCGCCGCTCTGCTCCGCCCCATCACCAAAAAAAAACATTACGAGTACACCGAGAAATATTTAATTGTCGAAACGTGTACAACAACAAAATAACAACAGCACCAACAACAACAAGAGCAGTTCAAAATGGCGGCTTGACACAAAGCGAACAACGCGCCCAACTGCTGAGCGCGCGCTCAGCATAACAGCTAAGCTAAGCTAAGCTTAAAGCGTACAAAGCGTAGCAGCAGGCGGCGCGTTGCGTCGCATAGCAATTAAATGCGTCAAATGTGGCAAATGTGTCTGTGGTGTGTGTGTGTGTGTGTGGACACCGCTTATTCTTATTTAACTTCTTTGGTTCAGCTTCGCAGTGAAATCGCGCGGGCGCCGCTGGCGACAGCACGCTCGCGCCTTAATTTGAATGAACTTCGAGGACGCGCGTAAAACGCAATTAACTATTTATTTTATTTATTATAGTTGGAAAGATGTCCAAAAAAATATTTTATCATGGATCAAGTTTTTGTTGTAGCTATGTCTAGTTGCCAAAAATCAAAAATCCATGTGAAGACACGCTTACAAGCAGCTGGCATGAATGGTAATAATTAAAAAAAAATTGTCTTAAAGCTTGTACTAAATTTTTCAATTCACACAAGCGTTAAAGTTAAAAGAAAAAAACACAAGCTAACTTCGATAAACGCTTTGACACCTGGCCTATTCTGTATCGCTCTTTATTAGCGTAGCTCTAGTCTAATCGCCTTATCTTTTTTTTTATGTACTCGTAGTTTACCTGCTACCGTTTTTATTTCTCGGGCGGTAATCGTAGATTACTAAGCAAAAGCCGCTTTTGTTTGTACTCTGAAGCGTTCTTTTTAACAGACAGCTTAACTTTATGGCGTTGTTTGGCAGGCCACAAGGTGTATGAGTGATATTCAATTTAAAGACTGCTCGAAGTGTCACGAAGGCGACGTTAAAGCCGCCTATTAAAAAAAAAAAAGTATACATATATGTATATTAAATCTGTTTTTCGAAAATATTTTGAAAAATTTTCCTTCTTTTAAGAATTATCATATATTAAGAAAAGTTTGATAGTATTTTTTGATTTAATCTGATCGAATTATGATCAGATTTGATTTGATCAAATCGAATTTAAGACAATATTGAGTAAATCAAGATGATAACATATCAATCAGATCTTTTTTAATCGGCTTCTGTCTGGAAACAAATCTGAGTAGTGATCACTTATGAATCTATAAAAAATAAGAAATAAAAGATCTTAAAATTGATATGAACAGATGTGAACAACTTTACTCAATTCACTGATCTGATAAAATCAGATCAGATCGGATCACATCGTCACTTTTCTTTAACGTGTGAATCCATAATTTAAACTAATAACACGAAGAACAATGTGGCAACACTGCATCAAAGCAATGCAATGCCACTTACCAAATGCGCCAAAAACAAAAACAACAACAAAAACACTCTACTACCGGGTTGTTCAGTTACTGCAGCCGCCGCAGCCGCCGACGACGAACAAACGTCTCTATTTAGGTAAAAAAAAGAGAAGAAATAAAAAAAAAAAAGTTGGTCTAGTAGTTTTCACCATAATTGACGAAAATCTTCACGGAATCGTATCGTCCAGAGCTGTTGGAACGAGCTAGTGTGGAAAATGTGGAAAAGCGTAGTAGTGCCACCACAAATGCATCGAATGGCATCGCTTCGAATCGCTTTGAGCGGGTCTTGGATTGGATTGAACTGAATTGGAATGGAATTGGAATGGTTTAGATGTGCTGCTGCTGCGCTTGTGCGCTTTATGTTGTCGATACATATTGTCGATGGATGTTGTTGGTGTCGTTTTTTGTTTTTTTTGTTTGCTGTCGTTGTCGTTGCGATCTCTGTTGTTGTTGTGGTTGTAGTCGTTGTGGTTTCTGTTGCCTTCATTATTATGCAAACAGGGTTGAACTATTTACCCAAAGATGGCCCGAACTAATGATGATGATTGTTGTTGTAGTTGTTATATGTTGGTGTTTGTTGTTGTATTGCTGCTGCAAAAATTGCCGTTTATATGTATGTCATTGACAATTAATTGTTGCAACAACAACAACAACAAAAACTACAGGCATTTTGTGGCACTGGCAAACAAATTTTGAATTGCTGCCGTAACAATTTGCGCAAAATTGTGTAAATTTATTTTTAGTTTTTGTTGTTGTTGATGTTGGTGCGAATTGGCGCATTTTTTGGAGCATCTGTTAGATACATAATACAATTTGAATAACGGTATGGTATTTTAAAATGATTTTTAAAATGATTCAAAATAACTTTTAAATTCTTCGAACAGTTTTTAAATGATTCTTTGACAACTCAAAATATTTCCTCAGAATAATTCGTTAATAGATTTAATTATTCGATAATGTATTTATTTTAAAATGCATTTATTTATTCATTAACTAATTAATTGTTTATTCACTTATCAATTTTTTTAATTTATTCATTTATTAATAATTTTATTAAAAACTTATTAACTGTAACATTTTCACAATATTTTTAATCAAATAAAAAAAAATTAAAAAAATTAAATTAAAATTCAAAACTTGAGTTTTTGTCCAAAGAGGATCTCAATGGGATCTTCATTTCAAAATTTGAGCTAAACAACCGACGATTTCTTATCAGCATCACTTGAGATAAGTTCAAATGCTGATAGCACTTGTTCCAAAGTGGCCAGCAGAAGATTTGCACTTGTTGGCGCAGAGAAAACACTTGGATCCACTTAACATTCTGACAGCTGCAGATAGATACATTTAATATAATAACTTGACTGCAGTTAAGAAGTTACCAATTCTTTTTGACATAAAAAAGTACATTGATTCCTAATATTTCGATAAACATAAAAAACAACAAACAAATGCCGACATTAAAACGTCAATAAAAATATATTTAAAATTTCAATGTAGAACGTTTTTATGTTGCCGTTAAGATGTCATCTAAAAGTTAAATCAATTTCTAGCTAAATACATTCAAATCTCTAACAACTTCAATTCGATATATGTATGTGTTAGAATGTATGTATGAATGTATGATTGCTTTTTATAAGTATTTACTATACTTATGTATCGGGGGAAAATCATAAAAATAGGGCAGAGGAATATTACGAAAATCCGCAGAGCAAGACGCACAAGAATCGTTCGCTCATTTGCGGCGCAACTGACAGATAGTTGGCAAGCAGGCGTGAAAATATGACAAATCTTAAGAGTTGTCGTATGTGGAAGGAGACTCGCGAGCGAACACAAGTTCAAAATACACATTTTTGGCTAGCTTCAATGATGCTTGCTGCAAATGGAAGAAGCAAAAGTGGAAGAAAAAAGAAAAGAAATATTGCAAAAGTAAAGGGTGCAATTACCTCAAAGTACGACCGACGGACGGACGCATGTACTTATAGATACATTTATTTATATTGGGCGACTGCAGTAAATTCGGTTTTCGGCAACATTGTTGCTGAAATATTACTTCCGGTTGCGGCTATGAACATGTGAATTCGATGATTTTATGCGCATGTATGTAAATGTTTGTATGTAAATATTTCCTAGAATTGTTTCAGTTTGTTTTTTGTTTTGCCAATATATTCAGGTTTACATATTTTGGACCTGACTTCAGCAAAGTGGACGTGATTTACCAGTAATCATACGGGACGTATACTTAATATCTTAGAATTGAATTTTAGAAATTCATCAAAGTATCTATTATCCATTAGGTGCGATTTTAAAGATACAAAAATTCGTTCCTTGAAACTAAACTACTTGTAAGTGAAAGACCATTAAAAAATCTTTAAAATACAAATGTTAGCACTGAGACATGATCGTAGTGGTTGTTGTTGCTCTTTAAGCTGTTGTTGGTGTTACCTTTAAAAGCAGCAAACCAGTAGCAAATTAAACTGCAAACAACAACAACAACAACAACAAACAAAGTGCTGCTGTTTGTTGCATATATATGGGCGGCAGCATTTTTGCGCCAAAGTCGCAACGCAACGTTTTGGTGTTGCAAATAGTTGCAATAACTTTATTGAGGAGCGTGTCCATTGGCTTGGAATTGCGTTTTCTTTATCTGCTTTTCGTTTGTTTGTTTTGTTTTTGTTTTTGCAGGAAAAAGCCTATCAAAACAAAAAGCAAAAACGTTGAATTTTGTTGGCAACAACAACAACAAATAATATTAAGAACAACAACAACAACAACAACAACAACGTTAGTGAGTTTATTTGTTTGTATTTTGATAGTTATCTAATTTTCACGATCGTTGCCACGCTTTTGATTTAACAGAATAATTAATCAAAGCTTCAATTTGTTAAGATGTATATCTCATAATTAAATACACATACATAACACATATGTATATAAATGTATAAATAAAAATAAAGACTTTTCGAGGGCAGCAAATTCAGTTCGAATTCAGTTTGACCGTTACCACTTTTTACCATATGCTCAATTTTTTTGCTGCTACTGCTTTTGTTGCAGTTGTTGTTTATGTTGTTGCTGCCATTGCAATTATCTTGGGCAGCAAGTGTTGCCGCTAATCTGGGTGGTCTATTGATACGAGTATGCGAGTATGATAATTTTATGCGCACTTGGCTGCATTCCTGGCAAGAATTTTAAGATTGTTTTAGCTTCGTTTCGCTTCGCTTCTTTCGCTTTTTTCGTTTCTTTTCTTTTCGTTTGTTTCGTTTTACTTTCTTTGACCAAAAATGTTTTCATTTAATTTATTTTTCGTTTGGTGTTTTTTGTTGTTGTTGTTGTTTTTTTTTTTAGACAACGTTGAAGGAATTTTAAATGCTGCAGCGAGCGAGACGTCCTTTTTGCTTTGGCAACTGCTACAGAAGCTTTTTGCTGCTGCTGATGCTGCTACTGCCAATGCCACAAAGAGTGGCATCATCGATGGCAGAAGCTCGGAGAATTAATTTCGGCCCTAAGGCGAAACTAACAAGCAACACACACACACACAGGCATACACATAACACAGCCGCAACAGAAACCAGAACAAGAACTAAATTGCGGCACAGCACAATTGCCCTCATTGGGGTCGGGGCTCTTTTGTGAGCAACATTGCCGCGCAACAGCAATAATAATAACAAACACAGCGAACAGCAACAACAACAGCGAGAACAACAACAACAAAGACAAGTCATGCAAGCAAGCGTTGGCAATGTTAGCAATGCTGGATGTTGGCGTTTGCGCATTGCATGCAAATTGAATGATTTTTCCTTTAAAGCGGTGCGCATGCGCAGAGAGAGACAGCGAGAGAGAGAGCGAGAGAGAGCGAGAGGAAACCACCGCCACCGAAGACAGGCGAAGAAAACTTAAGCATAAATTCCTTCGCATAACTCTTGGCCACGGCCACTCAAAGCATTTTTATGACAACAACATCATCTCGCACAGTACTTTCGTGTGGTAAAAAGTTCGAACTAAAATCGATTGAGTTGTTGAATAAGTTTGAATGTTGATTGTCTCACGGAAAATCTTCTTTAAATTCTGAAGTAATTTAAATTTTTTTAAGTCTATAATTTAATTTGTTAATATTTTCATTTTTCAAGTTAACCTACAAAAATTAAAATTTTTATATAAACGAAAATTTTCAGTTATTTTTTTTTAACTATTTGACTATGGATGACTTTCTATAACCGCAACAAAGTACTGTGTGACGAAGACGCGCAACATATGGAGCGTCTTTTTTGTTTTTGTTTTTTCATATGCGATGCATTTGCGCAGGCTCGAAGGCGAAGTTGCAAGGCGAAGAGAAAATTGATCAGCTTTGCTAGCCGCTGGCAATTCGGATGCACTTGCGTGGCTAAATAATTACGTAATAAGTGGTTGGCCAGACGGACGGGACAGCTAAGCGGACGGACGAACGAACGAACGAATGAACGAACGAGCGTACAGATGGACACACGGGATAGAACTTGGGTGCACAGGCTGAGGTGGAAGAAAAATTACAGCAATTGTCACAAGAATGTGCGGAATTTTTTGGGGAAAGGGAATTCTGGGAAAACGAGCCAAACGAGATTGCCTCGCAATATTAAAATACAACAACAAATACAAATATGAAAACGCTTTGTTGGAATTCTGGAATATTTGACATATTCAAATAAGAAGTGAATAAATAAATTAAATTTGCACGATGGAAAAAGTTTTGAAAAATTTGACATACATGTTAAAATGTGAAAAGATTCATCGAAATGAAAGAATCTCATCGGTTAAGAGTTCCCTCACATGTTGCAGCAACATGTTGCGGCGGCACTTTTTTAACCTCACTCACAAACTGGAGAAATGTTTCAAGATCGCTGCGATTACTTTATATCACACTGCGGGGCGAGAGACAAACAAGGTGCCACAATGTTATGATAATGACATTTAAATTGCAACGCGCATAGCTAAAAAACAACAAACAACAACAAAATAACAAAACAACAACAATACGAAGCAAAGCGATAACTTTTCATGTTGAGTTTTCTTTATCTTTTCGACGTTTATTTCGCAATGCCAAACGTTCACAATTTTTTTTTGTCTTGTTTTCTTTTTTGTGAGCGATGCTTTTTATTGTTTTTTTTTTATTGTCAGTTTTGATGAGAATTTTATTTGCAGATATGTGTGTGTGTGTGTGTATGTGTGTGTGTGTGTGCTCGCGCACATGCGCAAACGATGAGAAAATGCGGCAGCAATTAAACTTGGCGTCTTTACAAGCAGAGAGAATTTCAAACTTGCCACGCCGGGCTTTAGTGTACAAATTAAATAACACCGGGCAACAACACTGTAAGCGTTCACATAGTAAAATGAACGTCACACACTTTTGTTGGAATTTCATCTAAAAATATATACATATACTTGTATATACTCGTGTACATATGTATTAGATGAGAACTTGCCTTGGCTGCTCGACCGATGACATGTCAACCGATTACCGCAAACAATTTGACCAAGTGTGGATAATTTCACGAGCCTGTGTAAACCAAATCAGAAACTTTTAAATCGTAAATTTGTATATTGCTGTGGCATAAGTGCAGCAACAACAATTGCAGTTAATATTGTTGCTCCTGCTGCTGCTGCTCCGCCAACCAACCAACAAACATTCGACTCGCACTCTTATTCCTTCCACGGTAATCAATAATCGAATTGATAAAGATCATGCTTTTTGTATTTTTGTTGTTGTTGTTTTTTTGGTATCCATTTTTTGTTACTGTTGCAAAGAGCCGCCAACAGTTGCTGCCGTCGCTGCGACATGAATTATTGCTGAGTGTAGTGGCATGAGTGCGCGCATGCGCAAATCTATGCGAATTTGGCAAACGACGACGACGACAACAACAATAACAACAACAACAACAACAACAACGACAGCGGCAAACGATACCGGCCAACGACGACGACGACGGCGACGGCGACGGCGGAGTTCGAGCTTCGTCATTCGAATGTGAAACGCGAAACGAAACAAAACTTGGAATTCCTTCGTACCGGCAGACAGATGGACAGACAGACAGTCAGATATACAGACGGACAGGACAGACAAATGGGAGGCTGGCAAAACAGCCAGCCAGCCAACCGGGCGGTCGGTCGGTTGGCTAAACGAGAATGTTCAGGACGCTCGTTCGATCGCTCACTCGCCGACGACTATGTTCGCACGCTTTTCACGGCAAGCTGGGCAGGCACACAGTTGGTCTGTCTCTTTGTCTAGGGAAAAGGCGGGCTAAATTGGTTGGTTTTCTTATTCTGGTGTCAATTTACCAGATTTCCCAAACAATTCCAATTCCAAAACTTAAAGATTTTTCGTATTTCTTAAAATAAGAATGACAATTCAAAAAAAAAAAAAGAAAACTAGCGCCATCTCGCGCCAGTCTCCGCTACGAACGTATCTATCGGTTTGGTGCATTCGGGGTGTTCGCTTCGCCGCGACTTACGAGTTTTCGACTATACTATGCTAATTACGTCATGTGGACTCTTTATGGACAGTTTGCATTGTGGGAACCAAAAACTGGAATTGAACTGTTTGTGCAGTCTGTCCGTCTGTCTGTCTGTCCTTTCCTCAGTCTGTGCGCCTGCAACAGTAAGCTAAACTATTTTTCTTGCTGCTTATTGTCGTTGTTGTGGTTGTGGCAACAACAACAATAATAATAACAAAAGCAACAACAACAACAGACGAAAAAAAATTGGTGCCTCGTCTACTTCGACTTTATTGCAACTTTGCGACTTCTACTGCTTCTACCGCACTTTGCTGTTGCTTTTGTTGTTGCTGTTGCTGTTGCCGTTGATGCTGCCCCTGTGGCAGTGGCACACACACAAAAATGAAGCAGTTGCTGTTGCTGCTGCTTGCTTGCTTGCTGTTGCTGTTACTTAAGCAATGTCGCACAGGCGCATAATGGATTTTTTGTTGCCTGTTTATGCTTGATGTGGTCAAGCATGTGCAATATTATTGCTGTTGTTGTTGTTGTTGTTGTTGTTGTTGCTGTTGTGGATGTGCTGCTGGATGCGATTCTTTTGTTGCCGCATGCGGGAAGTTTGAAAGTTCGTTTTTAATAAAACTTTTATTTCGATTATTATTTGGCTAACTGGCGTTGTTAATGATAATGGATTTGCCGGTGCAGCATGTTGCAGCAACATGAAATGTTAAGTGAAAATCGCCTTTTTTCAACATTTTAATTAATGGTTTTTCATATTTATTTTTAATATGCAATAAAATAATTTTTTATAAATTTTAATACAAACAATTCTTTACTTGCACATACACAAAATGTTATACACTTAAATTAGGTCTATTAAAAGCAAAAAAGAATTTTACTCTTGGAAGATTTTCCAAACAGAAAATCACTGAAAACTTTGTAAACTTTTTTTTTGTGTCTGCCGTGCATCGAACTTGGGACTTTAGGCGTCGCTTGCCAGATAATAACCAATGTGCTATGCCTTTACAACAGAATTATTAAAAGAAATAAAAGAAAATGAGATCAATGACGTTGTTTTCCATTTTTAGCCCTACACTGAGAAAATAATCGAATTCTAAGAATTTAAGAACGATCAGTCTTGATTTAAGATTGTTTCGTTCAGACTCAAATTAAGATTTAAAATAATCGTAAAAATCGATAAATCAAACTGAAAGTTTTGATTTAAGCAAATATTTTCCAATCTTATTTTTAAATTCAAAAATTTTCAAATAAGATTGTTAAATCTTAAATTGAAACCGTTACGATCTAAACATAAGATAATTAAATATCTTGTTTCAAAGATATTCAAGATTTTTACTGAGAAGAAATTTAAAAAATTCGGCGCCGATCTGTTGAACTTTCGTTAATTCAAGACCTTTCTTAAAGACCATTTCTCTCAAAATTAAGAGTATTTTTCTCGCCTCTCTTTGCCGAAGGTTGATACCTCCAGCTGTATCTATTGGATGCGTTCACTAAACCAAATATCCTTTAAAATCCGAAACCTTCAAAAATCGAACTTATCAAATATGAACCAAAAAAAATTAAATTTGAAAAACACCTGAGGTTGAAAAAATTAACCTAGACTAAGTATCTAAAGCAAAGTATCTAATTAAATGCTCATAAATGTGGCAACAACAAGAACAAACCACAATAACAACAACAAGAACAACTAACAACTTAAACAGAAATTGCTCTGAACGCATTTTAATGATATTTAAAGGTGCCCATGTGCGCATTCTGGCGCCACAAGGTGAGCTCAAGTCCCACAACAGCAAACAACACGAAAGAACAACAACAACAACAAACCGACAACAATAATAACAACAACAAATAAAACGACAACAACAAAAACCACAGCAGCAGCAACGAAAGCAACCAAAAAGCTCCTAAATATGCAGCAATGCGAATGGCAACAAATTTGTGGCTGCCTGTGGCTACAACCACAATATACATAAATGCTTCCACCACAAGCACACAAACACACACACACACAAACACACACACACACACACATACATATTTATATATATGAGTGTACACATGCGCGAGAAAATGCAGCCGCGCTAAGTTTTTAAAGCATGGGAACCAAGCGCGCGCACGCTTGCGCTTAGCAGCAATTGCTGCTGGTTGGTTTGCTGCGCGGCGGCGGCGGCTGCGGCGGCAATCATTTTGAGCACACGGTCAGCATGCCGGCCGGCACTCGCTCGGCTGCATAACACAACAACAACAACCACATCAACAACAATAACAACAATAACAACAACAAAAATCGAACGAACCATCGATTTGAATGTTTCTTTTTTTTTCGTTTTGTTTTTGTTGTATTTTTTTTTGTTTTTATTAAAGTTAATCGAGTTATTTTCTGCTGGTCGCACGCGTGGATGGTGTGGCAGGCAGGCGTTCGACCGTCTGTCTGACTGTCTGCCTTCTTCCTGCCTGTTTGCTGCCTGCGGTACACAAATATCCTTCAGTGAAAAAATAAAGAAACAAAATAACTTTGGTCGGATGCGTGCAACAACAACTCGAGTTGCATTCCAAATAATGTAATCAAAGCATGCTGCAGATGTTGAAGCAACATGTTGCTAATGGCATTATACCAATGATACAATTACATATACTCGCATATAAATATATATACATTTATTATAATCGATGTTTAATAATTAAACTAAATCAATTTCAAGCTCGTAAAAGATGATTAAGATACATCTGATATGTCTGCAACAGCTCCTAGCAGCATGTTGCTAGCGTCAGTATATTGTATAATAAACTTTTATATAGTAAATATTAATATCTAAAATCTTGCCAATAAAGTGTTTCAGAACTAAACGTTTTCGTGTCAAACAACAAATGACAAAAAGGTGTCAAGAATCCGTCCGAGGTTGAAGGAAAGCGAGGCACATGTGCAACAAACGCCCCGAGCCTCGATTTGGGAAAATCCGCACCGGGTTGCGTGTGGAAAACCCATCATCAGTTGGAAAGCATTCGCAGTGCCACAAACAACGTTTGTCACATTCACATTGTTGTGTTTCACAAGTCATAAAGGCGGCGCAGGGAATACCGTCGTAGTCGTCGTTGTCGTCTTCGTCTTCTTGGTCGTCGCATTTATTTGCTAGTTTTTTTTTTTTTGTTCGTTTTTTTTTTTCGAAAACCTGTTGGTGATAGCAAGTGCAGCGAATGCTCGCTCACCGGGATCGGGATTAAATTAAATTTACCATGTGAACTTGCTGCAGTTTTCCCACGATTTATTTTGTGTCGGTTGGAAATTCGAAAATATTTCAGTACGAGTAAGAGCAGCAGGAGCACTCCTGCACCTGTAGTACCTGTTATACGAGGGCGTGCTAATACGAGGGCGTGATCAACCGTTTTCATATACTTAAAATACAATTGATTTTTTTTTACGGGAAGTTCACCTCAGTTTGTAAATCTAATTAGTGCTAGTCTAAATAACTTAGCTTAGCCTCTGCTACTCGTCTGAGTTAGCCTAATCTATTTATTGATGTGCGATCAATATCTCAAACACTTTTCGATATGTCTACCCGCATTCATAGCACAGCAGCAGCCTCATTATCATCGACATCTTCGACATTATCCGACATCATCAACATCTTCGACATCATCATAATCGTTGTTATCGTTACCATTAATCCAGCGCGTCAATGATGATCGGTGGTCGGTCGGTCGGTCAATCATAAACGTTAAACGGCAAAGCGCGCGCGCATTCGCCGCCGACGGACAGTGTTATTTAGTGTGTGTGTGTGGCGCGATATTAATACACAAAAACAAAAACAAAAATACTTGGTGTTGCTGATGCCATTTCGTCGGTCTTGTTGATGTTCTTCAATGTTGGTGATGACGTTTCGAACTGCGATGGTCAGCCTTAGCGCGGTTCTGCTCTGCTCTGCTCTGCTCTGCTCTGTCTTGTCTCGTACTCATTATTTTCCCATAAATAAAATTGATGGCGAAGCTGGCTAATTTAATAGCACACGATTTGCTTCCCACACCAATCAATTACCACCACCACCGCCGTCGCCGTCGCTGCCGCCACAGTCTTCCATCGACTTTGGCTCGAATTTCCGATAGTGTGGCCGCCCGGAATATGTTGGCCTGCTGTGTCGTTTTAATTTCATTTTTGGCTAATTTAATTAGATGCTATGTTATGCTTTGCTTTGCTCTGATCTACTCCGCTCTGCTCTGCTCTTCCTCTGAGCATGTGCTCCTATTGTTGTGTGTTTGTTGTATGTTGCCTAATCGGTTTTCAAACAATTTGTTGAAAAGTCGGCTTGGGGTAATCACCAATTGAGGTTGTCAGGCCTTTGATGTCGGTCGATCCATCAATTCGATGGTCGAAAGAAAATTTCGTTGCTCACACTGGAGAGCAACGAAAGGTGTTAACGATTTTGACAATGTTGCTGACAAATGTTGTCATGCGATATTGCTAGTTGTTGCCGCTAGCTTTATTTTAATTAAGCATAAATTAAACGCGCCATTCAGACAGGCAGACAGCCAGGCAGACAGACAGACAGACAGACGGACAACTTAAGTGCAACGAGCAGCTTCACACTGAAGTCGATTACTTTTTTATTATTCGATTTGGAATTTTATCGGCGGTCTGCATGCGGCATCTTAATTACGCATTTAATTAAATCAAACTTTAATAACGGCCATCCATGGTCGCAGCGTAGTCATGAAATCATCGCTGTGGGGAAGTGTACTTGTTCGTCTGGTCTGGTCTGGTCTGGGCTAGTGATTTGTAGCTGGTAAGTCTACGAACTGAGAGCAGGGCGAAGAAGCAATGAATGCATACTCAGCCGCCTTAGTTGCAATTCTAAATGTCAATTAGAATATTGAGGAAGTCAATAGAAGATCGTTTACTTCTTAAGCTTTATATTTCCGATTTGATATATCTTTATATAGCTACAATTAATTCAAGAACTATTTCCGACATCTAAACAAAGGAACATTTAATTATTTTATATAAATTAAAAAAATATTCGTTCCCTCGTTCACTTAACTTGTTTGCATTAAAAACGCTTGAGCCGAGAACATTTGCAAATTCAATTACACGCTCGTATAAATTGCGCTAGAGTGACCTCATTGATGAAATCATTTCAAAATTTCAATCTACTACAAACAACTTACATCGAGAGTCTTTATTTTTTTTTTTGCTCAACATATTCATAGAATGGTGCAATCAAACCGCTTTCGCACACATTCATTGCGACATAACGCAAAATCGTTTAGCCACCACAAGCGGGCGTAATATTGAAAAGGGTAGCCGCAGCCAGCAGCCAGCAGCTAGTAATGTACAAGCGACAATAAGTGCCATTGGAAAATGTGAAAAATTTTGCCTTCGATACAATTCAATTTGTAAGATACTCGTAGACGCTCACACACACACACACACACACTTAAGAAAAGGCGAACACAATTTTTGAGTACAATATTATATCACATCCGTTGGGAACGCAAGCGACAGATACGCGAGACTATTCTACGAGTATGTGAGCGCCCAGACTGTTTTGTGTCCCAGAGACACGTCATTTTCATTTTAGCATAGAATATAGGGAGGAGGCTGGGATGGTCATACGACTTTCAGCTGTGCCAACAAGTCAATCACCCGGCGCAAGTGTTATGCGGCCAGAGCGCAGTGGTTCCTAACGGTCGGTCGGCTGGTTAGACAAGAGAAGGTCGGAGATAGATTTGAAGAGGATGAAGACAAGATTTGTTGATTAAATTGAACAAAATTTTAAAAAAAAAAAAAAAAAATAATTTTAACAAAAGTATTGATAAATAATTTCAGTTCAAAGTTGAAATAAAAAAAAATAGTTCACCATTTTTTTAAACTGTTCTCATGGTTATGACTTTTCAAATTTGAGAGTCCCTGCTTGCAAAACATAATTTCTCACATAATTCTGACAGGCAGCGTCGTCGATCGTCGCGTCGTCGGTACATGGAAGCAGGAAATAAAAATTGTGTTGCTCAGTGTCCACCCTATAAGCATAAGCATAAGCCATAAGCAATAACAAAGCAGAGCTGAGCAGAGCGTAGCGTAGCGTCGGAATAGCAGAGGAAAGCAAATAAACATTTTCATTGATTTTGCGGCACGTTGCTGTCTAGGCGCCGCTTTTCTTTATTGAATATATATGCCCGTACCAAAAAAAAACTATATACATATATACACTCGTATATACCCTTGCATAAATGTCAGGATGAAGTGCGAAAAAATTACTTCAAGCGAAAAGTTTGAGCCGACAAATTGTTTAAATGTCCTTGAGTTGTAAAATGATTTTTCATTTATTTATTTATTATTTCGCCATAATTTCAGTCAAAAGTACATAAGGCATATATGTAGTTCTCTTATATATAAAGTGTTTTTTGAGTAATATTTACTTGTGGCACTAACAAAAAACATGTCGCACACACACACACACACACATAATGAAAATAGAATAATTTTGTTACGTATTTCTAGAAAAAATAAATAAAAGAAGAGGAAATGTTTGTCAGAAATTGAAAGAGCAGAGAAATTTTTGCAATTGCTCAAGTGACGATGAGGAAATGTTGTTTGTTCCGTCGTTCAGTGGTTCTCAACTATTAATTCAATTGTCCAAAAGACCCTCCTGCAACAAACATCTATGAGATATGCCGCTAAGCTTTTAAATATATAAACTTTACTTTTAATTAATAGAGGTGGCTGGTTACTTTTTTTTATGAGCTACAAAGATGATCGCTAGGTGGCACCACATGTTTGAATTAGAAGCGACTTTTACTTGAACGTATTTCAAATGAAGTTTTTACCCGTAGACCCAAATTAGAATTTCTATTTAGGTCTTATCAATTTGAAAATTTCTCTGCTCCAAAATGGTTTCTCACAATATTTTCGTATTTTTAAAATTAATTTCGAAAAGTTTCGAATCTTAAAAGAAGTTCTTGTTCCCCTCCCGAAGCAGCCAAAAATAAAGGCTTTTATGGCGGCCACAGTCGGGCGCTGCCATTGTTAATTACCTCAACTGAAGAGAAGACGAACGCTCGCGCGTTATTTTCCCCCCAAAAGAAAAATGTTTTGCGGAAGATACAGATTTTTATATTTGCTGTTGTTGTTATGAACAGTGTCCACACGTTCGACACATTATTTAACGAGAATGTCGAGAAAAATTTTGCGTTTCTGTCTGGCAACGACACCAAAAAACAAAAAAAAACAAAAACATCAAAAAAATGACGAAGATGAATTGTAGCGTGCGTCGTTGTCGTGCCCCGGCTATGGTGGCGCTATGTGGCGGTGTTTTTTCTTTCTAAAATTTTCTTTTCTTTTTTTATCGCTTTTTTTTTGTAGGTGGAAAATTGTTTTTTTTTTCATTTTTGAAGCTGACCTAAATAAGAAATTTCTAATTAAAATAAAATCACATGCAGCGCAAATGAGAGAATGGCTAAAATTTTGATGAGTCTGTTGGATGTTACTTTCCAAAAGACCGAACCTTAACCAAGTCATTTTATCATATCAGTAAAAAAATGTGCTGAGATAAAATTGTATGGGTAATTTTTAAACCTTCTCCTACCCCACTAACAAATTGTAACTACGCTACTGTCATTTGTTTTTTTAGGAATAAATTTCTTTTGCTTACAGATTTCTCATATCATTAAGTCAGAGCGTTAAGACAATATTTGGCAAAACAATTTTTATAAAACGCAGAAAATCATTCAAGTTTCGAAATGTTTTAATACAGTAAATCAATTTTTTTCGTCGTTTGGGAACTTTTTTAAATTCTACTCTAACTTTTCTCATTCGCCTTCTTGAGTAGATGTTGGTAGCAGAGCGATTAACCGAGAGCGCAACAAGCAGAGCGAGCTGACAGAAATTGAATATCATAACACATGATCCAGCTTATTTGCTCTAAGCTGCTACATCTCCCAAAAAGTAGACGGAAGATATAATGTAAGATGACTCATTGATCTAACATCCCTTTTCAGTCCACTACCACTTTCCAAGAGGCAGATTAATTTTGTACAGATCAGATGTTTAGATCAGTTTCTGATCTGGTTCTATTTTCTTAAGACAAATAAAAAATCTGATCGAATACGAATCATAAGTATTTAAATTTTTTTCAAATGTCAGACAAAATAAACTTAGCCCTAACTAAAAAAGTTATGCTGAGTATGCTAACTTGAAATTACGAACTGCATCGTACTATCAAATAAGATTTTTCGATTAAAGCGCTCTTAGTGCGCTTTTACACATTTTCGTGTCCATATGGTCAGCTACTCAGGAGTGTACTTTCGATATATGGAAAACAGTGAAAACTTTTGTACTTATCCGAATTAGGGGGAGGGCTGCTAAAGATTCCGTAAGCGACGTTAAATGAATTTTCTAATTTCCATATGCTTTGGTGTATTTCAATCCAACAGATATTTCCAATGCATACTCGTATATCGAAATATGAATTTATATACATGTATATATATAGATATGTATAGAATGTGTCTATGTTAGATTGCTTTGTCGCTTGTCGTGAAGGCGCGCGCGCGCTTGTTGCAGCAATGAAATGGAAAACGAACGACATGATCATTAAGTAATCGACTGGGTATGTGCGTATCTACAATACGACTCGCACGTATCTAACAGATACAAGCAGTAGTAAATTGCATTTGTACGCACACAGACTTATGTATGCATGTATAGATATTTGTAGCTGTGCGTTACGAGATACTTTGATGCGAGATGTTGTTGTTTGTCAGTCCGTCTGTCTGTCTATCTGTCTGTCGTCGCCGCTGCGTCGCCAAACTGTCGTCAGTCATTTACGCTGTTTTTCTAATTTCGTTTTCTTCTTCTTCTTCTTTTTCGCTTATAAATTATTATTGTTTCGTTTTTGTTCTTTTTTTTGTTCTTGTTGTTGTTGTTTTTTTCTGTAAATGAAAACTAACAGTCAAGGTCATCGCCGGTAGCTCAGGCATCGTCTTGATTCTTCGCATATTTATTACTTAAGTATTTTTCAATGAACACTTTTCTAAACTGAAAACCCATGCCAATTGGCAATCGCTTTTTTGTTGTTGTTCTTGTTGTTGTTTTTGTTTTTTCTATTCTATGCTATGCTATGCTAGCAAAACATTGTCACAGTCACTGACTTGGCAAGCGGCTTGGAGCAGTAGGCGGTATAGGACAGTAGCCACAAATTGATTTTCAATGCTTCAAATACACACACACGCGCACACACACACACGCATGCGATTCTTTTTTAAAAATTTTTTTGCATTTCAACTGAAATTTGAAAAATTCGCAATTTGCCAAAGAGTTGAGTGAGTCACAACAACAAGAACAACAATTCTTCTCGGCTTTTTTTTTGGTTTGGTTTGTTACCGCCGCCGTTGCCATTTATGTGCCTCCTAATTTATTTAACACCTAAATTTTATTGTTGTTGTTGTTGTTGTGTTGCTAATTTGGTTTATACTCTGGTTTATTGGTCTTGGCCTTATTTAACGAAATATTTCAATGTTTAATATTTGTCGAAACGAACTTTGTGGTTGAATTGACATGACACATCTAAAAATAGAAAAGAAAGTGTGACTACGGCTAGACCAAAGTCGATGTACCCTGCTTTGAAAATAAAAGTATAGCATATTAAAAATCTGGTATCACTACGAAAGGTCCTAACATACTCGTAAGTCGGAAATTGGGAGGAAAATTGGCAAAAACTTTGTCTAGCCTAAATTAAGGTCTAGCAGCGGTCAATGCATTTGGATTGTTTGTAATTCAATTCACTAAAATCTCCAAAATTTCTTATCTTACCTTTAAAATTTTTATGAACAATTTAGCACATGCAAAAAACATAAGTCATTATATTTTCTTTTTTTAAAATAAATTTAGTAAAAGTTTTCATTGTTTTTTTTGTGCATGGAAGATTTATAATAAATTTCACACCATGACCTTTCTAAAATGTTTACACCAACATCAACAACTCGAATTTCAACATTGTATCTTTCGGATGTTCCTTCCTTTCTTTGTTTGGCTTAATTAATTCTCACAATGAATTCAAAAATATTTCAACAACTTTTTCGATGTTTTCGTTTTTTAATTTTTGCATAAAATGAATCTTCTGCCTAACATTTGCAACATTTTTGCTGGAGTATAATTTATTTTTCTTAGCTAACGCAATTTTAAACCAGCTGACCGTCAATGTCTAATTTGGGAAAACTTTGTTTAAACTGTCAGGGCGTGATCTTAGATTTCTCAACATTAATCGCTTAAAATTCTTTACCAAAGCTAATTTCTTAATGCTTTTAAATATCGAAATTCTAGAATCCGTAATTTGCTCTGCTCAACGGAAACAATGACGGTAGGCAAAAATCAAAGCGAACCCCGAACGAACAACAACAATTGAAAAAGTCGCAGATACAATTAATTTCGCCATATTTGGGAAAATTAGTAACACAAACAACAACAAAAAAAATAGGGGCAGGCAGGCAATGAATAAAAAATTTACATATAGAAACGTAAAAAAATTAATTGAAGTTTTTAGGAGATGCCACGGTCGCGATAAGCGCGCACAAAACATTCCAAACAACATACCAAACATATCGAACATACGAAACGGAGTAGCAACAATTGCTGCCGCACGTGTGGGTGGCACATTGACTGGCAGCGGCATACGACTATGCCATATGAAAAAAACAAAAACAAAACCTCAATTGTTGTCGATACTTCAAACTGAAATTAAGAACTTGTCTTAAAACACCGAAAAGGAAAATTGTTTATTGAAAATTGTTGCAGTGCGTTGTTGTACGTTCTAAAAAACATGCATATATATGTACATATTGTATATATATATATGTTTTATATGCACACATATACATACATACAAATATTGAATTTTGTGCGCAAAAACAAAATATTGCAGACTTTGAAGTTGCCACGAAAACAAAACGAAATGATTAAGTGCAACAATAAATCTGCTAAAGTTTATCTAAATATCCTGTGGATCGCTGAAAATGAAATTGGAAAAAAAACAAAAACCACAACAACAACAATAACAATAAAAAAAAATTGAACAACGATTGCTAAAAATAATAAATAAAATTCAGTTTATTGCAAACACGCATTTCAATTGCTTAGTATGCAAACCACTCAAGTCCATTATTTCGAATGCAGAGTTTCGCTTTCGATGTTCGATATTTTCGATTGTACTGGCCGAAGCTGCCGAAGCAAAGGCGAGTGGGCAATTGTATTTGTATTTTTGCCTGAGATTGTTCTTTGTATTTGAAATAATAATTTAACAACTTAAGTCGAAAAAATTTGACTTGTTTTTCAAATCAAAGAACTTATTTTAGATAATTTATTTGAAGCTAAATATTAAAAAATCTAGAAGCTAAGAGCCGCACATTTATTGAAATACGATTTAAAAAAAACTGCATCGAAAAAGTTCCTACTCAGAATTGAAATTGTTTCAAATTTCTCAATTGTTTTTGTTTATAAATTTCAAATAATGTGTTTTTTTTTTTTGTAATTTCCAATACTTATCGACATTCAACGTTGCCATCACTAATCTCCAATGTAGAATAAACGAAATTGAAAGAATTGCAACTGAATGAAACCCAAAAATATAGCACTAGCAACAACAACAATAACAAATAATAATACTATACAAAAAAGCATCGGCTGAAGTTAACAACGCTCTGAACATAAAACAGCGGAGAGCAGGCCCAAGTGAAGTTCAGATAAAGGCAGGCACACACATCGGCCAGATACACACACACACACACACACAAACACAGATAAGGTATTTAGATACGCCGCAAATGTTGATGAATGAAATTAAAAACGGCTCTTTTTGTTGTTTGCAAAAAACGCAACAACAACAACAACAAAAAGTATTAAATGAATAATCTCCAGCTGAGCCAAAACTTAAGTACCTTAAAATGTAATTCATGGATTTGAAAACATTTTTGTACTAAGCAACTAAAAGCATTAAGTAAAAAATCCAAGAGATACAATTTGTTATAAATTGTTGATGTTGCAAACAGAAGCACGACTTAATATGCCTTTGCAAATCACTTTCAAAATGGAAAACAAAAGGAAATAAAATAAAATAGAAGACAAAAGCCAGCGAAGTTACGCGAAGAAAACCGTGAACCGCAAAATGAGGAGCAGCAAGCGTGGCATGAGCTACTGTCCAGTTGGGTGCAACAACAATAATAACGAGAGCGCCCAAAAGGTCGTCCGCAGTCGCAGCAGAAAAAACAACAACAGAAAAAAACAACAACAAAATTGAATTGGTTAAATGTTGAAAAATAAATTAAAAACCAAAAAACTAAACGAAAAACGAAATTAATGCGAACCACACAGTCGAATGATTAAAAGCGACATCCACCAGATACTGTGGGCGGCAGCGTTATATGAACATACAGACCGACATACAGACAGACCGACAGACAGTCAGATATAAAAACTATCAAACTTACATACATTAGGAAGCAAGTTGCAATTTAGTTTTCTGCTTGTTTTTATTTTCAAGTTTTCATATTAAAAACCTTTTTACTATAACAAAAAGTTTGATTTGACGGCCGTTCAAAAATCTCAAAGATTTCAAAGTTTGAGCAGTAAAAAGTTCAAATATTTATTTACCAATTTTGATTCAATTGCAAATGCAGAATAAACAACAAAGTTGTTGTACAACAATTTTAAAATAGTATTTATATTATTAAGAAAAACTTTTGTTAGATTGAGGTTTAAATTAATTGTTGAATGTTTTTAGAATGGCTGTTCAACTGGAATGTATGCGTAAGGTTTTTGTGTGTGTGTGTGTGTGTTGCTGCATTTGTGCATGTATTTGTGTAGTTGTGTTTACGTTTGTGTGTGAATAAATTTTTTCGGTCTGGTGAATATTAGCAGAGCGTGAAGTTGGTAAAATGCAACAGCAACAGCAACAGCAACAGCAACATCAACATCAACAGCAAAAGAAGCAGCAGCAACAGCAACAACAACAACAGAAGAAATTAAAACAATAGACAAGAACCGACAAGCGAGAAAAACTTAAAACCTGAAAAGTACTCGTAAAAATCATTCGCAAGATACGCCACGCCGCGCTGCGCCGACTCTGTTCCGTTCCGTTCCTGCCCAGCCATTATTGAGTAGTGCAGCGCTGCTTTGTTGCTTTAGATGTTGCTGTTGCTGTTGCCGATGATATTGTTGCAGTGATTTCCAGCCATCGTGTGCAACACTTAAATACACAGACATATAGGCGCATACACACACGCACACACAGTCGTACACTTTTGCAGCACACCGCACAGCAGACACATCCGCATCCGCCTGTCGTAACCGTGTGAGATCTGAAGCAGCCGTCGTGTTGCGTCTCTCATTGTTCCAAAATGCAAATTTTTTTGGGTTTTTCTTGTTTGTGTTTTTTGTTTGTTTCGTTTTTGTTGTTTTTTGTTGTTGTTGTTGTTGTTCTAGTGCAGTTGCGTGCCGCCAACGGAGGTTGCATTAATTTAGACAAGTAAACAATTTCAATTACGAAGTCAAATGTACTTTGAGCGATGAGGATGATGAAGTGGCTGCATTAATTTTTAATTACCATTTGCAATTATATGCCTTTTTTGTTGTTTTCGTTTTTTTGGTTTTGGGAAACAATTAAACAACAAAAAGGCACCAACAACGATCGTCGTTAATTTGTTGCAATCATTTGGGGAAATTTTCGTTCAGCTTATGTAAACAATTTAAAATTTTTAAGTATTTTATTTGTTTCGATTAAATATTTGCAAATTAAATGATTTACACTTGTTGTCATGCTAATCCCAATTCGAAAGTCAAACTATTTTAGCCAAGTTATAACAAAGGGAACTCAAAATACTTTAAAGAAAGGAATGCCGTCTGTTGATGGGGTATTTTAACCTAACTGCCTCATTGGACACCATGCTTTTAGAATGGGATTCTAAGAATTGGTGTAGAAGCTGCAATGAACCGGACGAAGAAGAAACTCTAGAGCACTTACTTTGCGCTAGCCAAATTCAGAATGAGAATTCTTGGACAATAATTTTTCAAATCTCTAAACGAATTATCTGGAATGTTTCCAAATTCAAACACTTCGCATTAAAAATTGATGGAACATTATCATGAAGTAAGGTCATCGCTTTTCTCCATTTAAAGGGAGCATGTGGTATCGCTATGGACCTCACATAGACCAGTGAGCATTTGCCGCCACTCTAACTTAACCTATGGTTTTTGCAGTGTGTGATCAACTTTGTTTTTTTTTTTCAATAGTCAATTTCGATGTTTAAAATTCTCAGTTACATTAAATATTAAAAAACGTTTATATCGAATAATAAATCAATTCAGAATTGTATCAACAATTCACAGAGTCAATCAAAATAAATTCATGACTAATGCCAGGTTTGCAGGAATAAAATCAAGATCAAGATTTCCAATATCTTGTCTTGGTTTTGCATAGCTAATTTACCATTAACTAAACACATATATTGTATATTATATATATCAAAACGTTTCCAGATCAAGTAATACATTATTTTTAACTCTAGATTTCCACAACAATCACTCCAAATTACCCGGCTTCGAATAACCTTCTTTGACATAACTTATCACAAACTTAACTTATCATAGGTTCTTAGCTCTTTCAACTCACCATAGTTTTCGCTCACTGCGTTCTTGACTGCCTCCACAACACGCCGCGTCTTCCGGATCGGCTGTCCCAGTATGGTGAAGTTCCTCGAGTCGATCTGTTGCACGAACATCAAATAGATGCGCCCCGGCTCCAGTTCGTTGCCACGCACCAGACCGCGCGCCCGCAATTGTTCGCGATAAATGTCGCATTCGCCGCCGCTGCTATTGCGATAGGCGAACTGCAGTCGCAGCAGCTTCTGCAGACGAAAGCCGATCTGCTGCTTGAAGATCTCCTTGACCTCGACGGTGGCGGAGAAGTTGGCGCGACGATCGCGCGTCATCGATACGATGCGACACTCGAAGACGGTCGGCGCTTCGAAGGCCAACTGTGCGGGATCGCGGGCCGAACAATAGCGTCGCGGATGCCGGTGTTGCTGTTGGCGCTGCAGACTATGATGGTTGTGATGGTGTTGTTGCTTGTGATAATCACTGTTGCTGATGTCCGATTCCGAGCGTTCGAAATGTTGTTGCTGTTGTTGATTTGGCATATGCCTAAATGCGCGCGAATCGCGACGATTTCGTGCCGCCAGCTCTTGTGCCTGTTGCTGTTGTAGTAGCAACAACTTTTGCTGTTGCATCAGCAACATGTGGCGCTGTTCGGCAGTAAATTCGCGTGTGGTGTATGGCAGCGAGGCGGGTATTTCGAATGCTTCGATGATGTAGCGATAGGGCGCTAAGTTGCCGCTTGCTTTATTGTTGGCAACAGCATTTGACGATGTTGTCGTCGACGATAGTGATGATGCTAATGTTGCTGGCGGAGTTGTTGACGATGATAACGCTGTTAGTGCAGCTGGCATTATTCGACTACGCATAGCGCCAGTTTCCCGCATTGCGCTATGATAGTGTTGCAGTTGTTGTTGGTGTTGCTGCTGTTGCTGTTGCGATGTGGTTGCTGCAAAATGTTGCCGCAAGTCAGTTGCTGTTGTTGCACGTGAATGTGTTTGCAGTTGGTGACTGCTGTTGCTTATCTCCGGTATATGCCGGCGCGCCTTAACCCGTTTGGCAGTATTGAAAATATGGGCAACATTTGTTGTCGATTGTTGTTGTTGATGCGGTGGCGATTGTTGTTTTTGTGGCTGATTAAAATTATGTTGTTGATTATTGTGATTATTGTAATGGTTTAATAAATTAATTATTTGACTATTTGAAACATTTGGAACTTTTTGTTTATACGCTGTGGCTGACGTGGGCAATAATGTTGCTGCTGCTGCTGCGCCGCCAACAGTTGCAACTTCATTGTCTCCATCGTCATCGTCCTCATCCTCATTATCATCGTTATCGTCTTCTTCCTCATCGCTATCCTCGTCATCGTTTAGCTCTTGCTTATCGTCTTCATTCTCCTCATTATAATCTCGTATGTTGCCAGCAACATTTATCGGTTGCTCTTTCGTTTTTTCAAATACTGCTGATATTGCTACTGTTGCTGGTGCTGTTGTTGGTGGTGATTGTGGTTGTGGTGGTGGTGTTTTATAATAATATGAGTATACCAAGCTGTCGTCGTATTTTGCTGGTATATGTTGTTGATGTTGTTGTTGCTGCCTATGTTGCTGTTTGTTACTGCTGCTAAGCCTACTACTGCTAAAAATCTTACTGCTACTACTACTACTGCTGATGCTGCTGCTGCTACTGCTTAGTTTATTAATAAGTCTATTTGCATAATTGTTGCTGCTAACAACATTCAAATTGTTGTTGTTGTTGTTGCTGGCAATGTTGCTGTTGCTATTGCTATCTTCTTGGCTTGCGACTCGAATGTAGTAATTTTCTTCGGCGACGCCAGCATTTTCTCGATGTTGCGCCGTTGCTGTTGCTGCTGCTCTTATGAATTTTTCCGACTCTGCACTTTCTGCTGCTGCTGCTGTTGCTGCCGCTGTAGGTGCTTCCGCAGAGTCTTGTATATCCCATATTGTTGCTGCTGCTGCTGGATGCTGTTGTTCTACTGCTGCTGTTGCTGGCTGTATGAGCCGGCTCATATCCGCATACGCAGACGATTGGCGCATCGCTGTTGTTGTTGTCGTTGTTGTTCGTGTCGCCGCCGCCAACGCTGCTGCTGGTACGCAGGCAAACAGTAGCAACATGGTGACAGCAACAGCAAGCCACACTGAGGACATTAGTTTCGTGTTGAGACTCCATTTGCGCAATACTCGCGCATACATGGCGTCGTCTCTCGCGTTGTGACAAGAACTGCCTTCGAATGTTGCTTGTTGCTCGGCAATTGTTTGTCGCGTTGCTGCCCCTCCCTTCGAACGTTCGACGTCGCGACGTTCTGCACTCAAAATTTTGAATTGCGCGCGCTCAAAATTAAACCGAAATTCTTATAAAATAAAATCGATCGAGAAAAAATTATCTTCGAATGCGGCGATTGATTTCGAAATTGTCCTTGAAAATTGTTGTTGTTGCTGTCGTCGATTGGGTTCACTCTGCTTTCTCAGTGATACAGCCTCAAAATGTTGCTGTAGATTCGTAAGTGCTGCTGTTGCTGCGGCTGCTGTTCAGCAGTTGCCAGTTGTCGCGTATCGTTGATGCAATGTTGCCAATGTGCGGCTCGACAATTAAACAACATTGTTGCTCACTTTTTCACAATTTGTTGTTTCTTTTTCTTTTTCTTTTTTTGTTATTTAATTTTATTTATTTATTTCCTTTTTTTACTCAGTTATAAATCAGATTTTCTCACTTAAAAAAAAGAATATATATATTCGTACATAAATACATACAGACATACAGACAGACAGACAGACAGACTATATGAAAATAGAAAATTATTTTTGATTCACTTGACGTAGCGCAAATTTAGCATAAAATTAAGAAGATATTCTTTAGTAAGTCTCACTGTCGCTGTTGTCGCTGTTGTTGTTGGTGTCGCTGCTGCTGATGATGATTTTTTACGTGTCGATGCTGAATACCGCAAATGAGTCATTTTAGAGATACAAAGCAAGATAAAAAAATACAAAACGAAACGAAACGAAACGAAAAAAATGAAAACCGAAAAACCGCTCAAATCAAGTTTGCGAAAACTGCCGCAGATTATGATGGTGCACAGTTGGTTGGTGGAGGCACTTCACTATCGTGCCGTGCGGTGTACGCGCTCGCCATTCGGTTTGTTATTGTTGGTGTTGTTGTTGTTGTTGTTGTTACTATTTATTGCTGTGTTTATTGTTGTTGATATTCTGGACACTTGGGCGACAGACTTTTAGTTAAAATCACTTTGTTGTATTTTTTAAATAATATCTTTTACTTTTGCATTAAATGTGATCTTCGAATCCACAAGATACAAATTTTCTTCCGAACTCTTTTCTAATGTTGTTGTATCTACGTTAGCTTTCGCTTAAGTTTTTGTTTAGTCAATTTTTGAAATTCTGCAAAAATAAAAATACGAAACACTTTAAGAAAAAACGCAGAAGAAATAACGAAATGAGAAGAAAAGAAACGAAGATTGTGCAAGAAGCATCGAATTTTCGTAAGAATGAAGGAAAGAAATAAAAACCACCGGAAAAACTGAACAGAATAGACGAAACGCTTTGTGCGGCGGCGGTGGCGGTGGCGGCTACGGCGGCGGCTGTTGTGTTGCCACTTGGTCGCTCGCCACTTTTCGTATTCTTCAGATACAACACAATTTTCACAAAAATACATTTTTCACAAAATTCGTGAAAATAACAACAACAAAAAATGAACACAAAAAAAAGGGGGACAACGTGAGTAAGTGAGTGGGCAAGTGTGTCTGCGTGCGTGCGTGCGTACGTGTGTGTGTCTGTGTGCGTTTTCCGCTTGCTGTGTGTATGTATGATACATATACTATATATATATATATACTATATGTTGCTGATGCTGATGACGCGACGTTACGTTACGTATACGTAAATATTTTCTTAAAAAAATTATATTTCAAAGTTTTTAGTTTCTATTTTTTAATTAAGAAAGAGACAAAACGAAAAAAAAAAACCAACAAAGAGCAGAAAAAAGTTTTCCGCGTCAATTTTCACGATTCGAAATTACTTCAAAAGACTTTGGTGCTGCTTTTGCTGTAGTTGTTACTATTGCTTTTGCTGTTGTAATTATTATTATTGTTGTTGTTGTTGCAGTTGCTGTTCACCGCTTCAGTTCTGAACGATATAAAGATTGAAATTTTTCTTTATTTCATTTCATTTTTTATATTTGCTTTTAGCTCAGTTTCGTTTTGTATATGTTGTTGTTGTTCTTGTAGTAGCAGTAGTTTTTATGATTTCGTCGTCACTCTTGAGTGATTTAAGTGCCACTCGCTGCCAATACAGCCGCCACCGCCTACCACCGTCGTCGTCAACGCCGTCACTGCTAATTTTTGCCGCTGCGGCGAGCTCATCACCATGAAACGACGTTGTCGTCTTATATTTTGTCATCGTCGTTGTTGTCGTTGTTGTTGTCGTTGTTGTCGTCGCCAAGACTAAAAGAACAACAACAACAATAATAAACACAACAACAGCAGCAAGCAGCAGCGAGCAGCGAGCAGTAGCATTTGAAATCGTCAAAACAATTTTACAGATAAAAGATACGCGCACGCAGCGTTCATTTCAGCGCCGTTCCGCCGCCGCTCAACTGAACTGAACTAAACCAAATCAAACTGAAATGTCTAACAAACAAAAAACAAACAAAAAAAAAAAACATTTAAAACGAGAGCTCGCGCGGGTGGATGAGCAACGTCTGCGGTACGCAATAAAATTTAAAACAACAACAACAATCACAAGAGGAGCGTTTTGATAAATAAATTCAAATGGGTAAAGTAAATAATTCAAAATCAAGCTTAAATGACATTTATGAAATTGTTGGATTCGTATTTAACGAAATTACTTTGGGTTAATATGCTTTGATGTAGTTGCTTTTGCTCTTTAACTGCTCAAAAAACAACAAACAATATTATTACATATAAATCCATATTTTCTTATTGGCTCAAATAGAATTCTTTATTAATTTTGCTTGACCTTAACTTTCCAATAACTTTTTCAGTGCGTTGAGGTAGGCTTTTGATTTCACAATATTGCTTAGAATTTTTTGTCTATCAGAGCTTTATTTAAAGTGAAATATGGAACGAAGCTGTACAATAGAAAATGTAGTTAAACAAAGCTACAAGGCATCCAAAGTCCCTATGGATACATCAAGTACAGATAACCTATAAAAGCTTGATATATTCGAAGCAATGCAAAATATAAAAAGATCCACTTAAAAAACATTTCGGCTAAAAGCTCGATAAGATCAGCTTGAATAAAGCGAAAAACTACAAAAAGCTGCAGATAGCAGATTACCTATGGCAGCTTAAAAACAATGACTGAACTAAGCGATACAAAATATTTTAAGATCCACTTAAAAAAACCTTAAGGCTTAAAGCTCGTTAAGATCGTTGAACAAAACGACAATGTTCCCAAAGCTGCGGTGGATGTGTCAAGTTGCAAGTGATCTATCAAAGCTGGAAGCCAAGGGCTGAATGGAACAACACTTCAAAAAGATCACTTAAATAAGTGGAAATATTTAAGCTAAAAGCTCGATAAGGTCAGCTTCTATTTTGTGCATTTGGCTTTAAGCTTGCGTTGCAATAATACATATGAATATTTTATTTAAGTATTTGAAAGGAAATTTTGAAAAATATTTCTAATATGTTTAAATAGAAAACCGAAAAAGAAGTTTTCAAAAACTGGTTAAAATCGAACGCAAACGAATTGTATTTTCTCTTGGAGTGCTCCACAAAACCACGCAATTTTATGTTGTTGTTGCTGCACTCCCTCCTCGTTTATGGGCGGAGTGGTGTGCGCGTGCGTTTTCTCCCCAACAGTGGAAAACATTTTACTTGCAGCTTACGCACATATATACACACACAAACACACACACACACAGATAAACGGCTGCTTTTTACACTCCTCCGCTTCTTACTGCAGTTGCAGCCAAAGATTTTCCCAACAAAAAAACCAAAAAAAAAAAAAAAAAAAAAATGCCGCCCCTCGCATCCATCGCATCCGTATCCGTCTATCGTCTGGTCGTCGTTGTTGTCGTTGTCATCGTCAACTTCGTTGAATTTTCACGAAGAGTTCAAGTGTCTGTCGGCTCGATTGCTCGGCACAAATTGACAGCACTCGCCGCATCGCATCGCTCCGATTCGATTTGCTGCGTGCTCGCTTGGTCGGTCGGGGGGAGCCTAAAGCGCCTCAAAAGAACCCCGAAACAGCTCAAAAGCAGCACACGAACACGATACAAAAAAACAACAACAACAGCAACAGCAATAACAATAATAGAAAAACAAAAGTGTTTTCTATCAAACTAATCCGTTGGAAGCGCTCTTGCTTTCATATCGTATCGCAACGCAACGCAACGCATCGTATCGTTTGGTTAGCGTACGACATCACGTATCCGCATCCGTATCTATGCGCTGCTGTCTGCAGCGTGTATTTACTAGATAATATAGAGTAGACTGGGGCGTAAGTATATCACTCGGTTCGCTCGCGTTTTGGCTACACAATCGCCATCTCGTTGTGTGATTCACACACAGTGCGCCGCGATTTCTGGCACACAGGCTGCGTGACTCTGGCGGCTGCCGCTACCGCTACTGCGGCTGGCGGCTGTTCGATCTTGGCGCAGCGCTGCTTGCTGGCATCGCAACAACATTACCGCGCGCGCACTGCAGAAGGCTTTTCGCTCGATCGATCGCTCGCGCTCGCTCCTCAGACTGTGTGTGATGTGCGATATGCCAGACACACACGTTTTCTAATTTTAGACAAAGTAATTATAACAAAAACACAAAACTCAAAAACAAAAGCAAAAGCAAAAAAATCAACAAAAATTGAAGAAACAAAAAAAAAGTATTCAAATCCAACAACGATCGGAAGAGTCTGCTGCCGTTGCTGCGTCTGTCTACGACGGACAAAATGTACGGACGGACTGACGACGAGTGCGCGAAGTTGAATTGAGTTGAGTTGCGTTGAGGAAAATTCGTATTTTCGTCTCGGACGGTCGGACGGATTTCGTATCTTTTGTGTATATATCTTAGCGATAAAAATGAACAGCGGTCGGTCGCGTTGCGATCCGATGCGATGCGATGCTCATTCCTCGCTTTCGTTCGTTGGTTCGTTCGTTCAATTCGATTTCGAAAATTATTTCGTTTACTCTTGTTTCAAAAATCAAAATCACAAAAGTCGTATAAATTTTCTATCTATCGATTATTTCGGGGGTTTCTTTTGCATCCGTCGGGTTCAACACCTTTCTTAACTTTAACTCAAAGATAAATCCATTTTTTTTTTACTATTCTGTTTCGAATTTTTGTTGTTGCTTTCTTTTTAGTTTTGCACAATTGATCAATTGAACTTATCAATTAAATTTGAAATCCTTGAAATTGACTTATCCATTTTTTTTTTCTCAATATTTTTCAATTGTTTATTATCATTTCTTTTATTGTTAAGTTTTGTATTTTATTTTAGGGATTATTTAAATGTATAAACAAACTTTAATTACATATTTTTGAAACTGCAGTAGGTTTTTTTTTTGTTTTTGTTTTTCATCGATTTTCTAAGTTCACATCTGATATCGCAGAAGACTTTCCTTCGATCCACGCGTCGAGTCAGAATATTCGGATTTATTTATTGTATCTTTTTTTTTAAATGACCGCCGCGCGCGACCGACCGACCGACCGACCGTCGGAAATATGCTCAAGTGAAAATGTTGAAAAGAGCTTTGAAAGTGTGTGCGTGTGTGTGCGTGTACATATGTGTGTGTGTATGTTGTCAGTATGATTTTTGAGATTTTAGTTTTTGAAACAATATTTTTTTCTTTCTTTCTTTCTGAAATACTTGTATGTATCTTTTGAATATTTTTTTATATTTTGGTAATTCACATAAATAAAATAGAACTATTTGTGTTGTTGTTGTTGCACTTTACAAGTGTCGCAGCGACAATTTTTACACATTTTCACTTTTTGTATTTTCATTAAAAAAATTTTGTTAAAAAAATGCACGAAATTTCGAAACATATTCATTCACTGTATACATTTTGAAAAGATAGATTTGTATCTCACTGTTGTATTTCAATTTCAATCTCGAATTTGAATTTTTTTAAATTTTTTTTTGTTAATCTGAAGTAGTATATGTAAATCTATATACATATGATAGAGAGGCGCACAGAAACCGTCCGTCACGAATGCAGAACAACATGCGAACTCCACGGTTGACGTTATTAAACTAAGCGAACCGCCGTAGTCGTATTTTCGATTTTAGTATTGTATCTGCGGCATTGTATTCTGCTGCTGCTGCTGCCGCTGCGGCTGCTGCTGCTCGAACGAACGAACGAACGAACCAACGAACGAACGAACGAGCGCTGCTCTGTCAGATGTTGTTGTTTGTCTCTACTTAATTCACTGCTTTGACAGCGAACGAGAACGAACGATGAATGTGACTGTTGGTTGGTTGGTTGGTTCGCTGCCGCAACTTGTTGTTGTTTTAAGTGTGCTGCGGTTCGTGTTCGTCAGCGAACATTGTTTGAAACCGGCAGCTGATTTAACAGCGACTTAACAGTGCGCTTGGAAAATTGTGTGTCAACTAATTGTGAGGTAATTCAATTGGAAATTGTATTCAAAACTAAATTAAAACTGATTGAGATTTAGTAAATAGTTTATAAACATGTCTTTTTTTATTTAAGAGAAATTTAATTCACGAAAAAACTCAAAACAGCTCATTTGAATTACTGGCGAAAACGACATTTTGTGGTAAGCAAAAATATTTTAAATAAAATTTTGCCAAATGTTTTTAAAATTTGTACATGGTTTTCAGATATTATCCAAAGTACCGGCGTGCCATGAAGTATTTTTTCAATTCCATATAGAAGAAGCATTTACAAAAAGCTCAATGTAAAAATCGGCGATGAGAAAAGTTTGTAAGAGAGTTTGTGAGATTTAATTTTAATAAAAAATTCTAATAATCTGTTTTTAATTCGAAGTGTCAAGATATTAGAAGGTTTGTTTCACTTGATCCTTGACCCAAAATTTTTCAATATTGTTTAAACGATTTACTGTTTTTTTAATTTTTTTATTTAATGATTCTACATATGTATGTATGTATGTATGTATGTATGTATGTATGTATGTATGTATGTATGTACATCAGCAAAATAAAAAAACTTTTGTATATTGTCGCGGTTCAAAATTAATACTAATGATATTCCACATTCTTTTTTCTAGCATATCCAACTTGGTGGTTTATTTTGTCCAGATTCGATTTTGGTAGTATATGAAAGTTGATCAACATGATCGCGTGCTGACTTTGTTTGAGTTAACACACGAAACGCTGCTGTCAAAGTCTGCAGTTGGAACATGTTCAAGTAAAACAAGTCAATTCCGCGCGAATCTCTAAAACTGTCAATTTCAATATTGTTTTTTTTGGACTAAATTTTTTAGCAAATTTTATTTTCGAATGGCAACACTGCTCATATCCTTTCAACATCCGATGTTGCAGCGACGACACATTGCTCGCTTGCAACGCGTTTGACGTCGATGCGCAGCTGCGTACAACATCGAACATGTTGTGTTTATAGTTTGTGCCAAACCAATTATCAAACAACACAAGTTAATCGGTTTATCGCTTCTGTGAGTTTGTTTGTTTGTCTGTTTGTGTATGCATGTGAGTATATTGCCTCTGCATGTGTGATGCTGCTGCTGCCGCCGCTGTCGCTGCTCTCGTCTGATTGCCTCTGTGAATGAGTGCAATTGTTTCTGTTCGTGTGTGGGTAAGTTTTTGTTGTTGTTGGTCGGTTTTTGTTGTTTTTTTTTTGGTTCTGCGCAGGCCGGTCGTTTAAACAATGCGAATTTTGTTGTTGTTGTTGTACATACTCACTCGTAAGTGCAGATTCGCAACAATTGACGTAAATTTGGGGTGTAAAATGCATACGAGATCGTGCTTAGCGACATGTTGCGCCAATATTGTGCAACATTTAAATGTTATTTTGTATATATATATATAAATAGGTGTAAATTGATTTTCTAATTAATTTCCTCAGGTAATTAGAGTTTAGGTTATTATCAGTTTTGTGTTGTTTTCTTCGTAGTATCTTATTGATCGTTTAACCTTTAGAGAAATTCAATAAGAATGGGTTAATTGATGGGTCAAAAATTTAAAAGCTGTATAATCTGATTGAGCATTATTATCGACAATAGGTTTTTAAATGGCAAATATTGTTGATCAATACTGCTGAACTTTTAGAGTGTCCTATCAGTGTCCATTAATAAATCCAGCAATTTTTAATACTGAATCAGATGGGTTCGAAAATCCTTGAAAAATAAGATTTTTAGACAGTGACCTTTTTATATTCTTTGTATTATTCTTTAATTCGACCAGGCTAGTTTAAAGCAGTTTTTGATGACCTACAAATCTAAAATGTAAGCTATCATCATAAATGAAGCCAACATTATATTTATACATACATACTCAGTTAGGCTCCGAGTAAGGGTTATTTGAGCTTACACAATGAATCGGATGAATCTTTGTAAATAAAAAACTTTTTTGAGGTAAAAATCAAGAATAAAATTAAGTTATTTTTTTTTTGTTCATAGGATTACAAAATAAGTTATTTTGTTGGTATTTTTTCTGTTTTATTCTTTAAGACTTTGTTGAAAATTTGCAATTTTTGTTTGTTTCAATATTTGACGAGCTCAAAGTGAACTCCCGAAATAACTTCAAATAAATATAAATATTAATGTATGAGTGTTTTATAATACAAAATATTTATTTGCAGTAAACAAATTAACAAATTGGTAAGGCTTTAATTCAAAAACCGATGAATCCGTAAAATATTAATTTAACTTTTCAATACGAAAGTAAATAATTTTTATAAGATCACAAATTGTTTAACGATATTTGGATATAAAAGTTTTAGATTAGTTTTTCGATTTTCAGTGCTTTTGTATTAATCGATTTCGGATATAAAAACTGAAAATTTTGAGCAATCGAAAATATAAGAAAAATTAAGTTTGGATTCATATTAAGGACCTTTTATTACTTTAAGAACAACTTTTTTGAAAATGTGTTTGATAATGCAAAATTTTAACGTTCTTCAAAGAAATCGATATTTAGAATCCTAAGGATATCTTAACTTTAAACACAAAAAATCTAATTTTTCCAAAGTTGGATTTATCCGCTTAAAGCAATGAACAAATAATTGTGGAATCAGAGAAATAATCTCGAAACTTCATAGGAGCAAAACTTCTTCTACAGTGAGATTTAAACTGTAAACATTTTTTATTAATAACAAATTCCAAACAAATGAAATTGTTGCGTTTTGCTTTTGATACTCTGCCAAATGACAAAAATTTTCTATTCCATCTTGAGTTCCCGCTTTGCATTAGACTGCGGCATGATTCCACTCGCCGTACTATAATAATACAAATAATTCGTAAATTTGTGTCTTTCGCACCCTAAAAATAAAATTACAGAAAATGAAACAACAACAACAAAAACGCTAAAGAAAACTCCAAAAAAGTGCACAATAATCGTAGATAATTAAAATTAAATTAGTGTGCAGCTACAAGAAAACGCGACGACGACGACGACGAGTTGAAACTACTCCAAAATGAAGTAAACTTGTATCGTTTTTGTTGTTGTTGTTGTTGTTATTATTGCTACTGCTGTTGTCTGTCGCACTGTCAACAAGAGGCAGAAACAATTGCTGTCGCTGTTGTTGTTGTTGTTGTTGTTGTAACTGCTTCCTTCCGTATAACGAGTAAATATTTAACAATAACAAGAGCAATGCCACACAACAACAACAAACCAACAAGCAACAACAACAACAACAATAATAATTATTATAGTAAATATTTCCCTAAAATCGTTTTGAAGGTGGAAAATGTGAAAATGTGAAAATGTTGCTCTCATCGGAACGCTCCGCTCCGCAACGCTCCGCACTGCACCGCACAGCGGAAAAACATTTGTTGCTGTTTATTTTCGTTGCGGTGGGCGCGCCGCCGTGCCACACCGCGACCAGAGCAGAGCAGAGCGGAGCGCTGCTGTTCGTTTGTTTTCCTTAGCGCGTTCGTTGTTGTTCTTTTGTGCGTTCGTTTTTGTTTATTTTGTTAGTTTGTATCTTTTTCATTTGGTTTGGTTGGTTCGGTTTCGTTTCATTTGGAACAATTTTAAATTGGGTAGAAATGCTAACAACAACAACAACAACAACAAAATGCTTTCGGGGGTATTTGACAACGCGCCGATGCCGCCGCGCCTGCGCAACTGCTGCTACTCTCACTACTCGAGCGATGCGGTGCGTTGGAAATTGATGTTGATATTGCGATGACGTTGCGGTTGGCAGCTGTTGTCAGCAAGTGCTATAGCTGTTGTTGTTATTGCTGTTGTTGTTGTTCTTGCTATTGCTGCTGTTGTCGCCCCCGCCACAGCCGCCACACACTCAACATTTACAGGCGTACAGCGCCGCCGAGAGAGGGAGAGTGGCTAGATGATTTTTATGAAAGCAAGTTTAGTCGCTCTATTGTTGTTGTCAACGCTTCGAGGGTGGCAGCGATATTTCAATTTCGAAATTATCCAAACAAAATTGTTTTTCTTTTTTCTCTTGGGATGAAATTTCTTTAAATTTACTGGAGATTGTGTGGAAGTGCTTTAATCTCGCTGGAGTTTGGAATTGTAAAAAATTCTCATGTATTTATAAGTAAAATTTTTCTAATTCTATGACAATATAAAACAAAAACAAAATTTACTTAAAATTTAATATCTTTCAAGGTTAATTTGACTTGATTTATAAATGAAATAATTTTGTCACATTTTTTAACTGTCTTTTATATTATTTACAAAAGATATTTAAATAAATTTGAGATTTAATTTAAAACTTTCAATAGCTCAATCGATTGTAAGCGTTTGACCACTGAGCACAATTGTTGCTATTAGAACAAGAGTTTCCCTTCCCACTCGCTGCAAAATATAAATACAAAATTTTCGATTCGATCATACATTTCAGAATCAGAGTTTAAATTCGTTTTGCTTAGTTTAGAACTAGAGAAAAAATGGAGATTTTTCTGTAAAGTGCTTAGCGCTAATTTAAAAGCTGCTGCGACTAAGTAACTTCCTTCTTACCAAACTAAAACCATTTCAAAAACACGAAAACTCAAGAATTTTTTGTTTTACTCTTCATTTCAAAGAGATCTGGAATTTAAATCTAGATTTCTATATTATCCGCATCGCTGTCATCTGCTCCAGAGTATCATCATCATCATCATTGGATTTTGAACTACTCGGGGAACATAGGGCTCTAGAGTATACCAAGGATCATTAACCTTCTCAAGATTTCGATGACTAAAAACATTGTACGTTAAAATTTTAACGACGTTAAAATTTCAATAAAAGCAACGAAGTTGACTTAACGAAGTTAAGTTTTTTGTTAACTTTTCTCGGATTAACGAAGTTAAATTTTTAATTAACGATGCCCACCTATGCTTATGAGGGACTTTCCCAAAAACGTTTTTAAAGGCTTCCCATATATGGAAAGAAGTTTTAAAATTTCTTAAACATGCTTGAACAAAACTGAGACATGTGGAAAATGTATTTTTTTCATTTGAAAAATAAAGTTTAAAAAAACCGCAGTTACCGTTGCAGTTACCGGGTTGGTTGTTTAGACGTTAATTTCTTTCGATACAGCCTAATACTCGTATGCTTTGTACTAGTCGTACGAGTGTGTGTAGGTGAACAATAGCCTTCAACTTGGGTGAGTGACTTTTGTGTGGTCAAAGGCTGCTGACGCACACACCAACAACCAAGAACCAAAAAACCAGCAATAAGCTGAGTTTTTCTTTCTTTCATTTTTTCTATTTTTTTTTTCTTTTCGTTTCGTTGTGCATGTGCACCGCCGCACCACTTTGACACTGTCGGCCGGACGAATGTCACGCGTGGGTGCCTACTGCTGCTGCTGCCGCTGCTGTTGTTGCTTCTTCGTCACTTAGCCTAGCTTGGCCTGGCCCCTGGTTCGCGTAGCTACCAACAAGTGCATTTCCTGCGCAGCACTGCGCTGCGCTGTCTGGCTTTGCGATTTTTCTTCTTCCCATCGGTTGTGCTTATCTGTAATCTTTGAGGTTCTTACGTTCAGTTCTGTTCAGTTCTGTTTTGTTTAGTTCAGTTCGGTTCAGTTCCGTTTCGTTTCGTTCGCAGTGCCCTTTCCACCCGCCCACCTGTGGTGTTTGTTGGCCAACAACAAAAATAGACGAAAAACCAAAATGAAAAATTAAGAAAATTTAAATTATTGGTCAATTATAATTACACACTGTAGTGGGCACGGACGGACGGACAGACGGCAACACAACAACAACTGAGCATGTCACATTTGTCTTCTTCTTCTTCTTACCGGAATGACCTTTTCCTCATTTTCATTTTGTGGATTTCTTGACTACGCTTGCATAATTTATGCACCTGAATAAGTTTTTGGTTTCTTCGACTAAATGAAACGCGAGATTTGAGATTTCCATCGGATTTACAATGGAAAAGTGAAAGTGTTGTTGGTTGTTATTTAACAGTTGCGAATGTTGATTTTGTTGTAAAAATATTACAATTGATAGTTTTGAAACATTTTATCAGTGTCAGTTGATTTACATTTGTCTTGTGCAGTTCTTTTCTTCAATACAAATTAAAAACTACAAAAATCAGTCGTTCTTTTCTTTCAATAAACAAAAGTAATAATTTGCTAATACATTTAATTGTATTGATTAAAACCTTGTTGTGCCTAAAGCCATGAACAAATTTAAAACTTTGCAATTTTAGACATTATTTGAAAATATTTAACAAACAACAATAAACTGCAATTCTTAGTTAAAATGACTACAATATCAGTTATTTTAATACTTAATGTAAAACAAAACAATTGTTAAATTTATTTGTACTGATTAAAGATTCGATTGTATTAATCGGCATCACCTGATAAACAAATTTTCCTTAAAAGTGATATTATAAAAAAATAGTTTAAGCTGAACTAGAAGCTCAGGTACAGAAGCTCAATTAGGACGAAATACCCGTCAGCCGCTTGTAATTATGCGTAAGTTCTATACAAAAAAAAAAAATAAAATCAACAAAAACGCAAACGCAAACATTTCGGAAACTTAAAAATTATGAACATTTAAAACGAAAAAAAAACAACAACCACAACAACAACGCATCATACTATAATTGCCATTTTTGACAACCGTTTTGATTCAAGTATTATTTGGCTTATTTAGTACACACAAAAACAACAAAGGCAACAAAAAAAAAGTTGCTTATAATTATTATGAGGCTATTGTCGTAGGGAACATTAAAAATTAAAGAAAAAAAATAATACACTACACCTCGAAAAAAAAGAATGTATTCAGAAAAAAAAGAAAAAAGCGTTAAAAGCAAAGCAAAGAAAGACCAACAAAAAAAGCAACAACAAAAAAATAAGCTCAGAGCTGAAACTCAACATTTTCCCATGATTATTTGCTTTATTGTCAAATGTCAAAAGAAAACAAACGCGGCTGTCAACAAAGCCTTCACTTGTTCTACGCACAACAGCAACAACAACAATAATAATAACAACAACAATAACAATAACAACAACAACAGTAGCAGCAGCAACCACTCTAACAGCAGCAACTCATTTAAGACAACAACAACAACAACAACAAATAGTCATAAACAAGTTCAAAGCCTCCTTTATGTTTGGCATCAGCAACACTCCCCCCAACCTCCACCCTCCCGCACAGAAATCAGAAAAAAACCAAATACAAACTCATGTTACGCATACAACTACCACGACAATCTCACTGCTAAATTTTTGTTGTGACAAAACTATCAAAATCAAATTTAAGGTACCTACAAAAATAATAACAACAATAAAGAAAGAACACAGATTAACAGTCTCGAAAATGTTGTCACCTACTCTACGCGTAATTGTACCAGCCCAGTTGGAAAAACTCGATCATAAAAATTTGATCATCATTCACATGAGAAAAATTCAATTAAAGATTCTTCCTTGTTTTGAAAATCTTGATCAAAGAAGGTTCCGAAAAGGATTTTTAAAATTTTTCTTATACACCAACAAGTCAGTTTATAAAAGGTTTTCACATGTAACATATGAGATATTTTATTAAAAAACTAAACAAAAATGGTTTCAAATTATTTGTATCAGCTACCAAAAAAACAAACATGTCGAAAAATTAATAGGGATTTCGATATTTCTACAATTGAAAGAATTTTTTTTTTTTAAATGGATGACCTTTTTTTTTTTTTTTTCTAAAAGAAGTTTTTAAAGAAGAAAAGTTTCTCATAGAAGAAAGTTTCTAAAGAAGTTATCCAAACCAAAGGCCACCACTGTTGCCATATACGAGTATATTGAATCATTTTGTCGATCTTCAACAAGATTTATTAATCATTTATATACAATATTATGTATTTATTATATTATTTTTAACTTTTTTGTTTTGAATGATACCAAAATTGTTCCCTAAGGCACATTGTAAAATATTTCTTATATATTTTTTGTTTATTCTCCAAATCTATATACAAAAATTTATTATAATCGATTAATGAGATGCTCTCTGGAATAAGCTAATCTCAAAATTCGATAATTTTGAATTTTATTTAAAAAAATGTATTAAATAAAATTTCATGTAAAAGTTTTTTTTTAATGTGTATTAATAATTATGCCGAAAAGTCATTTCCTACTGGCAGGCTGTGTACAACTGCGCCATCACCAGCTTAGCTGCGCTAAGAGTTGTCTTAGATAAATTGCCACGCTTAAACCGCTGACAACAGTGTTGTGCATCACACAACACTTGGCGCCCAAAGCCAAGGTCTTTAATAAGGCAGAACCACCACAACTCAAGCGTTTAATACACGATATCCGGTTATGTGCGAAAAGTCGGCAAAATTGCGAATTAAATTAAATTTGGAGTTTTTTGAACTGTTCAAATGTGGCCGCCTCTACACGTATGCAACAAGTGGCGCACAACACTGTCACCAAACCAAAGCCGCCTCAGCTCACCTCACTTCACCTCACGCCACGCCACACCAAAACCGCCTCAAGTCAAAACAATGGAAATGTGGAGAAGAAAAAAGAAGCGAAGTGAGAAAAACGACCGGTAGCACCACACACCGGCAGCGCTTGACGCTTGACAGTGGCGGAGAAAACAACCGCAGTACAACATTAAAAGCCGCGAACAGCAACTACCCAACAACAACAGAGACAATACGACTGCGAGAGCTCAGCGAGTTGGGTAGAAACCGGCGCAACGCTTTGTGCCAAGCGAACATAGGCTCTTGTCAGGTTAATTACGTCCATTCCCACAATAAGTATGTAGATACAAATATACAAACAGACAAACATACCGACAGACAGACAGACAGACATGAAAAAAGAGATCATCATGATTATGCATCATTACAAAGTCGCATTACATTTGCGCGCTCCTCCGAGTAATTTGGCGAAGACAAGAAGCCAGCTTTTGGGACGGACGTCTTCAAGAGGGCTTATCGCGCTTTTGCAAGCCGCCACCGCCGCCGCCGCGTTGCGGTATAAAAAATATGAAATGAGTTCACAATTCAATTGTCAAAAAATGGGAAATTCTTTTTTGTTGCTGTTGTTGTTGGTATTCTTTTCTGCCAACAACGCTTTGAAAATATCAGCTGATACGGGCCGCGATAAAATCTCCGTAAATTATTAGCAAAACAACAACAAAAAATTTAAAACTCGTAAAACAAAAATTTCTAGTAACGTTTGAATTCGTTGATGACGAATCTTTAATCAAAACAACTGCATTCCAAGGGCCAATTATCTCTCTAGTGTTGGCCATAAATAACTTAAGTTAATCACCGCGTAGCTGGCGCCCCATTAAAAGCGAAGCTATTGTTTAGTTTGCAATACTCGCACATACATACAAACATACAAACAATTATTGGGAATTTCAGAAGTTTCGCTTACGACAAGTTTGAAATATTCTGTAAAAGAATATTTGCAATTGAAATCGACTCGTAAGTGGCAACGGGACGTGGTAAGGGGCGTGATAAGCGTATCAGTTTAATAGATTCGGACTTTGGACAGAACTTTGGGTCAGAACGATTTTTGCACAAACTTTGTTGGGTTCATATCGACAGTAGGTGTAGACAGGCAACTGACCCTTTGAAGCATTTGTTAATATAGTCCACTGGCTAATTGTACCCGGCATTGGGTATTTCTTTAATGGAAAAAGAAGGGATTAAGCCCTATATCCGGAATTTTTGGATATTCTCAAAATATCGACTAATGCATTGTTAGTCATTAAAGGTTTTAATAATCGAATAATAAAATCTAGATATCGTTTATAATATACTGCTCTGATGAGTGTGGCATCATGCGAAGAGGAATTTAATCTATTAACGACAAAAACAACAAATTTTTGCAAATGTTGTTTTTGGCTATGAAAGTGCAAGCAAAAAAATGTAATGCAATAAAAAGTTAAGCCATCTAACACTTGATTGTGTTATTAACATATCTGTCAAAAAGTTATAAACAATACACGACGTGCACGTGATGCTGACAAATCGCAAAGATACAACCAGAACTGTTAACTGAACGCAGCAGCAGCAACTGACAGACAGACAGACAGACAGACAGACAGACAGACAGACAGACAGACAGCATCAACGTGACAATGAATTACGAGCACAGCTAAAATTTGACATTTTGCGTTTGTTTTGGAAGCGCAAACAAAAACAAAAAATAAAATAAAAATATTTACCAGCGTTCTACGAAAATAGCAACAGTATCCAGGCAGCCTCAGCCAGCCTCAGCCTGCCAGTCAGCCATGCATCCAACATTTCTTTTTTGTACGCGTACGTAAGTAATTGTCGCCGCCGCAATTGAGAGTGCTGGAATCGGTGAACCTTTGTGTCGCATGCGCCTGGAAGATGACTTCAGCTGCTGCTGCTGCTAATGCTGCTTCGGCTGCTGCTGGAGTAGTACATGGGCACATCAAACTCTGAAATGCAAATAGTTCAGTTCAGTTCGGTTCGGTTCTGATGTGTGAGTCAGAAATAGAAACATGGCGAGACGACTTAAAAATACATTTTAAAATTTTTGTTGTTGTTGTTGTTGTAACAACAGAAGGTAGAACATTGTCGAGTGAGAAGATATTTGTTGGAGGCCTCTGTGAATCATATCAATTTGGCGAGAATGCATAAAGCGATTCGATGGATACAATTTCGAAAGAAACTCACTTGAGTAATGATTTGCATTTAATTATAGTATGACAATTGGGGAAATTTGATTTGAGCACTTTTGTTGTAATAGAAAATTAAGTATCCATTGGAGGTGGAATAATCCGCAGCTGATTAACTTCGTATGTATGTATCTATGTGTCAGTTTGTAGTCATTAAGTAGTGATTAGCGCCAACTTACCAACAACAAAAGTATTTTCATTTATCAGTGGCTTCCAGGAAATGTCGGTGATATTAAGAAGCACTGCGGCGCATTCCTAAAATAAATATGTCAATTAGTCTGGAAATCTAAAACCGCAAAAGGCTAATGACGACAAGATAGACGCTCGCAAAGAACAATAAAAACTTCTTAATATAAATTCATATGCCAAAGTAATTTATTCCAACAACACCGTAGGTGGTCGCAATTTTTAACACTACTGTATCTACGCGTCGCACAGTGGGCAAAATCAATAAACTGATCGATTTAAAAATGTTGTAATATATATTGTAGAGTTGGATGGAAATGTTGTAATCTTACTTTTTATTGTTTCATCAGCATTAATTGAATTTATAAAAATCTAGTCATATTCGAATATCACTTTAGGACGGACATTTACAGAAAAAACTCGAAAAAAATAATACAAGAAGTTTTTGTGCAAAGTTTAGTTATCGAAGTCATCATAGAACAAACTTGAAAAATTTGGAAAAACTTGTGGTCAACGTTTACTCTAAGCTTGCATTTCTATAATGGTCAAGAATTTGGATAAAATTCAATGGAATACACAAAGAAAAATTTTCTTACCCAAATTCTGTTTGTTGTCTTCAAAAAATTGTTTTTCATGGTCATAAGAAGCCATGGATCTTCCGAACAATTTTAGTAAAATTATATTTAAAAAATCACACAAGGTCTTAGGATAGATTAAAACATCAGTTCCAAGTAAATATTTAAATTCGAGTTAAAAATGATGTGTAGTGCGCCACTGTGCACAGTTGACGCCGTTGAATATGGCGTCTCGATTTTAATGTATGAACGCAATAATTTCCAAGGGCTGCATAGCTCCGGTCAAAATGTTACCACGTTTGTGTGGTCACTGAATGTGGCTGGCTTATCAATTTCACGGCAATCCAATCGATTTTATTTTTGTATTCCTTTTTGGATAACGAAAAAAAAAACAATTTCGCTTGAAGATACGACCACAAAATAAAACAAGACAACAACTAAAACTAAAACAAAAACAACAAACATGAAGTAAAATAAAATAAAATAAAATAAAATGAGAGAAAAGAGACAACCACGAAATGCGAACAAATGGTGTTGATATCCCGCGAAGCGTGTGAAGACGCTAACGATGCCGACAAAACTTGTTAACCGCAAAATTATTGCCTGGGATAAAATAAATTAAGAAGAAATTAAAAGCGCGGCAGACAGATGGATGCGCCGCACCGGCAGAAGCCAATTTTCACAACAGCGCCAAATAAAATAAACCAGCTAAAAGCGGTTACTAGAGTCACCATATTCCACCATACGTGTTTATAAAACCAAAAATGTCACACGAAGTGTCAAACTGAAGATCCATTTTAAATAATTCAAGTCTTTAGATTCCTTTGCAAAGACTCCAAATTCGAAGCAGTCCTCTGTCCTGGTCCATCAAGGCATATTTCCAAGCATTCTGAAAAATGGACTCTTTTAAGTTATACTTTTTAGCTCCTCAATTTCGAACTATTTTTTTTTTTTTGTGTATTCAAAATTCAAGCAGCGCCTAAAGTCGCCTTGTGCGACATTTCCATACCCACCGCCTTCGCCTTTGTTGCCACTCAACGATGTTGGTGTTTAATTGCCAGCAGCAGGAAATTGCAGGCGATTCCAAAAATTCCCAACCGACCCGACCATTCCATTCCATTCGAATCGATTCGATTCCATTCCAATTCTCCAATCAAGTCAAAAACGGGCGTCTGCCTTTTTATCATTCGCTTATCTGATTTCAAGATCTCCGCTTTATAATAAGATCTTTGTCACATCTTAAGTAAACGTGGCCACAATATATCAATATGTGGTTTGCTTTGGTTGGGGCCAAAAGCATCAGCAACGGTGCGCCGGCGTGCGATTCAACAGCGGCTCCGGCTGCAAATAAAATCCATTAGTTCTGCACCTTTTGCAACGAAGCGACGACGACGCCGCGATGCAATGTAACAACGCTCGCCTCCATGCCACATCAATCCTTTTTTTTTGTTTTGTTTTTTGGTTGTTTCCAGTAGGATAAAAATTAACACGCAGCTTCGATCTTGTCCTCCGAATAAAAACATCGAGTTTATATTTTTTGTTTTTGTTTTGTTTTGTTTTCATTTTTTGATTTTGTTGCGTCCCGGCCTGGTCGGAGTCATTTCGGTTTTTGGGCGCTTTTCGGTCTGTCGCCAAAATTCTTTGCCTTCTTCAAGCCCAATACTTCAATTTAATAAATTAATTGGCTTTGTGGCGGCTTGGACGACCGACCGACCAGCCAACTGTACGGGCGAACGGACGGACGGACGTGGCGAACAAACCTTGTTTTCCCTTTTTTCGTATATGGCAGTTTTTTAACTTAATTTTTGTTGTTTTTGTTAATATTATTTTTGTTGTTGAAATTTTTTGGCTTTTGATTTTGAAATGGGCAAACCTCCCATGGAAAGATAGAAATCTACACTTCAGAGGCGGCAAATTTTACAGGGATCCTCTTACATTTCGGCTGTGGTTCGTTCGATGGTGGTGGTGATGTTGGTGTTGGTAGTGGTGGTGGTGGTTGCCTCTCGAATTGGAAGCTTTAAAATTGTTGTTCGTGGTAAATACCTTTGGCGGGCCATTTAGCTGCTGCAACTGCAAATTCCTGAAGCGCAGTCGAGATTATTTGCGCTCTTGCCTTATTCGTTGGTTCGTTCTTCTTTTATCCCATCGCAGCGATGATGATCTTAGGTGTTAATGATTTCGTTTTGGCCACCCAATTTAAGAAATTCCACTTAATTGCATAAATGCGTTAAGCGCCCTCCTGCCAGCCTGACTGCCTGAATTGCTGGACTGCCAAAGTTTCATGTTCCATGCGCCTGTCTGACCTTATTTTGTCGGCGCACGGTTCGATCGTCACTAACAGAAAGCAAGTTATGTATGTCCAAGCTACCTTGAGCGTTGCTGGAGTTAATCGAGGTTTCAGTTGATCTTTTTAAATGATTTGGTACAATAGCGAAGAGTACTAAGGATACTGTTAAAATGATATAACTCAATATCAATTTAACTAGAAGTGAACTTATGAAGAATGTGTCTGCTATACTGAGTTGGACTGTATGACCTACATCCCAATGACTCGTGCAGTTCTAGTCATGTTAACTTTCTTCAACAACATTGAAGATGGGATCTATAGCTTTATGGAACTTCAGCTATTAGAACCAGTGGAATGACTGGATTAGTTATAAATCAAGGCTAAGTACAAAGCACTCGCTACTTGCATACCGAAAACACTTTCAATTACATCGACAAAGCTACAAATCTGTACTGCTTTGCTGCACAGGCACAACTTGTAAGTCGAGACCCCAAAAAAGGGCACATTCTGTAATCGTATGCCTCTTGGATGCAGTGATCTCTTCACCCAGGCTAAGCTATTTCGCACTTCAACAAAAAGAACTGAGACACATTTTCATCTTTTTTTTTGGTTCAAGCTGAACTCTCATTGTGTTCGCCGATGCTAACCGCCGCTCGCAGTAAGTGACCAAGCCGGCAGAAGAATGGCAGGTTAACAGGCAGCTTACGTTTTTTTCGGTTTTTGTTGTTGTTGTTGGTTTTGTTTTTGTTTTTTGGTGCACCAGAAAAATGTGGTATTTTACCAAAAAGGTGTCGCGTTGACTGTCTTTAGAAGCGGCGCTTCAACATCGGCTTATGGGCGTATGAATGTTTGTGTATGGGCCATCGATCGCGGCAAAGGCGGCATAGTGGATGCAGCGATGGCGGCTATTGTTGGCGACATGTCTGGAATGTCTCTGTCAGCCAGCCAGCCAGCCCCATTGCGGCGCACATTCAATCGAATTCAATTGTTTTTGGCAGTCCCCGACCAGCAGTACCGAGATAAAAACCAAATCTACCGAATGGATTGTCCTTGCAAATGGGTTCAGGTGGCGCATAATAAACCGCGCCAGTGTCATCATGTACGTATGTATGTATGTTGTCTGCAATATCGGGCATAATCAAACTTTATGCATGTGTGGGTACGTTAGTAGCAACCGGCCAAAGTGAATTTATTTGAATTAAAAAATGTACCCGAGCAAAATATTCGCTGCTCTTCGGGTGCGATCTTTAGCGAATAATATGGGAATAATTAAGAGAATACATCGGCAAAGGTTTAAACGCACACATATTTGGAAGTTTTGTGAATCCTCTTCCCATTTCCATAACTAATTTAATTAATATAATCTTAAATTCCTAATTCTATCATCTTGTATATAACATAAAAATCATCAATGTATCAGATACATTGTCTCCATACCTAAACTACTTCGGTTATCTTCGGTTTCATTTAGCTCCCGATTGTGCCGTCACGTCGACCAAACAGACAACCAAACCTGAGTGCAAGCAGCGGAGCAATCCAAGAACCTGGCGCTAAATTCCGCTGATTATCGCGCATCATTTTTTTACAATGGCGTTTTATCTACGCCTTTTGATCTCTTTGTGCGATCGGGCCAACAGAGAGTGTGTCTGGTCTGTCAGTAGCTTGGCCGCTCGAATATATCTGAATATATGTTGTTGTCTTTGTTGTTGTTTTTGTGTCTTTTTGTGTGCCAAGCATTTCATCTATTTGGCACTGACCGAAACTGTGTGACCGACCACACAGATCACAGATGTTTGCGCTGCTCTTTCGAAAATTTGCTTAAAGACCTTGAGTCTAGAACTTGTGCCTTGGCGCCTTACCTGCCTTTTATTGGCTACCTATTTCGTTGATTTGTTGTTGTTGCTGTTGTTATTCGGTCTATAGATTGGATCATTGGATCGCGTTGATGACTAAATACGGCGGCGTGTGTTGATTTAGCACGTCGATAACTAATTTCATTAATCACCCCCTCTCACCACCGTCCAAATTTTGTTGGCCACTGGTTGCTATTAGCGCTTAGAAAGATTTTGTGCACGTAGAACAAAGTCTGGCAGTTTGGACACGGGTTGTTAAATATGTCAAAACGCATTTTGCTGATGTCTTTATGTGGTCACGCAAGAATTATGAATATTGAAATATGACACTTTTTTTGTAGGATGCACATTCAGCAGAGTGTAACGGTAAAACAGTGGCTTTGAAGCGGCTTCAAATTCACTTTGGAGATAGTCTCACCGGGATTCAAAGATTGCACATTTTAAAAGATTGCACAACGTAGTTTGGAAATCTTTTGCTCTGTGGTAGAAATTCGTAATTTAATTTGAAATCGAACAAAAATCCACTGAGCCACTTTTCAACTGGAAACTCTTCCAATGGGAATTTTTAAACACATCCTCCCATAGAGACAAGACACTAATATAAGAGACCCGCGTCCTTTACAGAACACATCAAACAAAGTACCATACTAATTGTATAAGCTCGTATATCTATCAGCTAGTTAAACTTCCGCTTAGACGTGTAAACGTCTTCTAATATTTCTCACTGCAACACAAACAAACAATTGCGAGCGCGCGATAAGTGAATTGCAGACGCCTACTTATTTAGACAAAAGGAACCCACCCAACCCAAATACCGCCAAAGATTATTTGCACTCATCGCTGCTCGTGCAACATGCAGCATGCAGCATGCAGCATCTGTGCTAATACACCTTGTGGCTGTGGCTTCTGCTGTTCTTGCTGATGTTGTTGCTCCTGTTCCCGCCTGTTGCTGTTTGTTCGCTTGCGTGTTATTAAGTTAAATATTTGCGCACGCGTCTTAAGCATACACAGACAAGAACTACAACAACAAAAAGCAAAGCGCGTTTCAGACAGTTGAGAAGCAGAAATTCAATGTCTTCTGGCAAAAAGCAAACGAACAGTTTGAAGGAGAGGAGCAAAAGCAAATAAGTTAAAGCCATCACAACAGCAGCCAACAGCCAGGAACCAGCAGCAGCAGGTAGTGCCACATTGTGCAAATACGTCTACAGGTTCTAGTTATGTCTGGTCGAAATTCAACTTAGCCTCGCGCTGGCCAGCCACGTTTAAACTAACAACGTTGCTTAGCGTTACTGCCCGGCATAGTTGCAGCATTGTCCATTAGGACGGTCCATATTTTGTATATCGATTTGAAATCCATCTTAGGAATATTTTAAATCAAACATGAGGTCCCAACATAAGGACTTATATACAAATGTACTATACTGCTTTGAAATCTTTTTATAATTCCCTTATATATGCGAGTATATAAATAAAGGTATATAGACCATTTTTACAACCTCTATATACTCCAAGAATTAAAATATCTAGTTTAAAAAATATTCGACTTTCATCTTTAAGTTGTTGTTAAATGAAAAATCAATTGAACAATGAGCAAAATCTGGAGATATCGGCAACACAAGCTCTAAAATCTGAACTAGCTCGTTTTAATAACCATCCACTTTTTGTTGTTGCCAAGCTCTTGCCTAAATTATGACCCATAGCACACGGCATTAAACCCAACCGTGTTGGTTAGACACTTTCTTTTTTTTTGTACTTTGTAGAGTAATATTCCGTCGACGGTTGCTACCACTCTAGCTAAACTAGCCAAAGCATACATTAACTCCTGCAGTTCATCATCATGTGCTTCAAGCCACAACAATGTGTACGAGTACGAGGAGATATTTATAGTTTCCAAATGATCGAGCGAAGACTGTTCTTGTAAGGTCGTTGGAGTTTTTAGTTAGGTATGAATTGGCCGCGTTGTCGGATCGACATTGTATGAGTATAGAGGCGCCTCTGAACATTATCGCCCAATTGATATTGGCAACTTGAATCAATTCGTTGTGCTCCTGGCATTAGTGTGAAAATAAATCGCAAGAGTTGATGATTGGGTTTTATCCAATGATCACATGGAATAGCAACTTATTAAGTCATTTATTTATTTATTTCCTAATCAAATTCAGTTAGCTTTTATCAATGTTAATTGGTTCGAGTTTACTACGCGTTATCACTGACACACGCTGTCCCGGTTTGTGCTTCCAAAGAGGACCAACTCGTGTCCGTACTTTGAGGAATGACAGCGCCTCCAAATTTATCGTTATCCCTGCTTATTCGTATTTTATTGCTGCGCTTGCGCAATACTTAAGACAACTTTCAAAGGATACTGCGGGGGGTAGGCCTCGTTTGCAAGCTGAGTTTGTGGGGAACAAACAAAATATCTCAATGGTAACGTATGCGTTTCCTTATTTTCGTTACGATTCACACAAACAAGCATAAATATCGCTAATTTAGTCGGAGCGTATTGTCGGCGTGATGTGACTGTTTCGCAATAACAGATTTGATTGTTTTTGCCCGACTGCCTGCCTGCTTGTACATGTGTTGGCGTTATGGCATTGGTCAACATTCTTGTCGGCCAAAACATACCGAACATACAAACATGCTGGCAAAGAAAGGGAACAGAGCGAGAGAGAGAGAGAGAGAGAGAGAGAGTGTAAGAGGGTGTATGCCCATATTAATGACAAACTTATGGCACTGCAGATCGTAAAAATGTTGACGACGGCTGGCTGGCTGGCTGGCTGAGCCGGGCATCATCGACAGCGGCAGCGGCGGCGGCGTGTAGCGCAGTAATTCGGCGCTTCTTATTGATTTCATAATTAAGCGTTGTCGTTAAATTTTACGATTCGAAATTAAGATTATTGCTCGCATGAGTTAATTAAGTTGTTATTCAGAAAATGTGAAAACGAATAATGAGAACGTTTGTCCGGCAACCGATTACTTAGAGACATTGTTTTCAGTTGCGAAATGTACATATGTATATAAATGACTTATAAAAACAAACATACGCATATAGAAAGTCCAATCGAAACTCAATACAATCCAAATTCCAATTAATTAAATGATTTAAAAACTATTAACAAAAATCCTCTTATAAAGCAAACAAACAAAAAAAAATCAATTGCTTTGCAAATAGCCGAGCGAGCATCTTGATCCTATCGACTTCTGATTACTTACTCCAAACGACAACAAATAACACATGCGCATTGTCCGCGCACTGTAATCCTGACAAACTCATCCCTTAGCATGCACACTCCATCAGCTGACAGCTTCATCGGGTGATTTTCATCAGCTCGGCGGCATTCTAAAACGCCCAAATCCAATTGTGTGTGTGCGTGTTTGTGTGTGTGTTTTTTTTTTCTTTTTAGTGCACAGAAGCCTCCAGATCAATTTTTCGCTTTTGTATTGTTTACTTCCGACACGGACAACAGAACGTGCTCTTCTCTATTTCTATGCAGGAACACGCACAATTTATTTTTCGGAGCTCTACCGAACGTTTTCCTAATTCACAAATCTATACCTGTGTAACAACAACAACAACAACAACAAAACAAACAAAAACAACAACATCGAAAAGAAGAAAAAAAAAACTCACACAATGTTTGACTTTGATTTTTAATTGTATTCGGATTTCCGATTCTGCTTCGGCTGCTTTCGCTGTCGTCGTCGTCTGTCGTCGTCTGTCATTGCAGTCAGCTGACTCATCTCACCTTGTGCGTCTGTTTATGTCGGGGCTGGTCCATTTAATAACCGGAACGAATTTCGTTTTTTTTTTTCTCTCGTTGCGGTATATATCGACTGTATTGTGTCCTATTCTCTTAACGGCGCAGCAGCGTAAGTACTTTACCTCTCGTTCTCTCGTTCCTTCGTCCCTTCGTCTGTGCTCGTTTGCAGGATCGTTTGTTATCGTTGCATACACGCACACACACACACACATTGAGTGAGGGAAATCAATTTGTAAACGTACACACACTTAAAATCCTATTAGGCTCAATTATCCACGATTATTGCGCACGTTCGTCGCTTACATCTCATTTCTATCCTTTAGCTGTCCCAACCGTTTCTAGGAAATTATTTAATTCGAGACTGGCTACAGAGACATCAATTCCAAAGTCGTTCATTGGCATATACCATGTTTCTTGTTGTAGTTGTTGTTGTCTCAGTTTGTTGTTGTTATTGTTTTTTTTTCTCTGTATATATTTAGCTTGATAATGCAATTGTGTTCTTCTCCTGTTCCATGCCATTATGATGAAACAACGCATGAATTCGGGTTTTAGAATTTCCTGCTGCGTCTTTGTCTGTTGACATTGATTCATATTTCAGCTTTTATTTTTATTTTTATATTTTTGTTTTTGTTTTTGTACTAACAGAAAGGTAAACGCTAGAAGCCACGTTGAGTTCAAATTTTGGTTGCACGGTGGTCCAACCGGTGTTCCTTTGACTACTACAACTTCTACTACTTCCATTACTCTGCTGCTTCCACTTCCACTTCCACTGATATCACTAAAAACAGTTACTGAACTTGTGCTTGTTTGGGCATGTTTTCTTTTATTTATCGCTTGTGTCCTTAAAGTGTTTTTTTTTTGAACACTATTAACATTGGTTTTTTATTGATCTATTAATTGTGCCCAGTTATGTGACAGCTGCTTCGAGCGTTGGAACTGATGCAGTTGTCGTGGAAATCAACTCAATCGTAAGTTAATAATAACTGGCGTTAAATAATAAATAACCTGGCTTTAATAAAAGTTGTTATTTTAAATCTTAAAATAAATAAAAAAAAAAAACACCTTCCCTCCATATACCGACAGACAGACAGTGCACACTCGTAAGCCAAATATTTGGGGCATGGCCATTATATTGACTGACCTTTGGGCCGAACTCGGACACCTCTGCTGCGCCGATATTGTTAAACAAAAGAAATTCTTGAAGCGTCTGCAAATTTACAAATGATTTATGAGAACTGACAGACGGGGCTAAACGTGCGAAATCGTGTTTCGGGAGCGTTTTTGAAGTGGTTTTCGGGTAGCCATAGCCCGCAGGTTCGCATCAGACATGTTAAGTGTTTTTTCGGTTCTTTTATTTTTGTAATTTAAGCCAGAAAGTGCGGAAAACCGCAGCAGCAGCATCACCAGCATCACCAGTAAAATTTGGAAAAGAAGCTGTGATAATCGATTATGGAAAGACAGGGTCGTTGCAAGGATTCGATATTGGAAGAGATATTTCCAGTCGATAACTTTAATTCGCCAAATTTTTGAAAGCTCACGGAAAGTGGTAATTGATGAACACTGAAATTCTGTTTTTTTAATAAAGATTTTTTTAACAAAAATAATTCTTAACTTAATTAAATAGTTCAATGGGCCCCACTGGAAAAGCTTATCTTAATTCTGAGAACTCGTGTCTGGGCACAAATTATTCGTAAGTGCCAATGAGGAATATTTAATGAGCCCTTGCGACCGGCCCTGTAGAAAAGAGAATTTTATTTTTCGCAATTTAAAAGAACGATCGTCTTGTTAGTCTGCAACGGTTCCGATGACGGGTTCAGGACGACTTTGCCGTCGGCAATTGAAAAAAGAAAAACGAAAAACGAGAAGAAAAAAAAAAACGTTTGCGTCGTTGCCAATGCAAGTAAAATATCGTTTGATTTCATGCGGCAATATATTAAAAACGCAAATTTTTTAAAGCTCTTTAGCACTATTTACAATAACGTGGCAACCCGCTCAAACAAAATTTGCCATGGGCAGGTTAACCAAGTGAAACGAAAAGTTAATTTAAAATGTCTGCGCCAACTACCGAGCGCCGTCAGTCAATTTAAAAAGTATCAGAGAACAACAACAACAACATGTGGTTGTTGTTGTTGTTGTTGTGGCTCTTTGCTGGCAACATCAATTGTGCTTTGCCGCAAATAGCGCAATTTAAATACGAACGTACGTTTATCCCTTGTTTCTTGTTAATATTCAAATAAATACATTTGCCAAAGTACCCAAGCTAACGGACTAACGGACACATGGACTAACGGATTGTGGAGGTGTCGTCTCTTTTGCATTTGCTCGTAAGCGGACGATGCGTTGTCTCGCGAATAACACCTGTTCGCGGGGCTCTAACCGTTTGCCAAAAATTGTTGTGAGTGAGTGAGTGAGTGCCCAAGAAATACACGAGTACGGCAGCGTTCGTTCGTCCGTCCGTCGGCTTGTGATCAAAAGGATAATCGCAAATTTAAATTCCGAATTTCGTGGAAATGAAAATGGAAATAATTTAATTTGTGTTGATATATTTCGACTCTAAGGGAGCAGCAACAACAGCAACAACAGCAGCAGCAACAAAAAGGCAGGTGCTTTGCGTATAATTCACAATGTTGCTTGTGAAACGAACGCACAAACAGACAGACAGACAGACAGTCAAACCAGTCTTGTATCACGTGCCGAACTTATTTTGTTGTTTGCCCGACAGATGCAGCTGAAATATTTATTTGAGCACCCCCAAAATAAAATTTGTTAACATTAGCGAAATTTACTCATGATTGTATTGCGTCTTGCAGCGTCACATTGATTGCATATACTATAAGGTTATAGGATGTTGCCAACATCATCGGACAACAATCGTTGTGTAGATAGTAAATACAAAAAATACGATCTGGAATAAATATCGTTGAAGTTATGTGATTAATAAATTATAAATCAAAAGATTGGCTTGGTTGTCTAATTAGATATTTGTGGGGAATACGGGAGTTTCACAATTAATGTCTTTAATTGGAAGATGTTCGGTTGATAGCTTCCCACTGAACCAGAGATTTACAATTCTGATAAAATTTATTTTATCTTTCTAGCTTACTGATTTCGAGAAATTGCAAGTAAATAACTTACTAAGATAGCGATGCAATCAATTGACGATTTGGAGCTCCTTAAACATTTCTTGTCGCCGTTTCTTCTCTTCTCTTGCCCGTACCAATTAGAAATACCAATATTTCTTAGATACTCTAGCACCTGATCTTTCCATCGTAGATAAGGAACACTGTTTTCCACGGAGCATTCTCATTCATTCCAAAGACGACCTAGTCATCGCATGTGTAGAACTCGTGGTCCAAACATCTTAACTTCTGGACTCAGTTTCCACAGCTGCAAAAATTCCATCATTACTCAATATTATCTAAGATCTAATCATTGCAATCAGAGTTTTAGTTGTTCGGCTGTGCCGTAGCTAATCAAAAATGTGAATAATGTTAATCGACAATAACGAATTGAAATCCGTCTAATCTCGGACATTAGTTGCATCCGATGTTGATGAACAAATCCGTTCGGTTCTTCCAACAGTTGTAATTTGTAGTTTCCTCTTCTCGGCGAATGCAATAAATACAATAGAAAATCTTTGACTTTAAATCGACGGCAGATCCTTTGATTCACCGAATGTTTTATTTACGGTGATTTTTCGATGAATTACTGTTACTAAATACAAATCGTTTAGTAACCACAAAATCGTTATTTACAAAAAAAAAATCCAGACATTGAGATACTTTTGCGAATTCTGTTCTTCTTTTCCTGATTTTGTTGTTTTATTTTACCGCGAATAGGAATTTATGCAAATCGGTTTAGTAGTGCTCAGATTTATGAGCGTTATACAGACATACCCATTAACATTTGTTTTATACTATATATTGTATACATACATATGTACTAGTATGTGTGTGAGTGTGTATATAGTACAGAGTGTAGAATCGACATTATTGTGAGTATTCCCACAGAATTTAACGCAACTCCATCTCGTCGTCGGCACAACTGATTTTTCTAACATTTCCATTAAAATGTGACCAATTCAACTAACTACAACAACATTCGGTTGGATGTTTGGTTGTTTTGGTCGCCTCGCGCTCGCACCAAAGACGCTATAAAAATTTCAAGAATCAAGTAAGCAGTAAAGGTGTGGTCTGTCCTACTCAAAATAAGTTCTCAAAACGCCATTTAAAAACACCATAAAACCCGACTTCAAAGGATAACGCAACGACAACAACAGCGACTACGACGATGACGACGACGACTACGACGACGACGACGATGGCGAGAGTCCGAGTGAGGCGATAAAAAAAAACCTTCATTAATTAAGTGCGCGATTGCTGCAGCGCGTCTGCGCATGCGCATGCGATCTGTTTGTGCATCTTCCAATCTTTAGGCCACAGTACACTGCGCTATACCACAGCGCGAAGGAAAGTAGCTCGACGACGATGAGGATGACGAGCGAGCGAGTGATCGAGCGAGCAAACGAACGAAGGAAGGAAGGTACAGACCTCACATGTATCTTCTGCGCGCGATCGTCCTCAGTTAATTTCATTTCGTTTCGTTACGTTTCGTTTGGAAATAAAAATGACTTTACGATTAGCATCACTGTTTGACGATTGTGAGAACGCGATGCGATGCCGATGCCGATGCGATGCAATGCTCCTCAACAAAATCTTCTTCTCTTTGTTGTTGTTGTTGTTGATGTTATTGTATTTTTTTTTGTTTTGTTTTTTGTAAATTTTTGAAAGACCCGAAATGAATATACAGAAACATAAAATCATACTCCGAACACACATTAGCGATACGCGCACGCATAAATTGATAAGTTCATAGTCGTCCGTCTGTCTGTCAGTCTGTCTGTCTGTCGGTCAGTCGCTTGTTGTTGTTTCGTTTCGATCCGTTTCGAATGTGTCACACGATCTGGCGTCGTCACTTGTGCGGCTTATCAGTGGCACCCACTAATGTGCACGTGATAAGATTTGTGCGTATGCGTCAGGGGTGGGCAAAGTGTTAATGATTTCTCCATAAAAAAAAATTGTATTTTATTTTATACAATTTAATATTTGAAACTGAGAGAGATTCAATTTTTTAACGAACTCGGATATGTCAAATTGTTGTTCTTATATCTTGAGTCTGAAAAATACACAAACAAAAATATTTCAAAGCTAGAAAATTATTTGGAAGATTTGTTTTCATAACTTAAACTGAATGATAAAATGTGTTAAGTCGAAATAAAATCTATACAAAATATATTTTCGTTGTTGTTTCATTAAATATTTTTTTGGAATTTTCCCATGAGAGTATTTATGCGTTTACACGTCCGTCGGTAGATCGGTCTGTCCGCTTGTCTGTGTTGTCCCAGCACTTCGTGTTTGGTCTGCTGGACGCAGCTACTGCTGCTGCTGTTGGTACTGGTACTGAAATAAAGTTAAGACCTTTTGCAAAAGCGCCGCTTCTGACCATATTAGCCTTTAATATATGCAGACTCTCTCATTTCGTTTGTCCAGTCGTTCGTTCGTTCGTTTGATAGTACTTATGTACGCGCGCACGGTGTGAGGTCCTGCCTGCCGCAGACGTCGCAGAAGCATACTCCTCCGCCGACAGAAATTGCGCAGAATTGTCGTCTTACTTTCTAGTTGGCATCTGATGATGATGATGATGCTCTTCATACTCGTAAGCTTACGATTAAGGTGATCCACAATAACATTTGAAAATATTTTAATTTTTGTACAAAATTTGAAAATTTATATTCTAAAGGAGATGTGGTCTAGAGAAATTATTAAAGTGGAACTACCTTGTTTCCACTTTTAGATCGTAGTTACTTATTCTATTGGATCTATATTTTATTGTCAGTTGGAAGAGACGGTAATTGAAATCAATACTACTTCTCTAGTCCCACTCCATTTTATTTAAAGGTATTCAATTTACAGCCACCCTAATTCGGATACTTTCTTATAACTTTTCATACCATTTTTTTTCCTTATTTCGGTAGTGCGTTGTTTGGAGGATTTTTGGACTTGTTTGCGAAAACAAAACAAAAATAAGCTGCTACAGCAGCAGAGCAAAAGAAGATGCCGAAGAATGGCAAAGTCGGTGGCGGTGCCCACCATCATTATCGTCATCATCATCATCATCATCGCCATTATCGTAAAGGGGCCGTGGACACTGCCAAAACGGAAAGTTCCCTCGGTTGGTCGCGCGGCGCGAGAGCATCGAGCATCGCATCCAACTGATGCAAAATCCGCGATAGCAGCGACATCTTTTGTGTGTCTTCTGTGCGCGCAAGTGTTTGCGCTGATTGTGAGCGATTGAAATTGAGATTGCGCATGCGTGGTTGCGCCTGCGCCATCGTCAGCGCCAGCGTCGCCTGTCTGTGCGTTCGTTTTGGTCAATTTATGCAATTTTTATACGTTTACTTACGTTCCAGCTAACGGGAATGACACAATAAAATGTGGGAAAATATTTCAAAAATCGAAATGAAATGCAAGTTTCTTTACCAGTTGTTGTTGTTGTCCTTGTTGTTGTTGTTATCGTTTCACATGTGAAGATGTTGTAAGTGAAACGTTTGCAAATGAAGTGCTAAGTGGCAAGTTAACTGGTCCACAACTGAATCTGAATTAATTCAGTGATTTGAGTTTTTCTGATCCAATTGAATTGTTTCCTATTGATCAACTCAATATCTCCAAATATTATTGATTAATCGTGAATATATTTGATAATCACTGACCAACTTCGGGGGTTTGTCTCTCCAAAGTGCGATTTAAGACTCTTTTTCCGCTCGAGAGACAGACGTAAGGGATATACATATTTGCAGCAGGTGTTTCCATCGCATTGAAATGAATTCAAATACTCGTGGCGATAAGGCTCGAGTCACTTTTGGAGCGCGTGTTCCAAGCCACAAAATTTAATTCCTTTACAACAAAAAGCGGCACCTGGCAACATCTGCTTCTGTTCTGTTTCACGATTCAGTTTTGTTGTTTTGTTTCTCGTTGTTTTTCCTTTTCTTTTTATTTGCCAGCGACCAGACAGTCTGTATAATAATTATTATTGGAGTTTGTTAAGGAACATCTTGGAAGGGTTGCAGAGTGGTCTTAATAAAAGCAGCGAGAGGCACAACAAAGGATCAACGACTTTATTTAAAGGTGATACGTGCGTCCGCTGCGACATATACAAATGTACATAGTTATACAATTTTATATACATATGTATATACGAGTATACCTAAGAGTATTTTTTTTAAGTGCAATTCAAAAGCAAATTTATTTACGTATAAAAAAAACTTTGTAAGTTTTCATAAATTGCGAGCAGAACATTTTATTAATTCTGGGGTCATTTACGACCCATGCAGATAATAACAGATTTAGGAAAAGGTGTCCAATTGAATAGACAGACGGCTATAGCTACATTGATTAAGTTTGTAGTCCTGACCTTGAATATATATATCAGAATTTCTTCATGACGAAAACTCAATAAGTAAAAGAGAAAAAAAAAACAATACAATAATAAAACCGTAAAAAACTCAACAACAACGGACGCGCGTCATGACTTCTGTATATGTATTGTATGGAAAAGATCCTGCCTGCCTGGCAGTACCAAGCGCCTTGCAAAACAAATCGATGAGATCCTTTTTTGGCCTTTCTTGGTTTGTTCCCCCCACAAAATTAAGAAATAAATAATAAAAAAATAACACAAAATAAGAAACCTTATGATGTGTGTCACACATTTAAGCTACCATAGGGATGGGATGGGATGATGCCTTCAGGGTTATTAGGGATTTCGAGATATTGTTGTGTGTCAAATTAACGTCATTGTCAGGCAGGATCAAGGTGTATAAAGTAGACGCAAGCAGAGTAAACAAAACCAATCAACGCTGCTGCCGAGTAGAATCCACAAAATAAATTGTATTTAATAGGATTAAAATTATGTGCGGATCTTCATGCCGAAAGACAGACACATCGGCCGCAGCGGCGACTAATGCAGTGAAGTGAGTGCCACAAGGAGCGAGGCAGAAGAAGTTTCTTCTAGAGCAGCTGTTGCCACGATTCGGTTTTACTGTTGTACTGTTTTAAAAGGAAGTGTGATATTATAATCGTTTGTTTTTTTTATTGTATATAAATTCATAATTTTCATTGTCATTGGAAAATATTTTTGCACTCCCTGAAGGAACATTAAAATATGTTAATTGGCCTTCCATGGAAGTGTCCTTAAAGTATCTTCCAAACAATATTTTACTATTAAATAAAAGAATTGCTAAAAGGTACTTTAAATCTAATCGGCTTGCTTCCGCATAGGTTTTATTTTTGAGCTTTATGCTGTTTGGGCGGTTCTTCCTGGAGTTGCAATTATTTGAAATTAACGCTTACAAAATCCGTTCAGACGTTTGGCTAAACTTGGGCAGAGTAATTTACAACTTTAACACTTTAATGCGTAGATAACTCACAAGAGGAATAGGAAACGCATTATGGAAGAAACAATTTCGAGTTTCGAGTGTTCGGAATGCAGGCGGCACCGGCAACAGAGAACTTTGCCGAAATGCATTTAATGCGCCCGCGGATAAGATGAAAGCCAACCAACATCGATTTTCTAATCGCCAAACATAAAAGCGAGTGTTGCACAGTGTTGCGCAAAAATTCCGACAATTTCAAAGTCCCATCAACAGGCTCACAACAATTGGAACAATTTTTTTTTTGCTTTTGCTTTTCTAGAAGCTGATTTATTTTTGTTATTGTTATTGTTTTTGTATTTTTTTTTTGTATAGCTAAATGTTATCGTTTTGGCGCGTTTTTCGTTAGTTAAAGGCAAGAATTTATTGACATCCATAAATAATCAAATTACACACACACCGCAGCAGCGGCAGCAGCAACATCGACAGATCAAGTGGGCACACTGGCAGGCAGGCAGGCCATAACAACAACAACAACAACTGCAACTCCAGGGCCACAAAAGTTCACCACAAAAGAAGAAGCAACCGAAGAAGTCATTGTGTGAGAAATACAATTCAGGTTGATCCTCATACCGCAGCAGTCAATTTCGCGTTTCTCTTCTTTTTGGAAACAACACTTTCGGCTGGCGAGCAAAAAGCAAAAACAACAAAAACAACAAAAACAAAAAGGACAGACGACGATCGATTCCATCGCATCGCATCCCATCCCATCCGATGCCATACCATACCATCCCAACTCATCGCAATCCCATCCCATCGCATCGCATCGCTGCATTCCAAAATCGCAAAGAAGCGCGCAAATTTACATAAACGCGGGGTCGTCTTGGCGAGCGGCGGCGTGCCGCGGATATATGGCGTCAAGATTATCGCGATAAGATCAATGGCGTGTCGCATCAATGCCCAATAAAAACGCTCCAATATGGAATTGCAATTGTTGTTGTTGTTTGTATTGTTATTGTTGTTGTTCTTGCTGCTGTTGCTAGCTGCCAACACAAACACACACACACACACACACCGACAGACAGACAGACAGACAGACAGACAGACAGACACCGCACACCGCAACCACAGCCGCCACAGTCAATCGCCTTTAATATTGGTTTATGTGGTCGGTTGGTCAGTTCCATCGATGGTCGCGATCGCCGATCGAAAATCTAAATTGAAATTAATGCAATCGCGATCTTCACTTTGCCGCGTCCAAACCTCATAAATTTTAACACTTAAATTTGCGGTAAGCTGTTTGGTTCTTTAGTAACTTCTTTTTTTTACATACGTATGTATACATTTTAGCAGAATTTAGTTTGAGTAACTTTATTTAGGCTTTGGTAATTCGATATTTAACAGATTAACCGGAATCTATTTTGTCCATTTGTCTAACTTTTAAATACGAGATGCATGCATGAAAATCTTAAGATATAATTGAATTTTTTCCGCAATAGATCACCTTTTAACAGATACAAATTTGAATTTTTCAGATACTTACGAAAGTCTTCTTCTTTTTAACCAGATACAAACGATTTTTATGCCTAACTGGCAACTAACTTTTCTTCTACTTTGATTAAGTTCTACGCATCGTCGCATACCATCTGATTTCACACAACACACACACACACGAATACACAACACAAACACACCACACACACGCACACACACAGCTGGCTAGCTGGCTGGTTAAACTATTTACATTGCCCGCGGCAAATAAACAAGTTATCTTCCCCACGACTATTATCACCAACATTATTATTATCCTCAACACATTATATTCAAGCATTTTCTCTCGCTGCTGTTGGCTGTTGTAAAAGACTTCCCAGACACAGTGGCTACACTTCTGCCGCCGTGCACCAGCACCAGCAGCAGCAGCAGGTTTTCCTCTTTTCTCGTGCGCAGCCGCACCATTTCATCGTCCATACATTTACTAACGTGGTCAAGTGCTCTACTATTGCCTACTTTTACTTGGCTTTCTTGTCTACTCGTATACTCGTAGCGTATACTTCGAGTAGCGCAAAAACGAGGTGGCAGTAGTCGTAGTAGTTGTAGTTGCTGTTGCTGTTGTTGTTGTTGTTATTGTTGTAGTAGTTGCTGTAGTAGAGAAGTAGTAGCTTGATCTTCCTGATCTTGTCATTAAGTGATGGTCGTAACGTCGTACTGATCTGTATGTGATTGTGTGTACCTAGCCAGTGTGTGTGTTTGTGTGTGTGTGTGCAATCATATTGTTGCAGTTAGGGTTGCAACATTTAATTCGAGCCTATCAGCAACTTTTTTTGTCCAAGAAAAATCAAAGTAAAATATTCCCAAGCGATCGTGGCTCTTAAAACTTCCTTTCAAGCGTTCTTTATTAATTTTACTGAATATATTTAATCAGTTACATAGTTAAAAATAAATAAATTTAATAAAAATTAGAAGAATCATACATATACATATGAAGCTCACAATTCTCTACGATTCATTTTACAAGTTGCAACTCTTCTTTTTATGGCCACCATTGGATGGTACCAACGGTAACTCTAATCCACCTAAAAATTGATTTCCTAAAATCAGAAAACTTACATCGTTATTATTATTAAAAAAAAGAAAACAACTTATTGCATAAAAATAAAAATAACATACTATAGCTAGCAAACTTTTCGAACACTCCCATTATTGGCCGCCCTGGTTGCTGGCCATGGCGTTGTCCGATCGTGGCTAATGTTGATGTGTTACGAGTCGCTAACCTTCTGATGCCACTATTGAAATGATTCGCATAGCTTGTTGCTGTCTACCGTTTTCATCGTTGATCATCTTCATCCTAGACGGTATCTAAGTCCATATATACACGGACATAAGTGTCTGCGATGCATCAGCGGGTCTGGCGACCGTTTAATTACAAACATTGAGATTAGTGGAAAAGTTCTTGGTATGTTGATATGTTATAGTATAGTAAATTGTTGCCTTCTTCTTCTTCTTCTTCTTCTTCTTTTATTTGTTTTTATTATTGTATTCCTTAAGTTGATGACGTTCCATGCTCCGAACGGTCAGTCAATCGGTCTGTATGTCTGTCTGTCTGTCGGACTGACTGTGTTCTGATCGGACGCATGGTCGTCTACAACCGTCCTTGAGTTGACAGCCAAGCAGCATATCCCACATCTAAGAACGACCACGACGATCGATTGTATATGTCTTGTTGTTGTTGTTGTTGTTGTTGTTGCTTTTGCTGCTTCGGATCGTAATAGACCAATGGATACATGCGCAGATGGATCTTGTTATGGTCAAATATTTGCTAAAGGTATAAAAATAAATTTTTATAGTAAAAGCGTCGTCATAGTAGCAAAGTTTGTTTTTGTTTTTGTTATTGTTTCTTGTTTTTGTTTTTGTTATGATTGTGCCTCTAACTTGTCGCATAGCTGGATGAACTGATTGCTTCATGCTCAACTACTGAGCGTATAGTAAAGTTGAAGAATTTATTGCCGTTGATGTTGTTGTTGTTGTTATTGCTGTGTTATTGTTGTTGTTATTATTGACGGTTGGTAGTAATTTTTTGTTTAAGGTAGCAGACAGCGCGTCGTCGCAAGTGAGTTGGAACCTGGACTTGAAAAAAAAATTCATTTCCATGGATCACAGTTGCAGTTGCGCAAAGTCGCACTGGAAAAATGAAGCAGAGAAGGTTGGAGAAACATTCGGCGAATTCTTTAAAAGATTCGAATATTTCATCGACCTTTTAATTGGATAACGAACAACTTCTTCTTAATCCCATTTATTACATATCCCTAAAATCGATTTAAACAATCTTCATCGACAAGTGGAAAATAAATCCCACATTAACGATTATCTCCCAAAAGATTCGAATACACGCCCACTTAGACAATCCTTTGGGCATAAATAATTCTGGCTAGAAAAACAAATGTTGTTGTTGTTGTTGAAAACTCGAATTAAAGACAAAGCGACGCTCTCACAGCGCAGGCGAAAAAGTAAAATGCATGACCAAGTGTAAACACAAACACACACACACAACACACACAAGACACACACACACAACCACTGCGACGGTGCACAATTATGGAATTGTCTAAAGTTGGCTTCGACTTGGCTGGCTGGATGGATGGCAGGCAGGCAGGCAGCAAGCTTCCTATTTTAAGGAGCCCAACACCAAAATCGCCACACAAAAACAACAAAAACAACAACAACAAGAAGAAGAACAACAAAAATATCTCTTTCGGGCATAACGAAGCTGCGTTGCACTTTAGGCTTTATTGTGCAGCATGACCGCGCATATTTATTAGTTGTCTTCATTGTTGTACGCGTACGCCTCGATGGTTTGTTCTGTTGGCGGCCAAACCCTCAGACCTTGGGGTCCCCTATCATCATTAAGACTACCAACCGTACACTTTGTACAACAATCAAACTTAAGAATATTGTATTTTATAAATATTTTATAACCATTTTAGTTGCTTAAAAGTACTTTTATATTATTTACTGAAACAACCTCGTAACTATGAATAAATTAAAAATCATTATTTTTTATAAATCGATTTAATGTATTTAAATGTCAAACTCCCAGTGAGGACCACTCAAAACTGGGTTAATTCAAGACTAACAATTTCGTTCATGGATTTATTAAAACTGTAATGAAAGGGACCTTTGATAATAACAAAAACAATTTAGTGAAAATTGTAAAAACTAAAATTTTCCTGCGTGCTTTAGATTTTTTTTCATGTCTAATAAATTTCTCATTTGGCTTGAGATAAAAATGTCGAATAATGAATGATAGTTAAAGAGCTTTAAAAACTAACTTTACAATTTTGACTTTTGCCTTTATTGAGGCTAACATTTTGTTGCAATTTATTTTGTTCGGTTTTGATTAAAAATTTTATATCTGGTAGCCCTAATCGTCATCAAGGAACTTCAGCGGCAACAAAGCAAGCGAGAGAGAGATATACAGCAGCAATTTGGTAGTCGCCTCGGTGTGCAGCGAATTAACTTGTTTTGGTATAAATGGCGGCTATTTTGTGAGTTCATAAAGGATAAATTGCCAAGTTTGAGATTTCGAATAATGTTTGGTTCCGTCGTCGTCGTCGTCGCCGTCGCCGCTAACTCGTATCTGGTAGGTACGGTAGTACGAGTTACAAGCGAAACTATATTGAGTTTTCAATTTGACTTGATTTGGAGATGTCAACTGCACGATAAAAATAAATAAATGAAAAACACAAAACAGAAAACAACAACAAGAAATAACAATATTTGCGAACGAACATGCTTGTATGGCGATTGGGGCAGACAGCCTTGAAGTGGACACTTAAGGTTGTGCAGACTATCAGCAAAAATGTCGCTAAGGTTTGGGCAAACACTATCAAAAATGCTTCGTAATAGTGTTATCTATATATATATATATAAACAACAATTTTAACAATTTATACATTTATTAAATAAAGTATTTACAAAAAAGAAATCAGTTGAAGTTTCCAAACCACGTCAAGAGTTGTCAACTCATTTCAATGAAAACGCTTCTTGGAGCAACTTCGGTTTTCGTCTGGCCGGGGTCTGTATTTCAACGCGGCGATATTGTGGGAAGCTCCTCACCGACATTGCATGCGTTCCACAAAAGCAAAAAAAAAAACAACAACTGCAAAAAAATCCAATTTTTATTTTAATGAAATATTTAACATGGCTTTGTAACCGCCTTCTCGAGTCGCATCGAGTCGACTCGATTTCTTTTCTTATTATTTTTGTTGTTGTTGTTATTTTTCGGTATTTTTGTGAGTATTTTATTCGAGGTTGAGTTGGCATGTATGTATGTATGTATGTATGTATGTATGTATGTATGTATGTATGTATGTATGTATGTATGTATGTATGTATGTATGGCCGCACACCGTGATTCCTCGTTGGAATTCATTAAAAATTCACTTGTGTGTGCAAAAACAAAAAAACAACAACAACAACAAAAACAAAAACATACAAAAACTTTTGTATGGAATGAGAACATTCGAAAAATTTTCGAAATTAGTTCACAAGACTCTACGACATAGTCTCGCAATCAGTGCTTTAATTTAGTCATCAGGTGATGTTTTTTTTTTCTTCTTCTTTCTTTTTTTAATTTATTGTGGAATGTGGAGCCAATTTCAGTGCATCATGAAGCCGCATGCAGTGGAGGTTCAACGTGTCACATGTGAGACATTTTTGTGTTTAGTACTTGTGTCTCATCTTAATTGGAACGCAAAGTAAAGTCGACCTATTAGATTTTCATTTGTTATGGGCTAACTCAAACAAGATCTTTTCTGTTCGCATTTTTTAACTTGCCCCGCTTAAGCATACTTCATTTGTATTAGTGTTTCCGCTTCGGAGTAGTCCGTTTAGAAGGACTTATTCCGAATAGAATCGAGAATCAAGGATCGTGCTTCAAAATACTTGTGAATAATGTTTGAGCGCAAGTTAAACAAGTTTCAATATGTTTCTTTCCAATCTCTGCAAATATTTGTAGACAGTTTCTTCTAAATTTTGCCAGCAACCAATTAGCAGCAGCATATCGCACAAAACAACCACCACAACAGATCAGCATCAGCAACAGCAGCTCACGTCTGTGTACTCTCACGCCTCTTGTAATTGAGGTCCAAAGCAACAAAAAAAAGAAAACAAATGAAGGCGGTGGCACAATGCAGACAACTAGAAAGATCAGACACTGCCTGCCCGACTGCCTGCCTGCCTGCCTGCCTACCTGCCCGACTACACGCTCTATTAACAGAGTCAGAGGTTAAGCACGTGCTTTACTTTTCATCATTCACCGTCGCGCGTTCTTTACGGCCTTCTTACTGGGGGTCAATTGCAGGCAACTTGCAACAGTTGCTGACGACTGCTGCCACTTGTGCTGACTGCGCTTCTTGCTTTATGATCGTGATGATGCTGCTGCTTCTGCTTGTGCTGGTTCTCTACTCCTGATGCTGACTGTGGTCTGGTATAATGCGATGATGTGTGCGCAAGCGCAGAGTCTGCGCAACGCTCGTCGCCAATTATTGTTGCTGTCTTGCCGTTTGGCGTTTGCGAAGCACCTTGTCTGTCGTTGCTGCTTACCTGCCTGCCTGCCTGCCTGCCATCCTTCGCCATCGGGTCCTTATCGCATGTCGGAGTGTCCAAAGATTGTCAGTGTCGGCAAATCTCTTCTGTCGTCCGAGGGCAGTTAAATATGAGAAGTTTTACTTATTACGTGCCTGCCTGCCTGACTGCCCGGCTGCTTGCTTACTTGCTTCGCCAGCCCGAGACTCGGTTAAGATGTGCGCAACCGCGAAACGGAGGTGCTGAAAAGCAGCCGCCACCGCCTTCAGCGTTTGAGTCGCATGTGATCACCTTACTCACGCGTTTGGTACGCTTTAGTTTGGTGCGTGGAGGCGGTGAAGCGAAGTGGTATGCCGTGGCATGGCATGGCGTTTCGTTTTCGCTTTGTTGATGTGTCTAAAATCAGCAGTTGACTCCTCCAACTTCGAAGGCGACGGCGACGGCGACTGACTGCGAATGCATCCCAGCAATCTCGATGGCGCTTAAAAAATTTATTTTCGCGCGCTGTTTGTGGCAAATTCTTCATTTTTTTCGTGTTGCCTCGTTGTTGTTGCTGTTTGATTTTTTCGTGTGCGCGCGTGTGTGTGTGTGTGTTTGTGTATGCGGCGCGGCGACCATCGATATTTTTATGAGCGCGTTGCCGCGCGCATCTTTTTAGGGCGTACCGCAGCGATCATTGTTGTTGTTGTTACTCTCGCTAAGAACAACATCGTTGACCGTCTCAACAACTTGGTTATTTATGATTAATGTCGCTGTTGGTGCTTTGTTTGGAAAATCGGTTTTTTCTTCTTCTTCTTCTTCTTCTTCTTGTTGTTGTTGTTGTTGTTGTTGTTGTTGTTGCTGTGGTAGATTTCAGCAAACTCCTGTTGTGATTTTTATTGAATATGTCGATGTATGGATGAAATGAACGTTTGAGAATGAAGAAAGTCATCTGTCGGTCGATCTGTCTGTCCGTCTGTCTGTCTGTCCGTCTCTCTATCGCACATTAGCGTCCGTAGGTGAATCTTGCCAGAACATCTAAATAGCGTGCTAAACTGTTAGATTAGCTGACTACAATTAGATTCGTATTTGTCGACTAAGCAGTTGGAACATTTCCTCTTGGGTTTCTAACCGCTTGACCAGTGGAACATAATTTTCAGAGATTTGCTTTGTTAACTAAGAACTGGAAATACACAAGTCCAACTGCAATTTAGTCACAAAAAATCGAGTCAATCAAATTTATCTTCAATCAAATCTACTGGCCCAGCGATAACTCTGTGGATTAACGAAACCTTTGAACTATATATAAATGTCCGTTCTAGTTCTATAGAGAATCAAGGTGTTAAGGGCATCTTGGTTAAGTCATCTATATATACATATGTAAATTACTTTTCCAACTTTGTTTACTCCAAGCTTTACTAATCGATTCACGCTGCTTCAATAATTAACCGAGTTTCATAATTTATATGTACAAAAATCAAAAATAAAAAAATTTGTCTTCTTTTAATGCCTGGTGGTCCAAACCTGGTCATAATTTCTGCACTAATCAGCGCTGATTGCAATACAACAACAATAACAAAACTTTTATACAACCGTGCGATTTATTTGGTTTGGTTTTTTTATGATGATCCTTGCTCGAACGGGGCGACAGAGAACATGATCAAAACGAGCGCGATAATGTGCTAATCCCACAAAGAATCGTACACGCCGCCACCGCCGCGGTCGCCGCTAACGCCACTCACTGACATAATCATCATCGTCGTCGTAAATTTGACCAGCACCACATCACATCATCAAGGTTCGCCGCCATAAACGAGGCACGCTAAAATTATAGGGAGCTTCTCGGCACAAAACGCCGCCTCGATTGTGTCGATATGTTGTTTGTGCGATTGTGTGCGTGTCGGTATCCTTTCGCGCAGCTTTGCTAAATTGAGGCTGCGGTTTCGTCACTTTGTCGGGTCATCACGGCGGCAATCATGCGGTCCAGATTCCGATTCACAGTCAGATTCGATTCATGAAGATACTGCCGCATAATAATCATCATGATGGGTAATTGGCAACCCTCAACGCCACCCTCGTTAATCAGTTTTGTGCATGCGCTACAGTGTCGGATTGCATGTGGACTTTAAGCAAATGTTTGCAACACTCGTGAATGGGTAAATGGGTAAAGTTTCACTTGATTCGGGTTGTTGGCGAAATTCAATTAGTTACTATAAATAAATTTTGTTTATAGGGAAAACATTTTTGTTGAAACTTAAACTCGCAAATTCCGTTGTAATGCATTTACCATGGCCAATAAGAGCGACGAATTGTTCAAGAGTTGCCGGCGTCTTGCTTAACAATTTTGAAATTGAATTCACAACGAAATGAAACAAAGTTAATGTCCGTCTGTCCATTGGCGGGAAATGCCTTTGATAATTTTTCCCAGACCACAAACAATAAAGATATGCCGAATTATGTGGCCCAAAGAAGCGGTCAATACCAATCAGCATTTATTAATGCAAACATTGGTAAGATCCTGCGTGTTGAGACGTATTTAATATTAGCCATGTAAATATTTATTAACAAAATTGTTTTTAATTGAAACAAATCAATGTAGAGGAAAAACTAAACAATTTATTAAAAATTGATCTACTGTGGACCATCAGAAGAAAAGTTACTCGCATAATTGCAGATTGCTGGACGTACTCGTTTATGTATACATAAGCGTGGCAGAAAATGTGCTGCAATCAATTTAACTGTAAAGGATATTCTAACTTACTGGCGCACAGCGACTCTGAAACTCGGAAAATTCTGGCCAAAAGCCAAAGATATTTATTGGATTTTGACGACGCCATTAAAGCCACACCAACGAATTTATTTATACAGTTTTCATTCAGTGCTGGCAGAGGAGAACTCTCCAGGTTGGATTGTAAATGTTGGGCAAGTCAAAATATTTTAAATAATATTTCATTAAAATTGATACCTGATATCTTTAATCTATCTATATAGAAATTGGAATTTGAAAACATTTGTGAGCCAAAATAAAAAAATTTCCGGTCATTAATAAATCTTTGGACCAATGACCTAGAAAGCTGAAATTTTATGGAGTATGAAGTTTTCTTGCAGTTTTATCTACAAAAATATCAAAAAGGCCAGAATCACAACACAAACAAATTTTGCTTAAAAAAATTTTAAAGCCGATTTTGCAATCAACAAAAGTTTGCAACATCTCCTAAAATTGAAATTTTCCAATGAAAATTCTTTGAAATTTGTTGTTGAGCTCTTCGAAATTTGTTTTTGTTTTTGTTAGATCCATCCTAATTTACATACAAATATGATTTTCTCGACATTCGCAAACATTTTCTATCGTCGTCAATTCTGTACGCAGTTTCCTCTTTTCTATTCTGTATCCTTCTGAATCCTGCTCAGCTTCAGCTGAACAAAAAACAACAACAAACAAACAAAACTTGGTGATGACGCTTGCGAAGAATTGCGGCGCCAAAAAATACTAAAATGCATACATATACATTTGTGTCCGTCCATCTGTCTGTCTGTCTTTTGTTTGTGTATTAGTGTTACCGGTGTGAGTTGGAACGCGCAATTTGGGCGTCGAGTTGCGCCAGCATTGGGGCAGGATATGGACAGAATTAATATGAAACTTTGCGCTGTAGCACGGCAACAAGATTGCGTAAAGCTGTTTCGCGTAGCGAGGAAGGAGTCCTTGTTTCGTATAACTATTATTCTCCTGCTTACTTTAGGCAAATTTATTGTCGAAAGAGATAAACAAACGAAAAAGTGCTGCGAAAGCGAACGAACGAATCAAGTCATAAAATAGTTTCTGGCATCTTTAGTGAGGTTACTTACGAGTACGAATGTTAGGTAACACAGCCATAAAGATGTCGTCACGAATGAATATTCAAAGTTGGCTAAAAGCATTTACTTATACTTCGTAACGAAAGTAATTAGTTTAGTAATTTAAGATGGAAAATCATTAATCGAATGAATCCTAAGGAGTAGTTAAAGGACATCATGTAAAACATTAAGTTATACTTTTTAAATTTTAAATTTAAAAAAAATTAAAAATACAAAAATAAAAGAAAGGCTTAACCGCTTGAGAAAGCAACAACGCTTGCCATATAACACCAGGAGGCAGACCAAAATTATTCCTTTGAGTAAAAATTGAGAGATAGGAATAAAAAACATTTATTTTTTCTTCAAGTTTATTTATAACCCAGAATTTTTATATTATAAATTAAAGATTATTTTGCTCACTTCTAAACCAATTAAGATATCAAAAAATAATACAAAGTGTAATTTTGAATTTGTTGCTCCAATAAATCGATTATTTCAGCGCGCCGTCTTGCTGGAACCACTTATCGTCCAGGTCCATTTTTTGATTACCACTTTTACCCTATACAAATACTGTATTTAATTCATTTTTTTTATTATTCCATAAATAATTAATTGTTTGCAGTCGACGACGACTACTGTGTGCATTTGTCAGAATCGCATCAATCCTACAACAAAATTTAATTTTTGTTGTTTGTTTTGTTGCTTTTGTGGCAATGGTAATTTTATTTCTGAGTCGCCCTTTTCCACACACATTTTATTTTTTTCGCTTTCGTGAAAATTTTCGTGAATTTTTTTAACAACATTTTTTGGACGCCCTGTGCAGGTAACAGTGCTGCCAACGTAGTTGCTGATTATTGCCATTGCTAAGACGATTTTCATCTCGTCCATTTGTGATGGTTCGAGTATTTGCTGCGTTGAAACCTCTAGCGGTTACTATCAAAACTAAGAAAACAACAATGTCCATCCGTCCGTCTATCCGAGCGATAACAGCCGTAGTTCGAAAGATATCAACCTAAAATTCTATGTGTGACCCAAATTTCTCAATCGGAGCTTAAGTTCTAAGATCGAAATAGAACCATAAAAAATTAATTTCTAGTAGAGACGACGATAACTTAAAAACCATCTTGTTCACATAGTGCGCATATATGAAATATATAAAATTTAGTATATATTCTCAGGTTTATATATATACCGAAGTTGTTTTGCACTTTTCCAATTAACCCTTTTTTATGGTAGAAGAAAATTAATTTGTTTTCTTTTTTTTCAGTACCCCAAGTAATCATAAACTCAATTTCACGTCAAACACTCTCGGCGTTTATGCAAATTTCGGCCACACTGCCTGCAATTCCAACCACAAGCCAACCAACCAGCCAACCCTCTGGAAGAAATCTGTTAAATAAGGCTAAACCACAATAAACATGAGCCATTAATACCTTCCGAAACAACTCAACGAGACTGATTTGCATATTTAGCCGCAAGCCAACTGAGAAGCATTTATCTACCAAATATTTGTACTGAGAATGAACGAATGAACTCCATCAAAATGTGGGCGTGGCACAGAGTCAAGCAAGGAAATGTATTTTGTTCGAAACAGCCAATATTGTTGATAGCCCATGAAGAGTGGCTGGCTCAATTGTGGCAGTGGCAGTGGCAGCCACTTCTGGTATTTAAAGTGGACATTGATTCTTCGAAAGTAAATTTATATATTAAATGTTGTATATAATTTTAATACATAACTTATTATGTAATTAAATATTTTTTCATAATCATAACCTGCCAAATTAAGCTATAATAGATAATTGATTTTTACATAAAAGTGGTTTTAAGTTAGTCATAAAAAATCAATTATTTCTTACTTGACACGTAACGTTTAGCATATATTTACTTCGGTCAGGATTAAGTCCTTTTCCTAAAAAAAAACAGCAACAACAACAATAAACAACTAACACAGCATATTCCGAAGTATGCCGAGAGACGTGTTTGGCATTTGTAAGTCGCCCACTTATTTTGATGAACCGAAATAGGCAGGAAATGCCCCGAAGCACAACCTTTTTTTATCATCAACATTATCATCACTGATGGACATTATCACCGACGTTGATTTTGTCCTTCCGTCAAAGTGGTAAGCAAGTCAGTCTAGCACACGAGTGCGTGCGAGTGATTATAAACACATTTGCGAGCCCCCAACCCCCCAACCAAGATGTTTGCTACTTTAGATAGAGGCGAAGGTTCTGTCGCAGACACACACATAAGCTTCTGTTAATTAAATTTAATTATTTGCAATCTTAGGAGATAATGAAACGAAGTGATTTATGTGTTAGTAAAAAAGAGTGATTATTTATTTATGTTATACTGAAAGAGCTTAAAGGTCTTATATGTTAAAAATTACACTTTAATAATTTCTTTGAGGTTTTAATTGTTTAAAGCAACTGAGAATTGTAGGTTCTAAAAAATTTTAAAAAGTAATTGAAGAATGGAGATCGAAAATTGTGTTTCGTTTTAGATCTTGGAGATTTTCTTCTCTCAATGTTACAGACTTAGAAAAAACTCTAACCTACTTAGTATAATAGGTCGGGTAAAAATTTTTAAGTTTAAGAATTTATTATATTGTAAATACATTAAAAAAAAAATTTTCTCTCTAGAACTTCACAGGGAAAACGGTTAAATTTATTTAGTTGGAATCTCAACTGGTATTTTAAAAGATGTCCCAATCTAAGTTTGTAATACAAATAGAAACAAATCGAATCCACAATCGAAGGAGTATCATTAATTTTGACCATTCTTACTGCCTTCGCTTCCAACCAGAAACCGAACTTGAAAACTTTTCGCATATACTTAACATAAAATGCCTGTCACGTATGGACGACGGGTCGTACGGACGGCAGGAGACTAACTACGAAGGACATCTTGCTGAGGTTACAAATTCTCATATGTCCGCCCAGATTGGCAACAGTTGACAAACAGTTTAACGCTTCAGCACGTTTTCAATTCAATTTGGGTGTGAAATTTCAGTGACACTGACACAAACGAACACACGCACACAAACACACACTCACACACACACACGAAATACGAAAGTGAAGGCGACGGCAAAGGCGTTGAAGCATCACAAACTTAAGACATTCAGCAGGACAAGATGAGAACTGAAAATAAAATAAACCGAATGCAGGATAATGAATACAAGCCGAGAATAAATCACTTGTGCACCATATCTTCTACGGTTTTAAAGAAACAACTCGCAGCCGAGTGATAATGAAGAGAAAATTTCATTAAATCACGCTAAATCACTGTGAACAAACCCCACCCCTCTACGCCCCCCAACAGAATTTCAATATTTTTAAAGCATTATTTATAACGAAGTTTATGATCGAAAACAATAAACAACGCTTAAAATTGCATAAATCAAAAATTTAAACCCAAGAAAAGAGCGAAAACAAAGCGAAATAAAATATAGAAATGCAAAGAAGAATTAGAAACAAAAAGCAAAAAAAAAATCACAAAAACACAAAACAAAACAACTGTCAAAATGATAATCGCAAACAACTGTTAGTCAAATGACAAATGTAGCCGAGCCAGCCCTTATGGAAAATGATAGTGACCCCCCACCCCCTCGAGAACACAGAACAGCGAGAAAATCCAACAACGAAGGGTGTTCAAATACGCAAACACTGATTTAATTATGAAGATGAGTCGTCGCCGTCGACGTCGTCGTCCTCGAGTGCGGAGAAAGAAAAGAGTGAAAAAAAATAGAAGTCGTCGAATTTATTCGACTGACAACGCAAAAACACATTCTACTTATTAAGCAGCGAAGCGTGGAGTGGAGTGGAGTGGACTGCCAACTGTGGACTATGGACTATGGTGGATGAGGCCAAAGTTGATGATGATGACAATAATCATAAAAACAAATTCGAAAAGAGTATGCATGGATATAAAGGATGGATGTACTATGGAAGAAGTGCTTCCTTGTTGTGGTGGCAACCCCTTAATCCACTTGTTTTCATGCACTTAATGGCGTTTATTATCGTGCCGTGGCGTTGCTCTAAAATATGATTCCATAAATTGACCCGAAATGTGTTTCGCTACTGCTTACGGACTTGGAAATAATTTCGATATGTTATTGGGTGTTTGTTATGTTCCAAACAATATGACGATTACCAAGGACAAAGACTTAAGGACACTTTTTCGTTTGTTTCTTTTTGTTTATTGCGAATGTTTGTAGAAGTGCGCGGAAAATATTATTAATATCTGAGATTTTATAAAGGTCAAATGCGTTAAGTAAAGAACGAAAAGTTTTGGGTGAGAAGAGAAATTTACTTTTAAAGCAAAATTTAAATTTTACTAAAGTCTCAGTATTCTTTAAAATTAATTAGATAAAATTGAGATTCAGTATCTTTTGGATTTAAATTAGTTGGTAGTAGCCTTTAAATAAATTAATTAGAATAATTTATTTGTGTGTCTTCAGATACAATTTTTAAAGAAGAACGACAAAATTTGATGGCCAAATTTTTCATAGATAAATTAAACACATCGAGAGTTCAGATCTTGGAACAACTAAAACCACAAATGGTATAAAAAGGGACCTTGAAGACGGACTGGTAATTGGTCTCAATAACAATTCTCTTTATTTTAATATAGATTTAGCTTTTTAAAGCATTTAAATATTTAATTCTCAACAAATTATTCGAGTACAAAAATTTTCGGTTTAGAGTTAAGTCTAGGCTGGTATGGAAATCATAGCACTCAGTCCTATTGAGCCATTGTGCTATACCCAGAATGTGTCGGAATAACAATGTGAGATATAGAAAAAAAAAGGTGAGAAGAAAGTTCTTAGTTTCACTATTGAATTTTGGAAGATTAGAGAAATTTTCGGTTAGTTTTTTTAATCTACAATATTAACTCTCCCTATTTGGAATACATTTTTTTTAAACATTCTACCAACATATCCAAAAAAATTTTAGAGAACAATAAAATAATAGTTAATAGATCACCTTAACTTTTTTTTAATTTGAGACAAAAATATTTTCTGGAGGTCCACCGATGTTGGTCACAACTCCATTCAAAGTGATTATATGATAGGTAACTCGTTTAAGTATAATAAAATCTTTGTAAATTTATTTAAAATATCTGTACTAAAATTAACATTTAGTAATAAGAATTGTGTCTTCTAAACATTAGCAGATATTAAGAAGAATCGCATAGTAAGGATAGAAGAAATTAAATAATTTTGAAAGCTTAATTGTAATCAATAGTCTAAGCCCTTTATACAAATTCTAATAGAAATACAAGCTTAACGTATCTTAAAATCTTTAAGCAGGAAGATTGTATGCATAACAGACATTTAACTTTACTTTAACACTAATGAAATTAAATTAAAACACTCTTATCAATAAATTATAAAATATTGCAATCGAAAACTAATGCAAGAATATCTTTCAATAAATAAACGTTCTATAAAAGCATTTGAGTCATTTGGGGAGGATTTCCATGCCGCACTGTCATGGATATTGATCGATAAGAATTATGGACTTATGTTACTCTCATCCGATAATGGTCTTTATATGGTACACAATATCTATCCACACTTGTGCTAATATTGTATTTATTTGGCTTAATCGGAAGAGATTGCCGCATTATTTGTGGTATTTAAATCGTATGTGAAATTCGGTTGGTTGAGTTATGTGCGAGTCAGGGGACTATTTCAAATTTGTATTCGATTGGATTTTTGCAAAGTGCTTACACCCAGTATGGAGATTAATGGCGAATTTAATTTCAAATTGGCTAATGGATTTTCGCAATTATTGTACAGAACACTTACAAACAAATGTTTGAATTCAACGTGGACTTGAGTAGTTTCTGAAATATATACAAAGACTAGAATATATTTGTTTAAAATGCTTTCAGTTTTTCAATTGAATTCAGTGAAATTGAATCGTTTTATTTTAAAGTAGTTGACCACTTTAACCGCACAAGAACCTTTAATAGTCAAAATTTTTAAATGGCTGGCAGCATTTACATTCAAAATAAACTTATTCCACATGATTAGCTCCAGATTCGATTCGAACATTAAAATTCGTTTGCTTAAGCATTTTTTTCTCGTCTTTAGACGCACATTGGAGCATAACGAGAAAAACAAACAACAAAAATATTTGTTCAAGGTGTTTGAACTTGTGTTTGACTGGGCAGAAGAAGTCATTACATATGATAATGGCGGCGCCCGACCATAACTAATGATGCATTCAAATGAGAATCAAACGAAAATTTACAACGTAAACAGAATTTATGCAATCGAAAAAAGTCAATAAATGTTCAATCCAATTGAACAAAGAACCAACAAAAAGAAAAACGAAAACGAAAAAAATGCAAAGCGAAATGGCAGAGGGAAGGCAAAATTTCGAATTATTCAAATCTCGCGGGAACTTTTTTTTATATAGAACGAATTACTAAATTGCACAAAATCTTATCGAGAGAAGATGAATATGAAGGAATATAAGAGAAGAGGAAAATATTTATTGTTCTTAAATATTATTAGAAAATATAGTATTAATACAATATTATATTTAAAAAATAATAAGTGTCTAAAATTTATTGGTTAAAAGTTGCGCTTATAAGACTAAGAGATTAAGAGTTCTTTTTTTTGAACTTAGTTTTCTAGGAAATTAATTTTTTTAACAATATTTTTTAAACAAAATCATTTGCCATCAACATTTTCATTTTCATCCGATTACAGGAAAAATCTCTTTCTCTAGCGAAATGAAAATTTCCAATTAACGGCCAGAAAAATTCGAACATATTTCAAGAATTACTTTACGTATAAGTTCTTTTTTTTTTTTTCGAAAAAGATGCCAATCTTAACTGAAGTCATCTCTGCAAGGCGACAAAGCCGCTGCTACTGCCAAACGCGCCTCTTATCAACCGCGCGCGCATCGCTCAATCAAACAAAGCTAGAGTCCCGAGAGATAACAAACGCCTTAGCCACAATGTCAAACCACCAAAGTACCTTCGAGCTGCACTGCGAGCTGGTGCGCTCGTCAACCGCAACTACAACACCAGCACAATACAACAAAACGCGAGCAACCTGTGCACATTGCTGCCTTGTCCGCGGCTCTTCTAAACGGACTGCAACAGAACGCTATATCCGCCAGCATATGTTGATGCCACATTAGATAGACAACTCACTTGTCATGTTGTCTGTCTGTGCCAGCGTTTCAAGGTTTCCTCTCTGCCTCTAAAGGAAATCAAAAAAAATCTTATGTAAATTGAAGCACCCCTGCTGGTGCGTCGCTCTAATCAGAACCGCAGTGAAACCCGAGGGATGCATTTGCAGCTCGTTTCGAGCGCATATGGCCAGATTTTCGCGACAGCATCAGAAAGAAAAAATTTAAATTGGAAATGAAAACGAAAACGAAAAACTATACAAAAAATAAATACATAAATAAATGGTGCTGCGGTTTGCAAGCGTAATTAAAGTGATGCAGCGATCGCGACAAGGACGTAGCCCCCGGGTTTGCAGTTTGAGAGGCAAAAATTGCAATTAAGGAAATATATTTCGATATGAAAAATTCGTCATTTAATAAGAAATATTTATAATATTTAAGAAAGCCAGGCTAAGAAGTGAATACTGCTAAGGAGCGCTCTAATTATATTTGATTACTTTCAAGCTCTCTTCTTAAAGTTACTATGTAATAGCATTTTTATTTTATACCTTCATAGACAAGAATGAGCAGTGCTTCCGATTAAATTATGTCAAAGAAGCGTTGTTTTCTTAGCTTAAGGAGCGCTCCTTCAAAGAGCACATATTAAAAGAGAAATCTGAAATTATGAAATATATTGTATTAAAAATTCTAAAAATTTCATAGTTATAAAAGCTCAAAATTTAAATGTATTAAAAACAATTCCAGTCTACGCCCATGATCGGTCGCGCAACTTACCAGAGCGCCTTGTATGTACCTTCTGTGACAGATCGAAAATGTCGAAAAACGTAAGGTGCTCTAAGGAGGGGTTGGATTTAGGTATTTATGCCTATGCCTGATGCTTTTCGTGTCATGAATGCCGCAGAAGTTAACAAAGCCATCAATGGGCCATAAACTAAACACTTTTTAAATGGGCGGTGTGGTGTGACGCCGCGTTTAAATGTTGCGCTGCTCGCCCAACCCGCCGCACACACACACACACGAGCACACAAAAGAATAAAATCGCACAGATGGCATACGGACATAAGTGTGCGTATGTTATGTGTGTGTGTGTGTGTGCGAGTGTCTTTGAGTGTCCGTCCGCAGCACTCTATTAAAGGGTAGTTTCCATCATTCGATTCTTGTTCACAGATGGATTTTCTGAAATTACTATAATGCAATTTAGTCTTTAAAAGTACAGTGGGACAAATTGTTTTTATTTTTTAATAATTGATACAAATTTTAAAAAACGTTAAAAATAGACTTGAAAATTTATTTTTAGGTTTAATCTGACTTTGTCTTGTTTTATTTTTTTATAATTAATTTTAAGTCACAATCAGATTAATTAATCCATAATTTCATGTGGTCATATCCTCTAACCTCAATTTTTTCAATTTATGCTCCCGGAAAGATTTTTTTTATATTAAAATAAGTATCTAAACTTTCCGAGATATCGATTAGAAAAATTAATATTTTAACTTTGCTCCGAGTGGAAATTGATCCTGGATTTCAAACGCATCGACCGTGCTTAGCAGACGAAATGCACGAACATTATAGAAATAATTTTAAATTTATTTTTATCACGCAGCTTCGTAAATCTAAACCACTGTGCGCTCCATTTAATTCTGATTAGATCTGATTCTCTTTCAAAAATTAAATAAGTTCCGAAAAAAAGTGAAAATACCGCATGGGGTGTTGTAATCAAAGAACCTGCTGCTCAACGAGAGCAGGTCCCGGAACAAATTTCGACAGCCGAAAAATGCGTGTGTGTGTGCGTGTGTGTTTGTGTGTGTGTAGGATATTCTAATAGAAACATTGCACAATATGTGCGCCAAAGTGACTGACACAGCGCAGCTCTGCGCAGCGCACAAATTACGCACCAGAAACGTATTGTGCAACTTTACGCTGCATGCGGGTATGTCCTGTAAGCAGGCGGGATTGCGGATTTTTATCATATTTCGCAGGACACAAAAGCAAGACCAACAAAACGGGGTGGAAAACACTTTTTGAATTTGTTTATTTCGCGGTCTCATTTCTTCGACTTGAGTGAACATACGCTGCACTTCTCGCCACTCTTCACAAAAATCGCCTGATTGCATATTAATAATTGAGCGAGCGCATTGAACAGACATACAGACAGACGGACGGACTGAAGGGCAACAACAACACTGAAGCGTGCTTAACATTATGTTTACTTTTCTTAGGGGCGGCTCATCTGGACTCGACTTGCCTCGAGAGTGTTAAATTAAATATGCTCAATTTAATTCATATGTTGGCAAAAATGTATCGACGCCAACAACTTCAACTTCAACAAATGCAGCATTAATCTGCGCGTACTAAATGCAACAAACGCAAAGGACATTTGTGGATGCGTACACACACACACACACACACACACTCATAGAAAAACCCTTTGAAACACAAAAATTTTACTGCCAACATCGACAAAAATTGAAATGTGAAAATGTATCTAGGCGCGTACATAGATACATTGTTGTGCATGTTACCTTAATGGAACACATTCGAACTGATGTGTGTCTAACTGTGTGTATGTGTGTGTGTGTGTGGTTTGGCAGAAAAGTAAAACAAATCGTTTCAAGTGATTTCGAGCGGAAGCATTTAAGATAAAGTCTAACCTGTACTCAGCATTTAGCGTTAGCGTTAGCGCCGCATTCATACCAACAAATATTGGAAAATATTTAGCAGAGGAAGCTTTAGCTTTGGCGTATAACGCTGATATGAACGAATCACAGGTACGCAATTCATATGCCCATAAAGTACACCTGCTGCTGCCTGAAGGCATTGTGGGCTATGGAGACAGACTCATTTATTGGAATATTCGTTCGTTCGTATGACACTTAAATCTGAAAGATCTGCTCAAGTTTAAGAAGTGAATTTTGTACATATTTGCCGCGCAGTAATATCTTAAAAATACAAAATGGAATTTAAATTATTTATGAACATTTAAGAAACTAAATGAAACTAATGAAAAAATTTAAACAAATATAAAAAAATATTAAAAGTTCTTTTGATCACAAAATAAAAATATCTCCAAATATAATTGGGAAACCAATTGAGATGAGATTCCAGGCAAAGATTCTAAACTGCTAACTTGAGGAGATTTAAGCTAAATAAATCCATTACTTAAAAACGTTTTTAAGCAAAAGCGAAGACCTTGAGGTACCTTCATTTAAAACGACTTTTGGCACATTAAAATGTTTTTGTATATAAAAGAAGTTGTCCTTTTTCTTAATATGCAGTCAGATATAAGCTTCTTCTTTAAGTTTATATATAATCGTTTTAATCGGCGTCGCCTTTTTCCAGCTAAAACTATTTCCAAGCGTTGTTTTTCGATTGCTCCTCGTTAATCGGCAAAGTCGCAATGATTTGCAAAATAAATACGAGTAAGTACATATACCAACATATTTAAAATCTGAGCAGCACAACGCTTATCCGCTTACAACATTAGCAAAACAAAACACATTTTTTGCTGTTGTTGTTTTTTTTTGTCAGCGACCACAACACTTTACCACCGCCACCACCAACGAGAGATGTCAATACGTTCGCTACCCACTGCAAACGATCCTTGTAGCATAGCCTAAAGGCATCGCAAGCCATGCTTAGCGTTTAGAGAATCACATTGGAAATGCATACAACAAAACCAGGGCATGAATGACAGAACTAACATAGCAAAGGGAATACGAAGAGGAATTGAAAGTGGAATAGCATGTATAATAGTTAACCACCACAAATGCTCGTACTCGTACTTCGTTGTCGCTGTAATCCGTTTAAATGAATGACAGTCTAATTGGAGGATTTGATGCGAAAATCCCGCAGTACACCGTCACCGTCACCGTCAGCGTTAACAAGTGCAAGTCCTTGCCATATGTTCCGAAAAAACCACATGTTATGCACGGTATTTAAACAGCGTCAATAGAAACGAACACTCGCTCGGTCACCCCTCCCGGCAAGAGCACGTAAACTAAATAAATAAATGGAAGAGAACCTTGGAACGAAAAAGCATCAAGATCGGACGACAAATAAATTCTAATTCGAATTTGATTTTGATGTGCGAAAAAGCAATCGAATGAGTTTTCGAAAATCAACAAGTTTGAGTTTTTTCTTTTGTATAATATTTAAATATGAGTAACTGAATGATAATGATCAATAGTAATTCGCTTGGTGATTAAATCAATGCTTGAGGGAATTTAATCATTTGATTTGAATTTGTATGCAAAATCTTTATCTTGAGGTTTGCTTTGAAGACTTAAAAGATTCGAATACATAATTTCCAATATTTTGTAATGTATGTCCAAAGAAGAGTAACTTTTAATATTAACCTTTGTGAAAGTGAAATCTATATGAGTGTCATTCTAAAGGTTATCAAAATGTAAGACAAGTGAAAACTCCTTTAAATTTATTTTAGCCGCTTTAGCGATTTTTTGGATGTCGGAACGGAGGCACTCATAATAAAGGACATCTCATTACACTCATGTGCACGCATGTTAATATTTCAAATAGTTTAGAAGAGATGTTTTGTTTTTTTAATAAACAAAATTTATCTAATAGCGACGTGTATTTCACAAGCCATTATTATTTAAATCCATTGTGAGAGCAGCTCCTTGGCTAATTGAAATTAATTTAGTGGGATTAGAATTGTGCACCATGTTCCAAGCAGCATTACTAAAACAAAAACAACAACAAAAACAAAAGGAAAAGGAAACACAACGAAATTATTGAAAATTTATGCATGAAAGATGCAATCTTCTTAACAACACAAGAAGACGCCTGCCTGACGCCTGTTAAGGAAAACAGCAGCTTCAGCTCAAGCAGAGTCGCAAAAGAAAAGGTGTCTGTTATGTCTCCTGATGTGTCTCCTGCTGCCGGTACAAAAGAATCTGCATAAGTCGAGATGAGACCGAGAGTGAGAAGCTGCGCTGCGAAGGCGAAGACGACTCAGACGACGACGACTTGAAGACGAGAAGAAATTAACCCAAAACAATTAAAACAAAAGTGACGGCGGCGCGCAAAAGGTGCTCCGCTGTCTTATCGCTTAAACGAAATCAACGCGCGACTGGAAATGGTACAAGCGGAGGAAAAAAAACCAAGTATTGCGCTTTCCTGCGTCTGCTGCAAACCGAAAAGCCGAGTAAATTTTCGACGGCATACGTCACGTGTTACAGCCGCCGTACGCCGCCCAGGAGTACGCTTTAATTGCGCGCCCTTTCCCGCTGATAATATTTTAGTTTTATTAGCGTGTTTTGCGGCGCTATAAAAATAAAGCATCACAAGTACAAGTACAAAAATGCCAACGATTAGCGTCGTTGTGGCTGGAGGTGTATCCTGAACCATCTTGATTAGCATTTTCATTTTCATTGCAGAATTTAGTTTCCTCCCTTCCTCTCTTACTATAAGCGAGCGATTTCCTATCGCGAACGTCATCTCAAACACAAAAGCAATTTCACGCCTTTTGCGCACTCCTGACATGGACTCTTGTGTATGGAGTCGTAGTTGTTTGGCTTATTAGAAAAAATCACTTTGTCACTCTTTGCTTAGCCACACCACCGAACACAGATGAATTTGATATATCGACGTGTCAACAAGGAAGCGGAGCATTGACAGCACTCGGCGGTATTTCGATGTATTGCTGACAGTACACACACACACACACACGAGTATAGACAATACGAGTATGTGGAAGTTAAGAATTGCGCATTTTGTAAGCTGAAACAATAAATTTCTTTAACATTTAATATAAATTTGAAAACAATTGAAATTCAAGTTTACAAAATGTTTAATTATTAAAAAAAAATATTTCTAGTCCACATCTACAGCAACAACATTTGCACCCACACACGTGCATACGACAAAATTAAGCATATTTAAATGTGATCTGAAATTGGTAAAAGTTTTCATCAATTCATAATTTATAAATTTCGCAATGGGAGCGCCGGTAATTAATTGCAATAAACTAAACAATATTTTTAATTTAATGCAAATGTCGAAGGCAATCATGTGTTAAATATTAATTAAAAAGCGGCCCACAACGAGCGCAGGCGAACGCTATCAGAAAGCACGGGCGCCAACTATCAGCCGGCGCAATAAATTTGTTTAATTCGTATGCAACTGTTCATATGGCATGTGCGCAATTAGCACCTGAAAATATGCAAAAATTAAGCAAGTTTCGAAATGTGAAATATACAAACAAACAACTACAGCAACAACAACAACAAAAACAAACAACAAAAAATCAAACAACAACAAAAAAACGTGGCTTAAACAATGGCAAGTAATTTTAATAAAATGTGCAAGTCTGTGCATAAACACATACGCACACACAAACACACTCACACACTCACATGTTTATACTATACACACATTCCCATACACATACAAACGCAAACAAATGGTCGGACGCGCGCTGGACACATAAGCATAACGTTCGTTCACATAATAAAATACGCACATATTTCGCACAACATGGAAGCAGGAAGCGTATCCTGTCCATGATATATACCAGCCATGATATGGCGCACAGTACTTGCATGTGGTATTGAAATTGGAGAGAAAAGCGAGGCTAGTTTCAAATTTTTATGTAATTTTGATTTAACTCATGGTTGAATAAAATGAGAAAGTGAAAAATGAGAGAGCGAATTGAGAAAACTCACCTCGATTTCTACCTTATTTTTCTATCTTATTTTGAAGTTTATTTTTGTTTTATTGACCACAAGAAATGTTATTTATTTATATTAATAAATTATTTATTTAATGTTTCTACAGCAACTAATAACAAATTTATATTCGAAGATAAAAACGTAATCGAGGTGATAAAAATACTCAACTTGTATTTTTTACACCATGACTGAACTTAATTTACAGTAAATGGAATATTTTTGAATATTTAAGTAGTTAAGTAGACAACAAAAACCATAAAATTTAATATAAATTTTTAAAATTTTTTAAATATAAAAAAGAGTTTATTACTTTCAATTTAACTTTTTCTAAAAATGTCACATTAAACCTAAGTACTGTGACGACTGCATTCATTGCATAAATTTCGAATACACACAGCCAAGCCAAGCCAAGCCAAGGCAACAGCGAGCGACTGCCCACAAAACTCGACCAGCGCCTGAATGGAAATCCTTTGCTGCAATGGGTTTTATTCAAAATCTTTTAGCATTCAACACGAACAGGATGCCATAATGTTGTATGCCTCGCTCTCCACACTAGCCAGCTGCCCCACTGGACACGCACACACACACAAACAAACGGATGTGAAAGCGGTTAAAGTGGGAGTGAGTGAAGCGGGCAGAGAGGCGAGCATGCAAAAATGTGACAGGATATGGCCAGCGCACAATATGACAATTATACGCGCAGCACAAAAAAAAAGACCAACAACAACAAGAAATACATAACCATCTTTCCGAGAGCAAAAAATCGACAAAAACAACCTGTTCGCAAACACCACCACAACTTGCAGCAAGGAGGACAAAAGCATTCGAACTTCGAAAATCTGTTCGAATTGAGTTGTTCGAGCAGAGTGCAAAAGCATTCGATTCCGATTCAGAGCGAGTGTTTGAAATGAGAGCGGCGTGCAGGAGAGCGCGTGTCGCTTATTGGTGCTCTGCCATGTGACAAATGCAGTATTGGTGTGAGTTTACGCACACTATGTTGTCTTCCATTTGGGGTGGCTTTGCCATCTTTTATCTGTCCGTATGCTAACATTTGTAACTGCAGACTGGCGGTACAGTGGAACTTGGGAAGTTTATTTTGAAATAAAATTTAAGTAAACCCAAAAATAAATTTAACCAACACTTTCAAAATTTTCGGTTAAAATCTTTTGTTTAAACAAAAAACGATGCTTAAAAATTGTTTGTTTGGTAAAAAAAAAGATTTTTAAAACCAGAAAATTTCAATTTAAATAAACTATCTAAACTTGTAAATAAAATTTCTTAAAGTTGCCAATTGTTATACAAGATTTAGATTGATGCAAGAACATTTTTACTCAAAAATTAAAAAGTGTTTGGGAAAATTAAATGCGAATTAGTTTTAAGGACCTTTCAAGATTGAGAAATTCTTTCTTTTAATTTTATTGTTAACGTAAATTTTGTGATAATTTTTACAGTTTTCAAACATAAATCACCAACTTAAAATTCAAGCCTTAACCACTGTCTCCATTCAACTACCTTGAATTGCAAAAAAAATAAACCGAAGTCCTTTCAACCAACCAGCAGTGCACGAAACAAGGACATTCTCTCTCTCCACGACGCGACAATAAAACCACAGAATATGTTGGAAACTTCGAAAGCAGATGGGTTGCTTTCAAAGAAACCTGGCGAGAGCAACGTTAGGACTCGATTTTATGCCATGCTATGCCATATAGCACAGTGCGCCATCTATACAAGCAACATAAGGGTGTTGCTTAAGGTTTTTTTTTATTGTTTTTGTTTTTGTTCTATTCAGAATCAGCACAGATGTGCGAGTGCCGTGAGTTTTGAATGCAACAATATGAAACAGAAATCCAACTGGATTCTGGTCGTTGATGTTGATGTTGTGGTGGCATTGTCGAATTGGAATCGCCGCAAATGCTACTTAAAGGGGAACAGATTGCCGCGGAACGTCAGTCTGTATTTTGATTTCGAAAGCGACGGAACAACACCCGCCTTAAGCTAACCGAGAAGAGAACTCTTTAAACTTGATAGAAGCAGTGAACAAGTGCAACAAACCCAATTATTTGGGTTAGTAACTCCAGTGAGAAATCGCTTTCAATAGCTCATCCAGTGATAGTTTGTGTGTCAATCAAAGAAATAATCACAGAAATCAAATAAATGAACATGATCATGGATAATAATCAGCATCAGCGGCAGGCTTCGCCGCCAACTATATCGCCACAGCGCGCTGATTTGCATATAGCGACCACACCGCCAACGACTCCATCGAGTCCGGTGCATAACAACAACAACAATAACAATAATAACAACAACGATACAAATAACTCGGCGACAGTGATCAACTCAACATCACCGACCATCGGCAAAGTCACACTGAAGCGTTCGTTTGATGTCGCATTTCTAATGATGCCCGATGAACGCATCAAACAGAAACAGGCCGCCGAAAAGCAGGCGCGTCTCTCGGAGGCCATCGAGCGACATCACCATCAAATCCATCACCATCAGTATCCGACGGATTTGTCGCCACGTACACAGCAGCAAGCCCATCAGCATCTGCAACACTTGCACGAACAAGCCGAACTCTTTCATTTGCACGAGTCACGGCGCTATCCACAAATTACCATACGTGCACCACGCATCTACGACGATCCCACTGTCATCATACCCGCCGGCACAAATGCGGCAGATTCCGCTGCTGCCGTCGCAGCAGCAGCAGATGCGTTACCAATGAAGAGCGCCTTCACGAAAGTAATGTCATCGCGTTTGGAGTCTCCACCGGTTGTCGAACCACCGCCGCCACTCAGTCCCGACCAGTTGAGTTGTCCATCGATGAGTCCACCGATCGCAACAACGCCACCGCGCACCAACAGCGGCAACGGCAGCCTCTCGAACTGCAGCAGCAGCAGTTCGGCACCGCCTTGCCTCAATCCGAATATTGTCTATCAGAGCTTTCGTCCCGAGTATCAGTTCAACAACGCCTTTCAGTCGGTTAGTCAAGTGCAGGCACTGCAGCAGGCGCAGCGCATCAAACAGCAGATAATGTATCAACAACAACATCGACCACTGCTGAATACATCTGGCGCCAATGTCGGGAACACTGCCAACTCGGGCGGCGGTCCACCCGACTTTATGCCCAGCTACTCGGGCTTTCCGTTTCCACCCGGCGCTGCACATCATTTCGCCAATGTCGGCGGACCGCCTGAACTGCCACGCATTGTGCAGAATCCTGCCGCTGCCGCTATACTCTCGACTCTCATACCGCCGACACTTGCCTCCACATTTACGCTGACCGCACAGAATGTCTGCGCCAAGTGCAACATCAGCTTCCGCATGACCAGCGATCTGGTCTATCACATGCGCTCACATCACAAGAGCGAGATCACCTTCGATCCGAATCGCCGTAAACGCGAGGAGAAACTCAAGTGCCCCGTGTGCCAGGAGAGCTTCCGCGAGCGTCATCATCTGACACGCCACATGACCGCACACCAGGACAAGGAGAGCGACCATCAGACGCCTGCTGGCGTGAACAATACTCAGCAGAATGAAATCATCAATGTGGGAGGCGGCAGCCATCGGCATCATGGATCTCGTGTATCCAGCGCGTCGAAATGATCGAAGAATTTTTTCGGATACTTTTAGGCTTAGTTGCTTTTAGTGGTTACGTAGGCTAGAAATGTTTTTTGTGTTGAACGCATTACCCGGTTTATTGTGATACAAGTTTCTTTGAACGTTTTAATTTTAGTGCAATTTCAATTTCATTTTAAGATACTTTCCTCATATGTAAATATTTAAGGCATCTGTGCCTCATAGTTGGCAATTAAGCCCACAATTTAAGTGTCATTGGAAAAGGCGTAAATGTTGCAATTATTGAGTTATATATAAAAAAAGGTGTGTAATTAAATAAATGACACGCATTGTATATCGAATATTGAGAACTATTGATTAACCTTTAACAGATGAACTATTCCAAGATGTAAGCTAGATATTTAGAGAAAAGAAAATGTATTGCTTTCTAATAATCTCCTGATTATTAATTGTTCATTTGAGAAAACGATGAACTTATAGTTATGAAATAAATATTAAACTGTTAAAATAATAGACGATTTGTTTTATTAAAAAAATTAGTTATATGATCGTACGTGTGGAGTTTAATCTCAGTGTACAGGACACCGTGGTTGTATTCCATGATCTTGTTCACTCAAATCCCCAACGTAGGAACTCAGTACAAAAAACAAAACTTATTTAAGGAAATCTTTATGAAACTATTTCCATTAATACAGTTTAATTCAAATTAAGAAAATTAAATTGTTGCAAAGTAGGATCATGGTCTAATAAATATAAAGAGAGGAAAGTCGAAAATTGTCCCTCTTCACCTCGATGTAGTTTCTCTTTTTGAAAATATAATATTTGTGTAGTTTACATGGTTGCTACAAAAATATTAAATAAATAAAAACAACAACGTAGTCAGAAAAATAAGAAAGAAATCGAGGTGAGTTCTCTCAATTATACCATGAGTAGGACTAATTAAAACTTAAAATATTTTTTTTCATAATTTAAAAAAAAATTTAATAGTATTTTTGAATTTAAAATTATTAAATGATTAAAAAACATCAACAACATAATGATTTTTCGGATACTGAGTAATGATGTGTTGAGTATGAATAATAACCATACTCTCTCTCTCTGTCCCTAACCTTCTTCGTGAAACAAATACTCATAAGTTTGGGCAATAGCTTATGAACTTATCTTTGAATTTTTCCATCTAATAACTTCATTCTTATTGCTCTACTTTTTGTGATTCCGACTTTATTCTGGATACAGCACAATGGTCCACGATGACTGAGTGCTATGGTTCCATGGTTCCACACTCCCACACTCAACTCTAAACTCTATGGTGAAGATGATATTTATTTCTGATTCTTAAAATTACCTTTATTCTAGGTCTGTGAAAAAGTTAAACTCGGGGATTTAAATTTAATTAGTATTCAGTAAAAAATCATTGATAATTTAGAATTTTAGAATGTAAAACAAAATTATTAACTGCTATTTTAAAATAATTATTTATTTTTTAAAGAAACCTATTAAAACCATTTTCGAAGTTTTCAGAATTTTCAAATAATTTACAATTCGTTCTCATTGGAATATAAAATATTTGTTCGATACAACCAAATCAAAAATTTATTAAATTGCATTAAGTTAATAGTTACTCTTTATTTACTGATAAAGTTAAACCTCTCAAAAGCAAACTCAATGAAAAAGAAATTTTGTCCCTCAACTATCTCTTCCACCAAATGATTCCATATGAAAACGCAAAACAAATTTCAGTTTATAAATTCGCTTTATACCCAAAAACAAAGGAGACAAAAAGACAATCCACAGTGTCGAATGCAAAAGAAACAATGAAAACGTTCCCACAAATAAAGTGATAAAAGTGATAATCCCATCATGTGAACAAGCCGAGTAAAAATCTTCAATTGATATGTCGACTCCTTTGAGAATGCAGAACAACAAAAAAGAGAAAGCCTAACGCGATTTGGCTACGCTAAATCAACATAATTCGTTGAGGCTCATTTGTAAACTCATGAGTGAGCAATCATCAAGCTTTCTGCTTATATATGGTTGGGGAGCTTCAGTACAGCACACACACGCATACACACAACCAGACAAAAGGAACCCTACTTTGGATGTGATAAATATATTTCAGAATTGTGCCAAGGAATTCGATGCGCTCTGTTAGAATTCGCCATGGAAGAGCAATGATTGCTGTAGCTGCTGCTGCTGATGCTGCTGCTCTTGTCTAATCTCATGGGAAGAATTCAATTGAAGTTGAAGTTTGGCTTTTGATTTCGGTCAAATGAAGTCAACAGGGATGGTGCAGCACCAATTCCAAACAAAATACAATTGGAAATATTGAAATTCAAAAATAATTTAGCCAACATTTGAAATGCTGCACAAAAACAAAAAACGCTCAACAATGCGATGAACTTCATGGCGAAATTAGTTCCACTTCCGTTTTCAAAAGAAAGACAGCAACGTCAAACGGTTTTGGCAAACGGTATCATACCCAGCTCATTAGCGTTTCGCCCTTATGTGAAGTTTTTTTTCCTAGTAATAAGGGTTTTCTTTGCCAGTAGTTTTTGTAAGCATTGAGAACGCGTGCGCCGCCACAACTGGAACGAATTTCTGCATACGTTAGTCCGGGAGCGTCCAGTCCAGAACTTGTGCACTTGCATACGCGCTTTCAGCTCGAATGCGCTAACAAGGTGAAACATATTTTTGCACGCGCTTCCATTTCGATAAGGTTAAGGTTAGGATCGTTACCAGGACGCGCCAGTGAAATAAAGCAGACGTTTCGTGAAGCTTGATAGTTGCTGGCCGTAATTAGCGGAACTGAGAACAGATTTTCGGTGTGTGTGAACGTGGGACAGTGTGTGAAGTTGATCTAAATATGTTCACAAAAAATATTTAAAAATGGTTTAGTGGCACTTGTAGAATATTTAGAGTTTATATATAAATAAAGCCTCCTTTGAAGTAGTTGCTAGAATGATGATCTTGTCCAGATATCGATTTATTAATTTTAATGAAAAGAACACCATGAACCAAAAGGTCCAATAGTAAAAATAAGATATTTTAAACAATTAATGGCTTCCATTTATTTGATAGCCTCGTAAAGCAAACACATCGTCAAAATAACATTTCCTCACTCATAATAAATATTTACCAAATGTACTTGTACATCCGCCCGCCCACATCACATGACAGCCCTAAACCATCATAATAAAGTAATATAAACCTCCAGTACCGCCGCTTCAACAATACCCGTCATAATCACATTTCAAATTTAACACACTTGGCTCCGGACTACCACAGCGCCAAGTCACAGGTCCTCGTTTCTTAATATTGCTGTTGTTGTTGTTTTTCCTGGCATGTTTTCCTGCTGTTGTGATTGTTTTCTTTTTTTCTCTTTTTTCGTTGTTATTGTAATATTATGAAGCTAATATTCCATTTTGACCGTAATAAATATCGCTCTCATTTAAAAAGCGTTTATCCTTGCACATCGGCAGTAGCTTCATTTAATTTCCACCCACTCGAGCAACACTTTGTAAAGTTTCCCACAGTTGTCGCGCCCGTGTATAGGCCATATCCTTGTAGTCGTCATCATACAGCCAACGACAACGACAACGCCAACGAACTGAGCTCTATCTGCTGCTCCTGCTCATTTGGCAAAGTAGCGTGCTTTAAACACGTTTAAGCACAATACAATGCCGTTACATATAACATAATAGCAAACAAATTACCCAACTCATAAAGGAAAACACCAGCAATCCAGCCAGCCAGCAAGACAGCCTCCGGGTCTCACGGGTGTTGGTAATGGATACCGAACAGCAAAGGGAAGAAGTCGTCGTCGTCGTGTCGTCATTCGCGTGGGCGGTGAGTGATTTCCTCTGTCAGATATGCAAATACTTTGACTCCATTTTGTGGTGTGGCACTTGAGTGGCAATTGAAAAAGGGCGGCTGTGTGCTTTATTGTGGCGCTTGGCTTTTTACCGTGCATTCGTTAAGTTGCAACAACAACAAGAAAGGGTGGCTTCCGGTATGCGTTTCTAAATATTACTTCTAGCGGTTGGGGTATACCACTCTCTCTTTTATTTTTTTGTATTCCGGTGTAAAGTTAAAAATTCTATTCAATTAGTGTTGCGCGATATTTAAAGAATCAAGGTGCTTCTGAATATTGGATTGGAAGTTTAATCCGACTTCAAATATTTTTTATTGTATACTTTGAACTTTTTGAGAAACAAAGAATGACTTATTAGAAGGTTAATATTTCATTGCTAATTCGATTATGTTAACTTCTTACAAATACGAGTGGCAGAAAAAAATATACTTATGAGTTAATTTTTGGTAATCGTGTCCATGTGATCAATGATGTAGCGTAATTATGCGGTTATAAAACGACAAAATGCAATATTTTCTGATATGTATATTCTTATCTTTTAAAAAGACTTTATACTTATGTATTTATAGATCCATTAGTCGCGATTTTTGCCGACATTCTTTTGTTAGTAACTATTATTAGAAAAATGATTTATATGCAAGTGGATATTTTTACTGGGCATCTCTGAAGTAAGTCGAATCATGGCGTTTCCTTTAAAATTGCTTTCAAAAGTTATCTATCTATTTCCATACATTCTGTCAATAATTTTAAAGCCCGCTTAAAGGGATTGCCAAAATTCTTTTTGTGGCTAAGTTGGCACAACTGTCTTCTATACTGACGCTGAGTTTTCAACAGAATTTATATTCCGACTAACGACGTAATATTATAAATCAAATAATGCTTTGCATACTTTCCAAAAAATGCATATTTATTAAATTTTTCATTCAAACTTTTTTAAGTTATTTAAATAACTTTTTAACGTACAACTATAAAACATAATTAATTTATATCTCTAATCTTTGCTGCGACGCCCTTTTGTCGAACAGAACCTTTATGACTTCGTCCCATCTAAGCCGCCTTTTGACTAATATTTTCAAATGTTTGTTAATTTTTTTGCAATATTAACAAAAGTTGTTTTTAAGTGCATATTTATGTGCTTCTGCTGCATGTTTTTTATTTTCAGTGCATGTTATATGCGCATATTTTCTAGTTTTTAGGACATAAAATATATTTCGCTAATTATAATTTATTAGAGCTGTATATAATAGAAAGTTTTTCATAACCAAACAAAAAAAAAACATGTAAAGTACACATCCGAGTTATGGTAATTGCAAAACAACAACAAACAACCAAAAAAATTGTTAGAACCGTCAAACAATAACAGGAAGTTTCACAGCTATTTGCTATTGTTTAAGCACATACACATACATATTAACAAGAAGCTGAAAGATTTTCCTCATTTTAACATCTGACCAAGTCAAATCCGAACACGTGGATGCACTGCACATATAGTATATAGTATAGCCAGCCAGTCATAAAGGAACTCCTGCCACGCTATCCTGTCCGCTTCCATTTTGGTAGAGTGAAATTTCATTTCGTGAAAGTGACTGCCATCCCGCTTAAACTTTGAACTTTGTCGTTTCAATTTCGCCAACGCTTTTACAGACGGATCTGCATTGTTTTCGTTTCGTACTCAGCTTCAACTCGTATGACTGCGATTGCGGTTGCTAAAGCCAGTCAATGAAAATGGCTGCCGCTGCTGCCACTTGCCACTTGCCACTCCTGCTAAGGCTGCGCTGGATAATAAAATTTTACGAAAAACTTTTCTCTGCTTTTGTTTATTTTTTCGGTTTGTTCGTACGTGTATGTGTGGGTGTGTGTGAGTGTTTGTGTGGCGTAACGAAACGTATCGTTCGTTACGTACAAAAGGCGGGAAGCCTACATTCTCGTTGTCCTCAACTGTAATCAATGTTGGGTCGGACCTAAGAAAATCTGGACAATTTAAAATTATGAAAAAAAATTCCAAATTTTTTTTAATTATTTTGGTTGAATCCTCTTTGAGCCTCCAAAATTATTATAAAATTTTTTTAATATTATATTTCAAAAGTTCGATTTATCCGTCATATTCCGAATTCACCCAACACTGCGCGCGACACAAAGTTTAAGCGCCGCCAAGCTTGCGGCTATTTGCGCTGCTGTATGCTCCTGCTACCAGCAACACTAACGGAAGCCGCATCAAGGTAGGACACAAACAGCAAAAGCAGAAGCACGGCAACGACAACGGCTTGAATCATAACGAAGGCAACAGCAGTAGCAGCAGCAGGCGGATTACTCCATCGGACAGGACAGACTCTCAACTGGCGGATGGATTCATTCGGTTGTGGCACAAGTGCAATTTAATTTATGGCAATTGTTGAAACCACGCATTGCGGCGGCTCCATTCAAAAAGTAAGCAACTCTTGTTTGTTGCTACCGATGCTGCTGCTGCTGCTGCTGCTTTCAACAGCCGCCAACATTGGCTGTGGTTGTCTGCCATTTTTGTTGTTTTTTTCGTTGGTTTTTGTTGTTGTTTTTATTCAGCGGCTGCTTGCTGCACTGCCTCCATTTGTTTTCGTAGGTTTTGCGGCGGTTTTATGCTTTCGTAACTTTGCGCATAATAGTTTCGGTTTTTAAACTAATGGTGGGTGTAAAAGTTATTTTTACACAGTTTACTCAATTAACTTGGCAGGTAGTTAATTACTGACGACAACACCAACAACAACAACAACAATAAACTTTGTTTTATGCGCGACTTTTTGCGGCGTATGAAAAATCGCTCTAATTAGTTTCCGACAGAGCGGCGAAAAAAGTTTGCCTTGGGGTTGGAGTTTGTTTTGGATTAAATGTTGGAATTAAAAGCCCAGCAATAAATTTAATTTACTAAAATATATTACAATAAAATAGACCTGGACGTGTACAACACGAAACCTTTAATAAAGCTGTTCATATAACTCCAATATTGGTAAACCGATTTTTTGAAAATTTACATCTATTAGTCCGCATCTCCACCATTTTTATATCAATTTTCTACTTTGAAAAAGTTTAGTTTAGGAAAAAGAAAAGTAAAAACTTTTCAAATATTTATATAGACATTAATATTGATTAAATGACAATATTCTAAGTTCTGATCGATCGAATTTAAAATTTGTGTTTTTTTCCAACTTTTTTGAACTTAACCAATATTTACTCCATTATTGTTTTACCTACCTAAGCGTTTAATTACGAGTCATTAAGAAAATCCAATTTATATTGTCGGAGTTATTAAATTGTTCCGTATATATAAAATTTCGCTTTTCATACTAAACTCTGCCGCCAAAAAGTTTCGCTTCTAAATACTCCGTTTGAAATATTTACGATTGAAAAGCGTAACTTCCTAATTAAGATAGAAACTTTTTATCAAAAACCGATAAACTAAATTTATTCATGTTAGAATTAAGTTAAGGAGAGTGAGTCTCCACCGGAACTCATTCTCAACATTTTAAAATAGACCAAAGGTAAAAACATAGAATTGATAAAATTTTGATTCAAAATATTGTTGTTTTTGTTATTGCTTAAACAGCCCCTTAAATCATCCAAACTTCTGAAAATTTTGGTTTTAATATCAAAAACCCATATACACGAAAACAAAACTTTCGAACAACGACAACAACAACATTTTCAAATCAAAAGCCGACTTCTCCAAATGTTGTTTCGTAATCAGTGAAACAAAAAATATTTCCACACTTTTTCAGCCAGTTTACGGGTATTTAAATTTATGTTAATTTTTTTTAGAAGCCAACAAAAATTTCTTTAAGTTATATTCAAAGACGTAATCAGGTTCTTGTTTATTTCTGTATAACGTTTTTAATCGATTTATCGGTTCCTGATTTAAAGCTCCTCAATAATTTGAACAATTCTGATCGGAACGCACAGTACATGCGATTAAAAAACAAAACTGCGACTTTTGAATACTGTTGCAACTTAAGGGCCCAGAGTGTTTTTGCCAAGCCGTCTTGGCATGATGCCCATTGCGTATTTGACAACACCATATTCAAATATGTGTGAGAAAATATGGCCACAAGAGGAGTCTATACACGCGCACAGATTTTCCCTTTGCCAAGTCGCTCGCTGTCCCATTCTCTTTGGTGTTGTTTTCTTTTTTGCATCCATGCAAAACACGCCAAAACTGCAGAACATCAATGCGAAAGTAATGCCGCTGGCAAATGCGAACTGGCACAGATTTATGGCAAACAGACACCGAACGGAATGTTCGTTCGTTCGTTCGGTCTTTTCTCCGACTACCGACCGACCGACCGACCGACCGGAAGTCCACTCAACCGGAAGTGCATAAATTTCGTTGACGCCAGCAGAAAAGAATCGCGCTGATATTTCATAACTCTTACGAACGAGTATTTGTTTCCAATGAACATTTGCAACTTTCAACACAACAAATACAACAACAACAATAACAATAACAACTGTGGATTCCCTCGATACTTTGCGATTTTCTCAAGCGAATCTTTGCTTATTTGTTGTTGTTGTCGTTGTCGTTGATTTTCGTACACGTTTAATTTGTGGTCTCTCGTTAAGAGCCGTTCTACCTGATTTATTCGCAGCGTCGTCGTCCGTCGTCGCTACACGTTCAGGAAGGTGGAAAATGTCACTAAACCGTAAATCGCGCATATCAACATGTTTCGCCGAGATGGCAACTTTTTGTTGTTCTTTTTTATTTTGTCTGTGGCACGCGGATATTTTTGCTAAATCACGCAAACGGAAATTGAAAAACGAAACGTTGCCGCCGCCGCCGCCGTTTCAGCAGCAAGAAAAGATTTAGGTTGTTTCTCCAGTGGCAACCAACAAAAAAAATATTTCCAGTGTCAAGCAGCATATTTGCATTTTGGCTGGTGGCGTGTGTCGCTGGCTGGTTGGTTGGTTGGTTGGCAGATTTGACTGGTGGCCTCTTCCTCGGAAAGCGACATATTTGCTCATATGTGCGAGTAGATTTGTTATGGTTCACCCACGCTATTTTCATTTTCATTTTTTTCTATTTTTTGCCCAGCATCGTTTATCATAAATTGTCGCAAATAAATATTTAAACCGTCGGTATGTCTGCGTGAGTGAGTTGAATTTTCATCCTGTGAAAATTCAGTTTTTTGTCGGACTTATTCACAACATTTTTTTCAATCGCTGCTAAATCAGTTTGTTCAAATACAAACACTCCCGTTCATTTAAGAAAGACTGTATTTTAAGTTATTTATTATTCAATCAAATTGAAAATTATTTAAAATTTCCTAACTTTAATCATATTTAAATATCTTCGATATTTTATCTACTTTTTACATGTATGTATGTATGATTATTCAAATAAATTATCGATGGTGGATTATAAAATTCAAATATGTACAGAGTATTCTTATACCTTGTGACTATATTTTATATTTGAATTTTATATTAAATATTTGATTTATATAATATGTTTGCACTTATCGAAACGAAAATGAAGTGGATTTTTTCTATTGAACAGGACTGTTCCGGCAAGAACCCCTTCCGGCACGCAATAGGCCTTCTACATGTGCGAGCGTTTGTGTTAACGCGTATGTGTGCAAGCGCCATTTTTGATATGTTAATGGGATTCGCTTTGGTTCGGTTACAGTTACAGTTAGCGAGTTTGAGTGCGACATACGCGGATTGTAATTTTGTTAAGTGGTCGTTCCTCATTTTAATGTTCATAATTTCATAATGGCCTTTTGGCGAAACTTTTTCCACTCACGTTCTCATTTTATATTAATAACTCCAAGTTTAGCACAGATTTCCATTTGGTCAGCCATTTCAGTTGTGACAGTCGTTCTGTGGCAACAACAACAACAACAACTAAAATAGAAACGGTCTTTTTAATTGCCAAAATTGTAGGAATTTGAATTCCGGAAAACACATTCTTTTCGCTGACTGTTGGACAAAATTTATGGGCCATAAAAAATAAATTTTATGTGCGTTTTGTTTTTAACATACGTACGTACAAGCATAAGAGGTTGTTACCATTTTGTACAAAACATAATTAAAAATATCTTGGAGTTAATATCCAGAGTGTACTTTGATTCGTGTTTACCGATTTTATAAACTAAATATCTCGAGAAAATTTTATTTCACTCATTTACTTGTTATAATAAGAAATTTAAAAGTTAATTTTCCCAGTCAGCATGGCAAAACAATTAGAGGTATCTGCATAAATTGACAACTTGATTTTGTTGTCAAAAAGTGAGAAAGTGAGATTAACTCTCTCTCAACAATTCAAACTCATCAAAATAAATTTGCTTTGATTTTTGTGTTTCTTAAATTCTTTTTACTGCTTTTGTTGTTTTGGTTTCCTTGACGGTTTATGATACGTGGTCCTAGCTTGACAAGAGAGCGCTGTCATTACTGCAGGTACCTGAAATAGTTGTGCCATTATCGGCAATTTCAATAGTGCTTGTAAAAAACTTGCTCTTCTATCTTCGAAATGGTTTTCCTTAAGAGGGTTTGTACTTGAAGTCAATTTTAAAGCTTTTCTAAAAGCCCTTAAGGAGAAAGGTACTAAGGTACTTTTAAACTAAATAAAACAATAAATAACTAATCGAGAGCAGAAGAACTGTTATTTTCACAGCAAAGACTTTTAAAAAGTCGCTCTTCTAAAATTCTTTTCCGAAAAGTTGATCTTTGAAGGCCTTTTGTAAGCTCTTCTAAAAACCCACTAAGAACTAAACTTTTTGCTGCCATTGAAAATATTTTAAAATTGTATATGTAAAATGTAGAATTTGACTGAAAAAAATTGTTTTTGTTTTCCCAGATATGATAAAAATTATTTATAACAAAAATTTGCAAATATTTCCAATAAACAGAAATGTCAATATACTCGTACATTGAAATTAAATAATTGCATTGCAAAGATTCTCATCGACGATTGGGCAATGAAATAAAACAACAACAAAAACACAGAACTTTAATATTAAAAACCAAAAGCTTGCGTTACAACAGCAACAACAACAGTTTTATGTAAATTTCAAATATTTGATTATGCAAATGTGCACGCTTGACGACCCCTGGCATAAGGACCCGCTAACAGCGCGAGTTTTTCTTCTGTTTCCACAAGGATTTTTTTTCTTCTTTTCGTTTTTCTTTTTGCGTTGCTTTGTCAAACCCTCAATTTTGCTTTGCATTTGTTTTTATTATGAATATTTACGACTGTTTTTGGTTTCCGCTGTTTTTTCTTTACAGAACGCTAATGTCCTTTCGAGTAGAAGTTGTTGATATTTGGATGAAAAAATCGAATCATATGTGTACGGAGATTTTAAAGCTATTAAACAGTTAACGCATTTTTTCTTGCTTAAATTTGTCAATGCGATAATTCTCTCTTACCATACAAATAATACCAAAAAACAAAAATAAATCTATGATAGGTATGTATGTATACAATTGGAATCTATGAATGTATGTAGAGTGATGCTTTGTAGTTATTAAACGCAAAACCTCATTTCGGGTTATGTACATATGTATATACAAATGTATATAAATTAAATTCAATAAACTTTATTCCAACAATGTATAAATAATACTCGTACATACAATTACAGGCTCCAATGAAAATAAATTAACTCTATCCGTATCCGTAGCCGTATCGCAGCAGCGAGTGGAGCACGTAGCCAGCCCTTAAATTTTAATACCCGCGCCATTACTCAGAAGATAACAATTTTGTGAGTTCTTTAATGGGCACCTCCAAACGTGAATTGTTTCGGAATTACACATTTTCGCATCTTGTCCTGATTTGGATTTTTCTTTTTACTATACTATAAGTTAAGAATTGTCTTTCGTGACAAAGTAACAATTAAACATTCTTAAAAATGAACATTGAGGCTGATAACTTTTCTCGGAATTTTGAAACTCACTTAAATCTCTCCGAACTGTCGGAGAATACACCCGATAAACTTTGGACACTTGGTTTACTTTCATGATATTAACATAAATGCGTAAATTAAAAATACGGAAACATAAAACATATGTGTACTTATACTATACATATATGGTTGTAAATATTTACCATTTAAATTCGCATTGTCGAAATAAATAGTTTAAGTTGCATTATTTGTAATTTCTAAAAGACCAGCAAATATGGTTAGTATTGGAAGGTGGGTATCATCAGAAGGCTCCTTCTTTCGTTTAATGTTTGATTAACATGTCACAAATATGCGACTATTTTAAAATTTAATATTTTTTATAAAACTATTTTAGAAAATTCAACGATTCAAACAAAAGCGCTCCTCACCTTCTTACCTGTTAGTAAAGTGGCGCCACCTAACAATACAATACACAAATTATTTGAAAATATAATAAAAACTATCTCAGATCGAATCCAGACACCGTCACAGAATATAAATGCATAATTCAATACTCGTATGATACGAATTATTACTACCACAACCTAATATTACTGATGACCTCATGATCGTGGTGGCTTACATGAAATATAAATATACATATTAAAATATAAATAAATTACTTATTATAAAACAACATTTCAGATTTTTAAAAATCCCATTTAAAAATCACTTTCAAAGAACATTTATGTACACAAATGATATGAATGTCAATTACAAACTTTAGTTCATTCAATAATAATAAGTCAAAATACAACAGAGTCAGATAGTTAACATCCACAACAATGTAAACTCATCGGCTTTCCATAATAAAAAACGTTTACTCTGCCACAAAAACAAAAAAAGAAAACACGTCACACGCCAAAACCGTCATGAATAAATTTGCAACACCCTCTGCAGAAGAAAAACCACAATAAGAAGAATGAAAAGCAAAAAGTATGCTCGCGGCAGAGCAGAATTTGTTACATCAAGGAAAATAGTTGTCAGTTTTACGAGAATACAAATAGAAAGGAGCGACCACTTCCAGGCGGACCATCAATCAAGCGAAACATGACATAAATCATGTACAAACTTAACGCCAGCCACAGGCACAAGATTGATATGAACATTTTAGTGGAAACGGACGATGGAGACGCATGGTGTCCACAACGACTTGTCACGCAAATACGAAAGTGGAAGTGTTTGTTGTAGACATACCATAATGAAAGTGGCTTAAAGCGTATCCAGATGCAGCGATTAAAAGAACTGATAAAACTAAATCTTAATGCGAGCTTATTAAAGTATTCCTATTATTATTTCGTGGTAATCCTTAAATCTGAAAACTTTTAAGGGTGGACCAAGATTGTAATTGATTGATATACGAATTGATACTATAACATAAGGACATCAAAAGCGTAAAGATACAAGCGAAAACTACATTGACGAAGATTTTAAAATGTTTTAACCATTAACAAAGAGTCAAACGATTTTATTGGCATATTAAAAAAGTATTTGACGTACTTGAACCATCCTAGCAACTTGCAATACACTGTACATCAAATTCTACACGATCTTCTATAGCGAAAACTTCATCTACTCGTACAATAGCAACACTCATACAGAGTATCCTAACGACCCCAACCGGCAACATTATCGCACGCGACGCCATTGTTCATACTATACACACACGCACACACTCAAAAAAGGGCATCCCAATAGTAGTAGCAGCAGCAACAACAAAAATAACAATAACAAAAAGAACAAGAACAACAAAAAAGTATACAAATTCAGTCTGTTTATTTACGTGGCATCGTATGTGGCTTACATATGTGCACGCCAAAGAGATCGTCCATACGGATTGCCACACATCACACATGTTGTTGCGAGTACACACGTATGTTGCCTGCAGGCGATATCGTATCGCCCGTTCGCCCGTTCGTTCGTTCGTTGTTCTCTTTAACCCCCCGCCCACCGCCCAGATACAAAAAAAAAACAAGCGCTCCCTCCACCAAACAAAAAAAAAACCTTTAAATGTAGCAACAATTTTTGGTATTTTCGCGAGCACCAAAAAACAAATCGACACCCTTTCGCTCTATAACAGCGCCGCGCCGCGCCATTTCAGCCCCCAAATTATACACTCACACTCTTGCACAAACACACACACACAGCGATACAGACACCTAACGGTCGAACGCACATATGCGCATCCTTAGCGTTGGAGTGAGTCGTTCTTTTGTTCTCTCTCACTGTGCGCTGCTTGACTAGACTTCGGCGTCGACCAATAAATTCCTCCCCCAGTCACTCGTTTATATAACCAAACTTTTTGTGGTTTGGAGCGGATACGGCTTCATTCCTAGTGCGCGAACAAGTACGCCTCCATTTTGATTTTTCTATTGGAGCATTCTACATTGAATTTCTGCCATGACTCCGCCCCCTTCGGTTTTGTGTGTCAACTGAGGCTGCGGTTACTCTCGATTTTTCGCATGTCCTCGCGCATGCGTCGCGAATTTCGACTTCGAATGCCAATTTCATTCAATAGCGTAGCGATTTGTATGCTCCCTAAGCAGCGAGAACTCTTCGAATTCCCACATATTCAGTTAAACGGTTTCTCATTTCTGGAAATAACACGGAACATTCGATTCTATAAATTCGTCGATTCGCCGTCAATTCAACGTATTTAAGAATATTTAAATGCAGAAGTAAGCCACTTCACTTGTAAGCAAAAATTCGAATTAGAATCAATGTTGATTTGAGTGCAAACATTTTACATAATACATGGAATGCATTTCGTTTAGTCTTCAACTATTTATTAAGAACCAAAATAATGATTTAATTTTATTGGAATTTGCGTTAAGGTTTTAGACTTCTAAAATTAAAAGTCCTTTAAAATTGATCCTTAAAAAACATCCTATCAAAAATCTTTCACTATAAAATTTGAAAATATCTCCAAGATCGCAAAAATGTTGTTAAGTCCAATTAAATATATAAAAAAGCAGTTTAAATAGATAATCTTGAATTGTTTATATAGGAAATTGTTTAGCAATTTTAAAATTAAATATTATTTAAAGTTAAATTTGTTTATCGCATTTCCAATATTGTTCCAAAAACTTGACTTCTATTCAAAATTATTTGGTATTTAAAACATTTATTTTACGATTTGCTTTAACAAAGCTTCTACCAGTGGCGACCTAAAGATTGTTAACTTGGAAGGTGTAGACTAGAAAATTCCCGACTACCCTCTTAAAAATGCCGACATATTTTATTAAATTTACGGACTTTAAAATGAATGTTCTATGCTAAAAAGGTCTGGACCTCCTTTTTGTGCCTCTAAAGTTCCTCCATTTAAAAATTTAGATTTTATATGACTTCAGGTCATTAATTACACATTTTATATTGAAAATTAGTTATACTTGGTAAAGTTTTCTAGGTTCCATTTAATAATAAAGAAAATGGACTTAAGTGCATTTCCTCTGCACAACTATTCTTAACGACAAATTTGAATATTTAGAATTGAAATATTTCTCAATGTTTCAAAAACCTACAATAAATGAAATGAAAATATCGCGAATAATTTCGAACATTAACTAGAAGCAGACTGAAGATAAACCATTTAGGTTTTCATTTGTATTGTACAAATGGTTTGAGGATATCGGGATCAGAGTTCCAAGCGCTTCTTTTTTTCTTTCTATCGATGAATTTTCGCAACAGAATTAAATTTTTTACTCAAAGTGTTGAAAAACAAAATTACAAATTTTTATTAAAACAAGAATGTCTGCTTTTCTATGCAATGCGATATGTACGCGTACATATTTATAGCGAGCTATTTAATCGGATTTTGTATACGCTGGACAAGTGTCAGCGAGCATCACTTGCACTTGTCACATTCCGAGCTGCTTCGACGCCATATCCACATGAAAATCACGTTATAAACTCGCGCGAACCACCAACGCGGAAAATTGAATCGAAGGATTTTCCGGAGATTTCGTTTTTTACCAATTACGCTTTGCACACTCGCAATTTGTAACAACATCGGACGGACGGACAGATGGACAGACAGACGGATGACAGGAGGAGGAATCACCGCAACACAAAGACACTTGTCAACCACATCAACAGCATGTCACATGTCAAGCGCTACTTGGAAAGGGATGCAATGCGATGCGATCGAAATCCAGGGATGGAGTTCGAATGGGTTGCTGAGCAAAAAACCAACAACGAACCAAAGCCTGCCTACGACCTTAACACGCTTGAGTTGCATTCTTCGCCTTTTGATGGACTTAAAATGCGCATAAACTTAATTAAAAAATGGATTCCACAACTTGGAATCAGGACACTTTATCTTTGGTGTGCGAGCAAGAATTACAGTTGCCACACTTTGCGGTATGAGATTTTAAGCTGGATATAATGCCAAGCATCTCTGTGACAGTGCTGCCAACTCGACAATGGGAAAACAATGCGTTCGTTTGTCCGTCCGTCCGTCCTTCGTTGTCATTCTTGTCGTTGTCTGTCCACAAAAGAAGGTCGGGCCGAGAGGCAATAAATTTCGCAATTACATAAAGTCGAATTTATATGCCACTTTTGACCCTTTTTGTTTGCCATTGTTTTTTTGTATGGGTGTGTACTCGTACTCGTATATGTGGGCGATTAGCATTCATCCTCGTCCGCCTGTCTGTCTGTCGGTCTGTCGGTCTGTTTGTCAGCAACAACCACAAACTGCCTGTCCTGAGCAAATAGGCAAGCGCCAGGTAATCGCATTTGTGCGACAAATCGAAATGAAATTCACCCTCTCGACATCGAAATGGGTTCGCTCAGCTTTGGGAAAATCTGCTGAAATGCTACGATAATATTTTGATACTTCTGCCAACCAACCGACCCACTTGTAAGCGATAATTCTTTACTGTTCCATTTTAGCAAGAGCCGGACTTGGTCTCCATTCATACGCTTCTCCATTTTCTTCGATATGTAGGTACTAGCTACCATAGTACGTACAAGCATCATGGCAGGCAATACTGTCCGTTGGCGTATCCGTGCCGCCGTTCCCAAGCACTGGACGACAAGTGATAGAATCTTAAATCGGCTTATGTCCGCCCACCCCTCCACCACAACCTGAGGCGGACAGGCATGTGATGCGTTTAAAGATTTTGTTTCAACAGCAAAAATTCCAGCTGTGAGCGGAAAGTGACAAGCTGGGCGCTTAATTTATGATTTGTCGTTTGGTATTTAACAATGTTGCAAAAGGTAATATTTTAACGCTCGAGCAGTTATTGATAAGGTGGAGTTTGATATACGGAATTGTTCTGGGGAAGTGCTCCAATCATTCGATGGCAAAGTTGAAACAATCAACTTAATTTTTTAATGGAAGATTAATTTAATTGACTTTAACAAGAAGGACTTATATGATTAGTTGCAATTTCAAGGTAACTTAACTTTAAAGATCGGTAAAAATTCTTCGAAAGAGACAATTTCTTAGATATTCAAAATATTCAAGGTACTAAACCGCAATATGAAAAAATTTCTGAATTTGCCAAATCTCCAGCCCTTAAATATAAAAAAATTAAATATTGGAAGTTCAGGGATGTTGTTTAGGGCCTCGACCAAATTAATATATGTAGCATGGAAATATTTATTTTGGGAGTAAAAATCTATCATCACATCCATCATCATCTATCGTGACTTTAAAAACTTTTTATGGCAAATTAGTACTTCCATGGCGATAACTCCTAAATCGCTCAAAATTGTATCTTGGATTCCTCAGCAAAGTTGTAGTTCTTAATATTAGTGACAACTTTTCCATAATAACAAATACAAAAAATGACTTTAAGATGCATTAAAAAGTTGTCTACAATTATTATTGTTTAAAGGTATTTAGTAAGAATTTGAATTATTGAAAAGTTTTAAAATTTTTATAATTTCAAAAAATCAGATTTTGTTCCAAAAAAATAATTTATTACTATTATAATATTTATATAATATATAAAAAAAATATCAAAAAAAAACGATTTTACCTTGAAGTTTGCTTAAGGAAGATTCGCTATCGCATGATAATTTTTTAAAACAGAAAAATAATCTACAGCCAATGACAGATTAAGAAAGAACTTTTTATATATGGCTAAAATTTCGAACAATAGTTTTAAATAGAATTAAGTTTCTAAATTTCAATTCAAAAGATGGCGACCTAACCTCAACTCTTCTGTACTCTGTCATAGATTTAAACCTTGAGTTTGGACCGCATAAAACCGATAACCCAAATAAAAAGCGAGTGTAAATTTATTTAGTATGAAATATAAAATGAAACAAAGTCTTACTTATAGTATGACGATGATCTTAAAAAAAGAGCGGATACCCATCAAAGGTCACATTGTAAAATTCGCATTCAACAATTCCAATGATAGTTAAAAACTGGAAAAATTGCTTCTTTTTTTTAAGTATCTTAAGTAAACATAAAATATGCATTGTTCTCTGGGAAACTTGCCACACCAATGCCATAAACTTTCTTATGAGCCACATATTTTACAACATTTTTATGCAACACTAAAAAAACAACAAATACTTAACTAGTGTGATAAACTTATAAACCGAAATGCAATCAACCGACTTCACAGTGCTGGATGCACTTGCAACTTAGTTGTCTGTCTGTCTGTCTTTCTGCCCGTCGATAGGCGAATTCCCAGAGTGCCAATAAAAAACCCATTTATCGCGAAATCGATTTAACCACTTCCGACTGAGGCAGCGCCAACTAATCCGCTTATAACCATCGCACGAAAACAACAACAACAACAAAAAAAGGTTAAAACAGATTAATTTTAACAGATAAGTCGCGTGTGTGTACGTTTTCAATTCATATTCATAATTCACACTTCATGCAACGGACCGAGCGGCGGGTGGGGCGCCACCGAAAGTGTTTCGTTTCACACAATGTGGCGAATGTGTGCAGAACGTGGCCACACATCGTGTGTAGTTAGTGAATTGCGAACACATTCACACATTCGTACGTGATGATAATTTGTGGTCAAAGAGGCATCACCGCCAGAGAACTAAAAAAAAAATTGGTGTTAACTGCCGCCCGCACAGCAAGAAGCGTTGCGTGTGTGCAGTATTAAACCAAATGAACATAAGCTCATCAGAGAACAAATAAATGGCAAATACCACAAACAATCTTCACAAAGAAGAAGAAGAAAGGTCCCCGCGATTTTGGGTGGTCCACACTCTGGTGTTTATTCCAAAGCGTTGTTCATTTGGACATCCTGACAAAATTGTTTCACTGATAAAGCGAGAGAGTGTGGCCAAAAGCACAAACAACAGCGACAACAACAATCACAACAACAGCGACAACAACTCTATTAGCGCATTCGTCGTCCTTGCGTCCTCCACAGAGAGTAGTCGAGATACTCGCACGTGTCGCCCATTAATTTATTTGTCCGCCAACAAAAAGAGTCCTTTGCTTTGCTGTGCGTCGGTTTTATCGCCGACACTTCTTCTGCTTCTGCTGCTGCTGCTTTAGAGCGCTTCGCTCTTCTCCTGGTGCAGAGGACACGTGCCCGTCGCAGGCAAATCCAAATCACAGTTTTTATTATAACTTGACATCAAAACGTGTTTTCTTCTTCTTGCCTATTGTGCGGAATTGATTCGTTTATTTTTATTGTTCGCGAATAATCGTCGCAGGTCACAAGGACAAATTACTCGAAAGTCGGAAATCCGTTGCGTCGTTTCTAATCTGAGAATACATCTGAACTGGCATTATTAAACAAAACAACAACAAGAAAAAACAAACCGCCATAAATTCGAATTAAATACTTGCCTAAATGGTGATATCGTCCTTTTGGGAATTAAATATGATTGCGCGCCAGGATTCACAAAGCGGCGCATAGTACAGGAACGCGCAAGAGATTGCATTGTTGCGATTATAATAAATGCGTGTTCTAATTGAATTCGTTTAAGGAGTGTCAATTCAAAAGCCGATAAGTTCATACTAAATAAGGAAAACCATTTAAACTATGGTGAGTTTTTTTTTAATGGAAATTTTAACTAATTTCAATTCTTACAAAAATTTTCATCTTATTTTGGCTTTCTAAACAAATTTTATTAATTGATCTTTTAAATTTTTTTAAAATATATCTTTTTAATTGGAATGGTTTCTAAAAAAAAATAAAATAGTTTTAATAAATTTCGACTAAGTTTATTGTTTTTATACAATATATTAATTGAGTACTACATTACATATAATTTAAAAAAATTCACAGAGAGATCGTAATAGCATTCTATAAATCATCAGAGAAGAATTGCATAATACCGTCGTCGTGCACTTTCGTTATGTCATTGTCAATCGAAAAAACGACTTATGTAATATCGTAGTGGTATAAAACGATTTACATAATACTGAAGTAGTGAAAGTAAATTGTATAAAAAAGCAACGTAATATCAACTTCGATAAAAACTGCTTACGAAATACTGAAGACGTGAAGAACTTTTTACGTAATACCATATTCTTAAAACTTACATAATATCGTTACTGAAAAGAAACAATAATCGTCAGATTGCATTTAACTATTTTAGATTTGATGCTATTTATTCCTTACAAAGTACATTCATATCGCTGGTTAAATGCACAAAGATCCTAACCAACAAAAAACATTATAAAATGTAAACAAAATAATTATAAATAACTTTTTTTGTATACTTAAGCTACAAATTCCTCATTTTTGGCTTGAGGCTTTAATTTTTTGTGAGGAGGTGTAAAAAATGTGAATGAGAGCCTTTGTACATTTTGTCAGCGATATGTACATAGTCATACACAAAAATGTTTCCACTTTCGCATTCCGATGTGGCTCAATAATGGAATAATGAAAATGAAGTTAATTATTTGTGTTCATATTTCGATTTATAACGAAATATCTTCCAGCCTTGCGATAAGATGGACAAAAGAATTCAATGAAATGGATTTAAGGTATTAAAAAAATTTAAATCATTAATTTCTTAACTTGATCCTGATAAATAAAGAGCGAAAAAATTCTAATTGAATTTTCGGAAGTATTTGTAAAATTTCCGAAATTAATGATTTTACTTAATGAGGAACAGGAAATTCTGTCATGCTTTTTTACCTCATTTGTTGTTTTAATGTTTTATTTCGATTAGCGTTGTTCTTAAATGGCCTTAGATAATTTGAAGCGTTCATTCAAAGAAAACAACCGTGTTCCATTACTCATCAACGAAATTGGTTTCATTAGGTGAGTCTGTCCCTCCCATTAGTTATCTATTATTTTCGCAATTCAGAAAGCAAAGAGTCACTTTGATTTTCCACTTCGCAATACAACCTCAAAGTGCAGCGTTCCAATAGCATTTAAAGGAAGAACGAACTCATTCTACATTGACCATATGTGCTAAAATTGTGGTTTATTAATGAAACCTCAATGAAGGGTTTAACAACGCACACATACACGCCGTACTTCACATAATGAAGCAATATAATATTTATGAGTTGGACTTCTGAAGAAGTAAAAAAAAACTCACCACAGATACGAAAAGAATCCGACTCGGTGTGAGCTTGAGCTTGTACGAGTATGTCACTTGGCATATGGTGCTTGAAAATCTAATTATTCAGATTTTAACACACACACACACACATGTATACACACAAATAAATGCAGGACGTGCACGTGAATGATTTGGTTTTTTGTTTTGTTTGAGATTTCGTATACGAGTCCAATCACCAAGCAGCGAACGAAAGAAAGAAAGATGCTTTGCGGTCTCTTTGACGCAACCCTTCCGGTTGTTTGGGTTTTCTTTCGGTTGTTTTCACCCTTTTGCAAACGTTTTTCTTTTGATATCACTGATTAATGTTTGATTTTTGATTTTTGTTGTTGTTTTTCTTATTGTTTGTTGGCGATAGTCTCCAATGACAAATTACAATCAACACTTGGAGTTGCTTCAGTCGAATTTGATCGCACTGACCAATTCAATTGCAACTTCTATAACTTTAGTTATTTTCCAGTTTGCAAGATAATCGGAAATGGAGCTCAATCGCTTATGAATGAGTGTTCCATGGGGATGTCCTTCGGGGGTCTTTTTTTCTTCGTATCTTCTTTTTGTATGACAATGATTGATGAGGACATAAGAAATGGACAAATCGATTTTAGCTGTGATTTAGAAATCGTCTTAAAGTGCAACAGAATTAAATAATAAAAAATAGAAAAGAGGTTAGCAACATATTTAAATTATTAATTAATGCTGTAAAAATCAGCATTCAAAATAATAAGAAAAATTCCATTCACTTTCAAAATATCTTATTTCTAAAGTTGTTTAAAATAAACGAAACCTCGCGCAAGAAAATACAACAAATAAATGGCAAACCTTAAAGATATTTATTCCACGGATGCGTTGAGATTTTTATATACCATAAGAAAATATGAAAACTTTATTAAATTATAAAGAAGCGTTCACGTATGTTTGGTGCCGATCTAAACACCTTTTGACAACTTCTTTTTTATGAAATAAAGCTATTATGGCTTAATACATTCCCAAGAGTTCATTTGCTTTGATGCATATACACACATACACACATATCCATATAAACATACACGCACATAAACTATTTTGAAATTATTTTAAATGTGTTTTTCTGTTCGATAGGGTGTGGCGAAAAATCCCAAACTCCCATTAACAGAAGTCGTCATTTTTGCCGATACTTTTCCTAAGGCAATTTCATTTTCGCTTAGGATATCAATTGACCTCTTCGGCATCATTTTTTTAAGCACCTCTTTGCATTGTCGTTTTGTGTTCAGATGTGTGTGTGTGTGTGTTTGAGTGTGTTTGAGTGTGTGTGATTGTGTACAAAATCGTTTTCTAAGCAACATAACATATCATTAGGACACTTTTTCCCTGGGTTCCTTTATTTCCCCAGTGTCGTTTCTGTTGCTGTTAGCACGCTCCGACAAAAAGGATATTCGTTTGTATTTGCACTTGTATGTGCATGTGTGTGTGTGTGTGTGTCTTTTATCTGTGTGCTTAAGTGTAAAAGCGGACACTGTATTGATTTATGATTTATTGGCGTAAAATTGAAAGGAAAATAGCAAGTGTCAATTTAATAGAATCTGAACACTAAATTCGAGCACTCAATTCAATTGTTTCTTCTTTTGGACGCTTTTCCTTTAAGGATAACATTCAAACAGTTGATATGACTTCTTTTTTTTTTTTTGAGTTAATAATTTCGAAAATTTTGCATTCTTATATTTTGAATAAATTTAAAATATTTAAAAGAACTTTGGCACATTCAAAAACATTTTTGAAATAAATTTGTTAACGCTTACTATGAGCATAAAAATAGACAGACAGAAAAACTTTTAAGTTTACTATTAAAAAAAGAAAAGATAAAGAACAAAAACAGAACTAAAAAAAACACCCACCCACCCGCGTGACTTTCGAGTCACCCTCTCGAATGGAACAAAGGCCAATTTAAATAAATTACCCGTCGCGGTTAGACAATCTTGCTTCTGGTTCATTTAATTCATAAACACTTCGCGTCGCTTTCTTCGAAATTTAAATATTGTTTTGGCATCTCGTTGGCCTTGGTGGAAACGGTGCAGAGGGACGGACGCCGCTTCTGCGGTTTCTTAACAAACCCGCGATACTCTTTTCTCCTTTTTTTCTTTTTTGTTATTTCGTTTCTTTAATTCAAATGTAAAACGATTAAAACTGAAACAATTGTAATAAAAAAATATTTTATGTGCCATGATAAATTTGTGTATGTATGTATGTATGTATGTATGTATGTATGTATGTATGTATGTATGGACGAGTATATGTCGTTGTGTGCGTTCGCAGCACCCTTGTTGACACCATTTTTCTTGACAGAGTCTTCATCCCCTGCCCTCCACCGTCACGATGAAGTCACTCAAGCGTTGGGCGTAAAGCTGTTTTGTTACAAAAAGCCGAATCAATTTATGCAAATTTTTTTTTTTTTGAGTCGTTGCTGACTCGTTTAGAGAGGTAACAAAATATTGCGCAGCTATTTAATTTAAGAAGAAAAAATGAAACCAATTACGGTTATTTGAAGTTTGGCGGAGTGGCATAACCGCAGCCAGTTTGCAAAGTCAGAGAAACACATACAAGAATAATGCAACCTGATCTTAAGTGTTCAAAAGAGACTCTCCTCATCCACGCTCAGCACCCAAAGAACGAAAAATCATGTAAAATTAACACTTTTTCAGGTCATTTCATGTATCCGATATATCTAATTTTTTTCCCCTTATTTTATTTAAAATCGAGGACGTTCTCAGTTTTTTAGTTTTTTTCTCAGTAACTTTTTTTTATAGATTTATCGGTTTTTGATTTAAATCTCCTCAAATGTACATATTAAATACAAAATAAACAGTTATATTTTTTAGCTACATACAAATATCCATACACACACACACACACACACACACACACATATAAGTAGTATCTTTTTTCTACAGTTGCTATTTAAAACGTTTTGAAAGCGCCTGAAATACACACACGCACACACAGCCCAACCGACGAAACAATATTTTTCTAAATCGGCTTTTAGTCATAAAAAATAATAGGTTCCTTACAGCAACAACAACAACAAGAAGAAGACCAACACAGCCGCCGTACACCATCAAACGCAACCCTATGCCGCACCGCAACTACCATCCATGCCCAGAACTGGAGCAGATTGTGTGCTCAAAGAAGACGCGCTAAGACGATTTTTTACAACATATTCACATACTGTTTGCCTGGTGGCGGAACACATGCTGCGCTAATGCGGAGCCCAACGCCGGCAACAGCTCCGATGACGCATAGCAATTATTTTATGGCAGGACTTAGGATGCGGCAGCTTGCGGGGCGGACTCTTATCGCAACAGACACACGCGTTTTACATTGGACGCGTCGGGGCGGGGGGACTCAACTCAATGAGATGAATGTACAGCGAATTGCCAAGTGAGATGAAATTGTTTAGAAATGACAACTACGAATACAAATAAAGGGAAAACAAACCGACGTTTTATGAAAAAATTATTCATTACCTTTTTTGATTCAAAATTGTGATATGAAAAAAAAAAATGCAAAATCGTTGGGAGTAAATGCTAAACAGGCACATTTGAAGTTACGCCACTTTTGAAGATATACAAAATTTTGCTAAACAAAGTTTTGGATTTTTTACTTATACGATTTCTATTCAATGATAATTTTTATAATTTTTTCATAAAAAGTAGCACAACTCAAATAAAAAATCTTAAAAAATTGCGTTTCATCAAAAAAGGCATAACTCATAAAGCTACATTTTCAACTGAATTATAAAACAAAAGTTAAAAATTAGCAACATATTTCGCTTCGTTAATTAACTTTTAACTTCGTTGATTAAGTTTTGACTTCGTTAATTAACTTTATTAATTAACTTTTAACTTCGTTAATTAACGTTTAACGAATTAACTTTTAACTTCGTTAATTAAAATCAAAAATAATTTCTTGCCACTGTGGTATGGCTTAATAAGAAACTCATTTTTTAGCAACGCCTAAAAGTATTTCTCATATTTGCCAATTTCAAATTGTTAAAAATAAATAAACAAGCTTTGCTTTACTAATCATAAAATTTCAAATTTACTTGTCAGATACGAAACGAACTTCAAAAAGCTCTAAGCACGTAAAAAAGCACACATTGGCGCTTTTCATATACAAAAAAAAAACGTTGCGTGCATTCAAGAGCGGCCACAACTTTGCGCAGCAAATCAACTTTTCCAGAAGCAACTGCAGTCGAGCAACACCAACAGCGGCGCAAAGTTAAGACGAAGTGATCTCATCGCAGCCAGCCTAAATAAAAATGTAAGTCAATTTGAGTGCCGCACTTCAGAAATCGAACAAAATAAAAATTTTGACATCTTATTGGAACGCATAGAAACGACGTCATGTTAGCGCTAAAAACCGTCAGAATATCGCCCCTCATAAGCGCCACAATGGCCAAATATGGAACGTCGTCAACAACGCTTGGAGGCATCAACACAGTCACCACGAGCTACAGAACGCCATTGTTGTTGCAGGAAGTCTCAGGTAAATTGCTTGATATCTTTTTTTTAATAAGAAAAATTAATTGATTTAAATTTCGTCACAGTGGCAAGAAATTTCATCATCGCCACAGCAACTGCGCCATTTGCATTGACGGCCACACGCTACTTTGCGACCTCCTCGTCCAATCCACCGAAATCGGGCTCAGTGCCCACACCACCCAGTTTACCCGACAAGCAACAGCTGGAGAAATACTTCTTTCGTACCGTCGCTTTCATCTGGGACATTAGCTATTGGCTCTACATGTGGACGCGTAAGAACTTTGAGGAGCATGTCGTAAAGAACCAAACAGTGCAGCAGTACTGGCGGCAGTTCCATGATAAAATGGAAAAGTCCAAAAGGGATTAAGATTGGGCAGCAGACGCGGTATTTTGAAATTTCGTTTTTAGTTTTTTAACGATTTTGTTTTGGTTTTAATTCGAGATTTATTAATTTATTTAATAATTTTTACGAATAAAACACAAGAATAGCATAAAAAAGGTTCAACGTGCCGGTATTTTTTTTTTTTCATCCAAAAGCATTGCTTTATTTTTTCTTCAATTCATGTAAAGTTGAGTTTATAATATATGCATAAAAAAATATACTAAACTAATGCGACTGGATTTGAAATCTCAACGCTAATCTTTTCTTTTTTGGTATATGCCATTTGAAATAACAAAATAAGTGCTTTATATCCACCGATGTAATCTCTCCTTGAGCTTCATTCCGAAATCAAATTTATGCCATTGAAAAAGTCGATGCCTCCAATAACTTGGCAATATATTTAATGATCTTATTGCGCGCCTCAACCAATTGTGGCGGATCACTCTTAATTGGCTCGTACATATTGGCACAGTGTGCCGTACCTATGCGACAAAGAAAATTTGACATTTTAATTAAACGAAATTAAATAAACTTCGCTCACTTACCATTAATATAAATTGTTGGCGTTTTTGCATTATTCGAGCTTGTTAAACCGAGCGCATGCCATGGATCAATTGAGCCATGCACATAGAGGACATTCGTGGTGTCTGGTTTTAAGGCGCCATAGTACTTATTAGTTTGCGAAACCACCTGCTCCAGATATTTAGAGTCCATGCTAAAAAATATAGTACAGAATTAAGCTAAGCAATATCTGATTAAAATAACTATCGAAAATACCTCTCCGAATAAATGTCCATGCACTGGCGAATGAAAAAGTCAATACCAAAACGGTCTCCAAAAGTGTCGCTTTTGTTTTCGGACGTTTGATAGAAACCAAACTCATTGCAAGTCTGATAGGTCCATTGACGCATACCTTCGGCTGCTTTTGACTCCCAGGAGATTTCCTTTATTTCTGCAATCATCTTATCGTATTTATAATCCAAGCACTTCTCCTTGGACTGATTTAACAACATGTCATTAACCAAAGCCAGACGTGTAACAGGTGGCCCAACAGTTGTATTTAACATGACGTCACAAATCTATTAGAATATTTAAATAGGCGTATTAACCAGTCAATATTATTATAATAATTTATAACAAACAGACCTCATCGATGACGATAGTGGCATGTGGACTATTGTCCTTGTTGTATTGTACTACACCTGCAAAATTGCTGGCCAAATTCTCAAAGAAATTTGATATATCCAATTGGTTTTCAATAGAATCCTTGATTGGTGTACAGGTTCTGCAAATCGATTAAAATTAGTTGAAGGCACTTTTTGTTAGTTTATGCAGTTTACTTGAATTTCTCATCGATATTGCGCTGGCCAATCATGTGTTTTAGTAAGATTTCTACTTGAGCAAACGATCTGCTAACAGCCTCTACGCAATCAGCTGAATAGCTGGCCAACGATGCCTTGACCACCTCAAAGTATTCTAGAAAGAAAAGAAATCAATGACAATGGTGCTCTTAAATTGTTGAGATTTCACAAACCCTTAAAGTCCACTTTGGCTAACAATGGGCCGCTGGAGCTTATCGAACCATCAATCAAATCGGGATATTTCTCGCGCGCCCAAGCTGCCAACGAACCTGGATAGGAACCACCGAAGGCGATCCATTTTTGTGTGTCAGCCAAATTATACTTTTGTTTCATTGAACGAACGAAGGCAGCTAAATCAGAAAGTGCCTGTTCGGACGTTAGAAAAGCTAGATTTTTTGTTGAGAGATCACTGTGTAAAAAATAAAATAATTAGTTTCTAATAATTTAAATAATTCATGCTCTTTACCTTGTCGGATGACTTTTGCCGTAGTAACGATGTTCCAACTGAAAGCATAAAGCGTCAAAGTGCTCGGCATAATGTATCCAAGCGCCCTCGTTCATCCATTTCTTGGAAGCTTCTGCCTCGCCACCAATCATTAGGAATATTGGAGCAGTGCTGTCATTGCGATAGAATTCCGAATTTACAAAGTAGCGCTGTAATAGCAAAATTTTAATATAAACATACAATTCCAAAATTACTGGCTTACCTGCTTCCAGAGAGCACCATTTTTATCATCAAAGTGATCCAACATTTGTTCGAACCACAAATCTTCCGGTTCCTGACCGCGTTGAAGGGATGGCACTTTGCTGGGTTCGCCTAGAAATCCGTGAACATAACGTCCACCTTTGAATTGGCTAGCAGCGGTCTTATCAGCATTCAAACAAACAAAGACCAACAGCGCTGCCAAACAGAGTAGATAATGTGAGTGTCCAATGCGTCTTCCACTGGATGTTGTTGTTGTAGGTACACCCATCATTGCTGTTTGATTACTCGGGTTAAGTAGTCTGCGTAAATATAATAGCTTTGATAAAATGATCGAATAGTTCAATAGCCCCCCAGCAAAATAAACAAAAATGTTAAACTATTGGCTATTGCGTTGATAACTCAATAACAAAAGCAAATAAGTGAGGTTATCGCAATTACGCTGCAAAATAGCAAAGCGGCAGACATGAACTAAATGCTCAGTATAATATTTGCTGCTGATGGTCAACGCAATATACAATATATGTATATATTTAAATAAATGCATTATCCATTTGACACTTGCAGTTCTATTTCAATAATTTCCATATCATTTTACAAATTATGACTTATAAAAAATTAACCGCTTTGTTTGCAAAGTAATACAAAACTTACCCCCCTTTCTTTCGTTCGTATAATCGATTTTCCGCAGAAGCAAAAATAAAACACAATCAATCGCGTAGCTAAGCTAAAGCTAAATGCGTCTGCTTTGCTCAAAGTTTACGGCGTGATTGTTTTGTGAGTTGAAATTAGACGATTTCTGCCTAGTGTGATTTCTCTCCTCACACAGTGCCGGATTCTAAAAAAACGGGTCTTAGGCTCTTCTATAAATAATTATATTTTGAATTCGTTAAATTCTTGTTGCGTTAAATTCGAACTTGCTGTGGTATTAGTTTGTCTACCAGGTTTATGACTGGGACTCTTAAGTGACCAAAAAAAAAACGACATGATACTCTGAAAATGTTGCGAACTTTTTACAACAACATCAAATATAATAAGCAAAATAAATTAAAACAGAAATTTAATCAAAGGAGATTTTTGCAAAACAGCTGATTTAATTTAATTAAGGTACATGTAAAAAAAATCAAGACTTTGACAGCAGTGGTTGTTGTTTTTGTAGTAGGAGTTATTAAATCAATATGCGAATGGCCATAATTATATTAATTAATATGGATGATATTGTTTTTCCTCATCCATTTACATATTTAAAAAGTTTTGTTTGGGGCCCTGAAAGCAGCGCTCGTAACTGCAGCACTGGTCTCTAAAACAAACAGAGATTGAAACAAAGAGAATTTGAGTAATATTGAGAATAGCACAAAGTTTGTGGCTCTCTCTAATGGAGAAATTTTGATTCATGTTTACATACATTCATTTTTTTTACATACATACATACATATAAGTTGTTTGCTAGTTTGTACATATATAAAAACATAAACTTTTGGTAATTAATTTGTTTATTTCTTTATTTCATTAAGTTTGTTGTTATGTTTTATTATATTTTTAAGAATAAATAAAATCATCCATTTAATTATTTTTCAACCATGGAGACTACCTTAGAAAATCTAATGCTTATTACTTTTACCATGATATTCCTTTCAAAATTTTAAGTTTATTTATTTTATAAACATACAAAAATAAAACGCAAAAAAAAGTAAATAAAATGAATCGGTTATTAAAATTCTCAGTAATAAAATCACTTACAACCAGTTTAAGAACATTTGCACAATCACAATGTCGACCTCGGACACTTTTACCAACATTTAAACAATTTCCAATTTTACAATCTGTGAGGAGCTTTGCAAAATGTCCATCGAAGCCATCCAAATGTGGCTCATCTAAATCAGGAGGCTCTAAAAAGTCGGGTGGCTCTAAAAAGTCAGGTGGCTCTTCAAAATCAGCTGGTGGTTCCAAATCTAAAGGCGGGTGTCCTCCAATCAAATCTAAAAATAAACCAAAGAAGAAAAGAAAGCCTGGAGCTACATGCAAACCCAAACAACGAAAGCCTTTGCCTGGCAAAAGTAAGAGTCAAAGTATTTTAGCGACTAGTTCTTGTCTATTATATTCCGACTTCCCGTAGAGCAACCGTCGAAAGCGGGACTTTTCCGAAACTGTTCTTTTGCTGCAATGCTCGCAGTTTTAGCCTTTGCAGGTTTTCTTTTCGGCACCGTCCAACCTCATGAAAGACCCGAATTCGTTCCTTATACATATTTGCGTTTACGCAACAAGCGATTTGCGTGGGGTGATGGGAATCACTCATTTTTCCACAATCCGCATGTCAATCCACTTCCCGACGGGTATGAAGACGAATTAGAGGAGGAAGAAGAGGCCGAAAGTGAAGAAGACAAAAAGAAATCTGCAAAGAAAGAAGCTAAATCAGCTCCAAAGGACGCTGATAAGGAAGCTAAAGAAGCCGCAAAGGATTTAGAAAAAGAGTCAAAGAAAGCATCCAAGGAAATTAAGGAAGCAACAGATCAAGTTGAAAAGGATGCCTTAAAAGAAACAAAAAAGAAATAAGATGATTAGTTGAAATTTATTTTCTATAAAAATTTATTTTTGTGATAAAGTTTAAAAATCCTTGCAATAAATCAACATTTCTTAACATCTGGTACATAGTTGCAGTTCTCGTTAATGTCGGGCTGTTTCTTTACATTTACGGGTGGACACTCGACACAGCATATGTCGCCTTTAGGTGTATTCGCAATTAAGCCGTTTATGTTTTCCTTCTTCAAGTTGTTGCCACTTCTAGCGCTGGTGACCACTTTTGGTTCAGCCACATCCGTTTTGATAGCAGAGGCGACTTTCGGTAACGCAGGTGGTGGATTGACTTTGCCCCAGTGTTGCTAAAGTTAAGAGAAGTTACAATTAAATATTTCCGAAACTCCAAGTAAATGTTGAATCTATGATGCTAACCTCTGGTACATCCCATATTATAACGGAACCATCAGTACTGCCGGTCACAAAAAATTTACCGCTTGGACTAAACTCTGCAGATATTACCGAAGAAGCATGCTCCGAACCTTGACAAACAACAACGCCACGATTGTAATCCCAGAGCTACAAAGAAACACAATGAGAACTGTGGTATTTTTTTAAGCTTCTGTTTAAGAGGTGCGCACTTACTTTCACCTGTTGGTCACTGCCCACAGAAACAAAGTAATCACCAGTCGTATTGATTGTCACGCAATTAACCGACGATTTCTTCGAACCCTCAAGCTCCCGCACCAAACTACCATTCCAGACCATCCAGTAGCTAATGCAACCGTCAGAGCCACAAGTCAACAGTTGTACACCAGTCGGGAAATAACGCGCACTCATAAATTGCGTATTGGCGGTTATAACTTGCTTTCTAGTCAGCCGACTGTTAAAACAAATAAATTTAGGTACTTACGAGGAATCACGTTAACTGTAAATTGTACTCAACTATATATCCCAAATGACACAAGACCCGTCGAGACTTGCTGATATAACTTCGGTATCCAAACTGTTAAAGTCCAAAGACGATATCGGGCCAGCGTGATCCTTCAGAACACCAAGCAAACTCTGTCGATATGGTTCGATTTTCCAGACACGTACTTGACCCTCAATTCCACCGGTAACAATAATTTTTCCATTTGAAGACACGGTCAGAGCACTGCAACCTATGAGACAATTATAAGGCATAACTCAATATACCTCGAGTCGTTTACTTATACACTTTTACCTTTATTGTGAGCATTTGGTATGGCATAAATCAATCGGCCTGTGATTGGCGTAAAAGCGCGTATCACACCATCGTTCCAAGCCGAAATGATGCTAGACCCGTCATTGGTAAAGACAATTGAAGCGCACTCGAAATTCCAGACCATAATGCGTAACAACTCCTGCAAACGTTTAGTCGACCAAATGCGAATGGTCTCATATCCAGCAGTTGCGAAGACCAGGGAAAGGTTTCTTTAAAAAAAAAATTATTATTGACTGGACGGAAAAATTGCAAGCAGAGCAAACCAAAACCCACTTTGGAAATACGATGGCATGGACGGTTTTTTTGTGGCAAGTCTTCAAAAGTTTCATGCGAAATGTTTTGATATTGAGCATATAAATCTCGTTCTGATCTGTTGCAATGTAGTACTCAATTGGATTGATTTCGAAGAGTGAAGTGACGGCGCCATTGACTTTGGTCTTCTTCAACTACAATGTGAAAGTCCAATTTATTACTTCTCTCACATTAGCTAGTTAAGTAAATGACTGCAATGTATTACCGTTCTCAACATGGGCCAAGTGGGACTGGGATAGTCCTTGAACTGTTCCAACTTAATATCTTTTCGTTCTTCAATCAGCTCAACAGTGCCATCGCCAGCGCCAATCAAGAGAAGTCCATCGCCGACAATATGCAAATCACGCACGCCATGCACATATCGATCGCAGTCTTTGCCATACGGTTTTCTGGGATTATGAGTGCCGAATGAGCCTAGCAAAGACGCCCCCTGGCCAGGTTTGGTAACATTAACAGTGTCGCAACAGTTGATGATAACCTAAAATAATTAATTACGTTTAATTAATCAACTTTTTACATTGATTTTTTAATGGCAACCCTCTATGAAACCACTACTAACCTTGATCACATCGCCAGTCATCGTACCCAAGTATACAAATTCATCACGTTTATCAATTCGCATTCCGGTATAAATGCGCTGCTGTTTGCCCACATTGATATCGTGAACATGCAACTTCTTTTGTTCACGCTGAATGCTCCACATGCGCAGATGACCTACAATCAAATATGATCAATGGAACAGGAGTTAAAATAATTCAAGAAGAACTTACGATCACCGCAGACTAGAAAGTATGAAGAAACCGTATTTAGTGGAGAAACAAAAATTGGATTGCCGGATATACTGCGGGCAGCTACAGAGCGGCAAATCGGTGTACTATCAGAAAAAGGAACATTACATTGTTGTTTAGGTCGATTCGATTAGGGTGACTTACTAAGTTTCAATGTCGAAGACTATTACGGTGCCATCATCGCGACCACCAACAGAGACCACATATTTAACAGATGCCGTAAAACAGACCGATTGTACACGAACCTGGTGGAGCACAAAAGTTGATAGCGTTTATAAAAAAAAATAAATGAATAATATAGGTTTACTTTGTGAAGATCGTGGCGGGCTAGCTCCTTGCGTTCAGCGAAATTCCACAAAATGACATATGCCTGGAAGCCCATATGGTTGATTTGACCAGACGCCAAATACTTACCGCTAAGTTAAGTGAAACAGTTCGACAAGTAAAAAGATTAAGTCTTCCAAAAAGTATTCCAAAACAAAAAAATAATACAATACCATTTGCTAACATCCAAGCATGACACGGTATTAGTGTGTCCGCTCACAAATTCCTGCTTATTTGTTTGGGTATCCGCAATGCAGATTTTGTTGCCCAACGGATAAAGCAAGTGTTTGCCATCGGGATGCAATTGCAGGCCAAAATTCACTTTTCCGTTAATGCCAAAAATGGCGCGTGGTTCTAACTTCTTCACAACCACATTCAAATCCTCTTCCGATTTAGCGGCTGCCATTTTTTGTTAGTTTAAATGCTCGAATAAAATAAAAATGATTTTTCGATGTTTAAAAAATATATTCCTTTATCGCTGATGAAATTTAAAAAATAAATTTAAGTCTGTTGTCAGCAATGTCAAATTGCCTTCTAAAAGTTTTGTTTGTTTTCTAAGCTTGTTTTCGAATTTTCACGCAGGTACTTTGTGAATTTGTTGCTAGGATATAATGTATTTTTTTGTATATTTTATTATTGTTATTGAGGCAATATTTGTTGTTCCTGCAGAGGCAATGATGCATGAAATTAGAGTTAAGGTTCACACAGGTTGGCAGTGCACTTTGAGGGTTAATAGGAAATTGGGAAGAGGCGAATGATCTTTACAGAGTGACGAAAGCCGACAATTGCATTATTGGTTATTGTGCACCACTTAATGGAGCGCATTGTGTTTAGGTGGCAGTATGTAACAGAAATACTAAACATAGGCTTTAAGACCTCTTGAATAACTTTCATATGACATATAATTTTTTTTGAAATCTCATATTTTAATAGAAGGGACTCAATTTTGGAACTAAAAGAAAGAAAGAAGAATATCATACACCTTTGGTTGGCTCCGATTTAAATTTCACAAGCGTGGTGAAGCTTTAAAGATTAAAAAAGTTTTTTATAAGAGGAGAGAGAAGAAGTGGGTTGGTTCAACGATTTTAAGATAATCACTTAAAATTTAAATTTTTTAATTAATATATGAAAAAACCCTCTTGTGGGAAAAAATCTAAACTAAACGCAATAAAAGCAGAAATAGTTTGGAAAATTACCCATTCAAAAGAAGTTTTCCAAATTTTCCAAATTTGTATATATTATCTACAAGTTGTTCCTTTCTTCGCGGCAAAAACTAAAAAGTTTTTATTTGCTGTGCAGAATTTAAAGCAGCAAGTTGAGTAAATTCGCGGGAATTAGAATTAAACTTCGCGATTGTAACGACAAACTCAGCAAAACCGTAAAGTGATCGAAATATTAAAAAGAGTTAATTTGTGAGAATTAGAAATCGTGGCCATAACCATTCAGCATTATCGCAAAAGGCGTAGCACAATTTACGAGCCACTTCCTGTGTTCCGCGAATTGGAATAGATAAAAAAAACAAAAAAATACTTTAACCATTGCAAGTTTCCTTTTTCTGGTCTTAAAGAGACACAAACCCACACACACGCACGAAAATGAGCATAACGAAGGTCTGCTGCATTGGCGCTGGCTACGTCGGTGGCCCCACTTGCTCGGTGATGGCACTAAAGTGCCCGGACATTACGGTGACCGTGGTGGACAAGAGCTCCGAACGTATCGCACAATGGAATTCCGATAAATTGCCCATTTACGAGGTGAGTGTGCATGGATGGCGGACGAGTGCGTTGAGTGATTGAGTGCTGAAGTGAAGTGCGCCCGTAGAGATTTTTCACTTAAGTAAACAATTTTATAAATAAAGATTGAGAAAACGAAAACAAATATCCATAAATACATTTCCAAGAAATTTGGAGAGAAATGTTTTTTATTTTAAATTTTAATAAAATAATATCTTTAAAGTAAAAATCATTCATTATGCTCAAATAAAAATCTTCATCGCATGTTTTACAATTTATAATTTCAGAAATTAAGTTTTAAATTTTTGTGGTTTTAAAATTATTTCTTAATTTTCAAACTGTCGATATCTTCAAAATTTGTTACTGTACCAATTTTAATAAGTTTATCGTTTTCTAATTTAACAATTCCCAAACTTTGAAGAGTGCTTTACAAGTTCTGTTCAAGTGTTCCGCGATTTCCTGCCCACACAGACACACAAATACTAGCAGGCACGCATTCACACTTGCTGCTGAACTGCGCAGCTGGGCAAGGTCAATGTCGTTTACGGCGTCCACTTCAGATCCCCAATTGGAAATTAGATTTGCAAGAGTGTCGATTTTTTATTGACCACTTTTCAAATAAGCACAGCTATAATTTTAAAAACACTTTGAAGTCATATAAAAAATATCAAACAAAAAATACTGAAATCCTTAAAATATTTACTTGAAGTCATTATAATGGTAATATAAGAATCGCTGGGTTTTTCAAGAATTACCAAACTTTTGGCAAAAAAAAAGTGATTTTTTTCCAACTTGGCTTGATGAAAGTGTGCTTCGTGAATTTATAATCGAATTTGTTTTTGCAATATTGGCATTTTTGTTTCGCATTTTTTGAGTCGTGTTAAATGTTCTTCGCCAACAGAGTAACCTAATTTCAATAATGTATATTTTGATGTGTTAATTTTAAATTCAGCCCAAATTTCGTTTATCTTTGCTTAATTATTTTTTATAACGGTTAGCGTGGCACAGCTGATAACAGCGAGTATTTGCTCTGTTATCTAGCGTTGGTTTAGTATTATTGTGTTGTCAAACTTTATTAATATAATTGCACAAATGCTAAAGCTGGAGACGATAAGTGACCTCTTACATATTATCGAGTATTTCATGGAGACCCCAGAAGGAATTGGTGTAGTTCCAAAGGTTTAACACACCGTTATCTTCATACTTGTTTCCGGATTTTTTGTATACAATTTTATGCTATAAATAAAATAATGATAGACTACTTCCCTAATTTTACTTAAAAGTTATATTTCAAACTTATCAGTTTTCTTTTTATTATTAATTCTCTGAAGCAGTTATGTTAAATTTGTTATATCTCATTAAATATATAAACAAATATTCTATGAAATAGGCCATAGACATTCCCTCTAACTAGTGCAAATAACAAAAAGTAATAGTCTTGTGTACCAATTGTCCAAATCGGCATAAATATTGCTTTAAGTTTGCCCATTAACATTTCTACAAGTGCCAAAGTGCTTCGCAGAAGAAGCCCATGCAACGCTTTGAAGCCTAAGCCGGTATTAGCCACTATTTCTCATGTCATGTTAGAAGCATACATTGAAAAGAGTTTGCCAATACTAGTAACACTTGATTTTTCTGCTTTTTTTACCGCCTCAAGATGAATTCTTGGTTTTTATGATGTAATCTTCAGCGTTAAGTGCTTCTTAAGTCATTTGTATTGGCAATAATTCAAAATAAAAAAAAATACGACTTTAAAACTATGCTACGACCTTAAGATCAACTGCGTCGAATTGTTTGTTTGTGTCCGCTTAAAGCTCTTCTTCTGGCTGCTTAGAATAGCAATTGGGTTTTTTCTTTTAATTAATATTTATTAAAAACTTTTAAATGAATTTATTAACGTCGTGATTTTTTATTATGTTTTTTTTTTTTGCTTTTTGTACAGCTTGTACTGACATTGACTGAGTTGAATGTGCAAGTGTTCGCTTGTATTGTAGTTATGTATTTGTTTGCGTTACAGGTAAAACAAAAAGAAAAAAAAACAACAACGTCGAGACTTCTGCAAGTTTCTTTAATTGTTTTTCTGATTGAGAAAGCCTTTTCTAGTATTTTTGAATTTACTTACGACATTTATTGTCATATAGCAATATAAGTACTCATATATGTCCAAAAGAAAAAAATACTTACATCGAGATGTGACCATAACATTTTAGTACGATTTTACTTTGCTTTTGTATTTACTAAAACTATTAAAAAAGTTACTGAATTTTATGCCAAAAATAATGTTTAACTGAGCAGTTTCGAAAGAGTAAAGATGCATAAGTAATAGAACACATTCTAAATTCTATTTTAATTTTAAAGACATTCAAACTGTACTAATATGTAAATCCATTATATAATTCAATAAGTCAAATTTGAAAAAAAATATCGAAATAAATTATATATAATATTCGTTTATTTATTTGTGATAAACTCCGTACAATTAAAAATAGTTTTCTCTTCGTTTCAAAGCAAATCACAGAAGTTCTAATTACATAAAAAATTATTCTGTCCGTTAATTTTGTAGATAGTTGCTCAAGTACTTTTGGATATCGCCACTTACGCTTTGTGGCATTGCTTATCTTTGAAAAAAAAACTGCTTCAAGCAATTTCGTTACTAATATTTTGTTTGTATGTCTTTTGCGTCTCTCTTATTAAGTATTTCGTTTATTTGCTTGCCTCGTGATTGTTTTGCTGTGAGAAACCAGTAAAAATTCCATACAAACAAAAAAAAGAAAGAGTCAAAGAATGCGTTTTCTTTACCACGCGAGGTCTTTTGTGCGATAACTCCATTTTGCTTACTCTACACGTTTTGCAGAAATTACGCTACTTCTTCTTTTAAGCCATTTATTACCTATCGAATGAGCTATTTATGGGTCGTTGAAACTTACAATTGTAATTCGTGCATATTGTGTCGTAAAAATAGATTGCTCTGTCATTTACAATTACATACATGCATATATATGTTCATGCGAAGTTATTCACAATTTAGATAAGTACCTTAGGTTGATTAAACACATAAAAAAAGAACTTTAAAACGTGATGTCTTAATGCTTAATTATTGCATGCATACCTCATGTAATTTTGTAATATAATGTAATATCACTACTATTACATATGCAGTTATTATTTTTACAACACTTTTTGTAAAAACAATTTCATTATTTGTAAATAATTAAAAGCGATAATTTGTTTTATATTAATTAAGAAAAACACGTTTTAATTTTATAAAATTAAACTAAGCCAATAATAAATTCAATTTTTTTTTTTACTAAACTATATAATTTTTTTCAGCCCGGTTTAGATGAGGTGGTCAAGAAATGTCGCAATGTTAACCTCTTCTTTTCGACTGACATTGAAACCGCCATCAAAGAAGCCGATTTAATATTTATTTCCGTGAATACGCCCACAAAAACCTTTGGCAATGGAAAAGGTAATCAGTCATTATCATCACTCTTCCCTTGCATCACTTAATTAAACTTGCTACATTGTTTGCTTACAGGTCGCGCTGCTGACTTGAAGTACGTCGAAAATGCCGCCCGCATGATTGCTGAAATTGCCCAATCGAATAAGATCGTTGTCGAGAAGAGCACAGTTCCAGTTCGTGCTGCCGAGAGTATCATGCACATTCTACATGCCAATCAAAAGCCCGGCATTCGCTATGATATTCTCTCTAATCCGGAATTTCTTGCCGAGGGCACTGCCATCGAGGATCTGCTGCACGCCGATCGTGTACTTATCGGCGGTGAAGAAACACCCGAGGGTCATGCGGCGGTCAAAAAGCTTGCGAGCATCTATGAACATTGGATACCCGAAAAGAATATTCTCACAACAAATACATGGAGCTCAGAATTATCCAAGCTGGCTGCAAACGCATTTCTGGCACAGCGCATTTCGAGTATCAATTCACTGTCAGCGGTGTGTGAGGCAACCGGCGCCGATGTGTCTGAGGTAGCGCGCGCAATCGGTTTGGACTCGCGCATCGGTTCGAAATTTTTGCAAGCGTCTGTTGGTTTTGGCGGTAGTTGTTTTCAGAAGGATATTCTCAATTTGGTCTATATATGCGAGGGCTTGAATTTGCCCGAGGTGGCTGCATACTGGCAGCAGGTCATCGATATGAATGAATATCAAAAGTCGCGGTTTTCGCAGAAGGTGCGTTTAGTCCAAATTTTTCTTAATTCATTTTTTTTTCAAAATTATTTAAAATTTTTACTCAATAAACAGATTATTGAAAGCCTCTTCAATACTGTCTCGGACAAACGAATTTCCATCTTTGGTTTCGCTTTTAAGAAAAATACTGGAGACACACGCGAAACACCTGCCATTTCCGTGTGCAAAACCCTGCTCGAAGAGGGTGCCAAACTGGATATTTACGATCCGAAGGTCGAGCCCGAACAAATCATCGACGACCTTACGCATCCGTGCGTTACAGAATCTCCGGAGAGCGTTAAGAAAGCGGTACAAATACACAGCGATCCCTACAGCGCTGTACGTGGCACGCATGCGATTGTTCTGTGTACTGAATGGGACGAATTTGTGGTGAGTAGAAATAGTGTGTGATTATTAAAAACGTTTTTGTAATTTTTTAAATTCTTCAATGTTCTTTAAATTTTCTTTAATTCCTGCAGTCGCTTGACTACAAACGCATTTATCAGTCAATGATGAAGCCAGCCTACATTTTTGATGGACGCAAAATTCTTGAACACGAACATTTGCAACAAATTGGTTTCCATGTGCAGACAATTGGCAAGAAATACCAACGCAGTGGTCTGATGCTGCGCTCATGGGGCAGTATACCACAGCAGTTGTAGAATCAACTTCAACTATTTTAAACACTTATAGCGAGAAACATTAAACGGACACGACGACGACGACAAATAATTAGAAAAGAAAAACGATATCATAAAAACAAACAAAAAATTATATTTCCTCACTACCGAGCGTAGATTTCCGCAATTATTTAAATTTAAGACTATACTATATACAGTATTCAATAACTATAATGTACATATTCTGTGTCTGTTTCAAAAAAAAGCATTTTCGTTTCCATTTACGCTTAATTGAAAATGAATGTCTAAGCAGCGCGCATATCATTATTTGCTAGATCATGATGCACTTGAATCGTCGTTTCAAACGACACTTCAAATTTTACTTATCAAAATAAATGCAATAAAATGTTTTCACTATTTATATTTCCTATTTAAAAAAAATGTATTGTATTTAATATGTATATTGTGTATGTAATTTGTTACACTACAAACGTAAACATAAAAGCATATATTAAGCTAGGCTTCTATATCAATAATACACATATAAAGTAAATAAACAATTGTCTATTACACTGAAATAAACATTGAGGGGTTGGTTATTTAAAACGCTATCCTTTTGACTATTTGACGGTACCACAAAAATGAAGTGGCCGCAGATAAGCTGAACCACGTTATTAGATACGACAAATGATCGTTGTGCATTGTAACGCGTGTTTGTCCGCCAATGGGTCCGCCAGGTACGGAGGACTCGTAGGTGGCATCGAGAAAAACAGGCGCGGCGCCGGTCATTGCGCACATTTTTGACAGATCTCTAAAAAAGGACAGAACAGTACTTAGTTAATTTTTGTTTGTTCCTGTTGAGATTTTAAAAGACGTTGAAACCTCAAAAATATGTTAGACAATTGTATTGAAACACGTTTTAAACATATTTTGCAAGCCTCGGAATAAACGGTATTTAGTTGTAAATGACTTTTTAGTATGCTACGATAATGTTTTTTTAGAAGACAGCATTTTGTAATCATTTATATATTAATACAACAAATGTGTACCTGTATAAAAACACATCTCCCTTATGATCAGGAGAAAATTGTGGACGCTTTTCTCCCATACGCACGACTGCAGTCAGCTGCAGTTCTTTGTCGTATTGACCCTCTGGTCGTGATTGTGAGTTTGCTTGTTTACGTGATACCCAACCACGGTTGATGAGTACAATCTCGCTAAATCAACAAAATAAAAAAACTTAATTTTTTTACTTAAATTAACTAAATTATTAGCATCTTACTCTCTGTCGGTTAACTGAAAAGGCGTGACCACTAAATACCCATTGCCGGTGTCGCGCTGTGAAATCAATCCGCCCGCAGTTTCGCCACCATCAGGTCGTATAAACGAACGTGGTCCAATTAACATTTCCTTGTCGTGCTGAAATTTTCCAGACACTATCACGGCACGATATTCCATTTGGGCGAGATCGGCTAAGCTGATTTAAACAAGTTAAAAAAATGAAACAAAATACAGATGTATAACAAACTTCTCTGGCATGGCAACTGCGGCCATTTCAGTTTGCTTTCCAAGATCTTTGATGAGCTGCTCTTTCCACGCCTTGCGCCGCACTTGCCAGCAGCCAAGGCCAAAGGTTGTCACGGGTATTAACTTGAAAAGTTTTGACGGATATTATTGTAATTTAAGCGATATAAAGAATTTAAAATTAATTAATTCCTTACCAGTAGAAACCAGCCTAATGGTGTGATTTTTTTATGTTCGTCCATGCGCAACGATGCCGCTCCAGATCCGCCACTATGAATTCGTTGCGCCAACCAGCGCCGTTGACCAACATTGATTACCTGCAGTGGTTTATTGGCGGATCTCGTAGCCGCGATTCCATTTGTGATGATTGTTGTCGTTAAACGCAACATTTTCATTAATTTAGATATATTTCAATTATTGCACAACAAGAATTAAAATCAACCGACAACAAAATACATTTACAAATTGCACTACAAACAGCTGATTACAAAACAGCTGATTTATCTTGAGTCGAAAACAGCTGAAACCAGGTGCGGAATGTTTTTAATAAAGTGATAGAAAATCAAAAAATTTATTTGTTTTATTATTTTTATAGGTGATATTCTAATGTCATTTCAATTGGAAATACTATATTTTAAATTTTGTCAATAAAAAAATATTTTCAAAAATTTTAGCTTGTATTATATGATTTTTTTTATCACAAAAACGATTACAAATTATAATCGACATATCGAAATAAAAATTAATTTGTCATCACTAATGTAGTAGAAATAAGATTGCATTTCAGTCAGGCAGAGAACTTGACCATTCATTAAAACCACACTACCTCATTCCTTTCCTGCCGTTGCAAAAGAAATGCGTTTACTAATTCTATACGGCAGCCAGACGGGCACTGCCCAGGACGTAGCTGAGCAGATATGGCGTGAATCACGACGTTTTGGTTTTACTGGACCAGTGCTACCAATGGACTCCTACCGGCCACTCGAACAGCTGCTCCAAGAACAATTAGCGGTATTTGTTGTAGCAACTACCGGCAACGGTGATGAGCCGGATAATATGCGGCAGGCTTGGCGTCTACTACTACGACGCAGCCTGCCGTCACAATCACTGAGCGGCCTCCAATTTGCGTGTCTCGGACTGGGCGACTCTAGTTATGCGAAATTCAATTTTACCGCAAAGAAACTTAGTAAGCGCCTACAGCAGTTGGGCGCAACACCGCTGCAACCAGTCGGGCTGTGTGACGATCAACACGATCATGGACTTAGTGCGGTGGCACTGCCGTGGATGTCAGAGTTATGGTCGACACTGCGAAGGCAATGGCCACTTCTTATAGTGGATACGGCTGGAGCGGAAAATGTTTTTAAATGGCATTTGGAAGTGTTGGAACCCTCAAAAGTTGATATCGATGTGGAAATTAATTTGGATTTGCTGCGTTGGCCGCTATCAGATACGCATCTTGCCTTTAAGCTGAAAACAAACCGGCGCACCACAGCCGATTCGCATTTTCAGGATGTACGTTTGCTGCAATTTGAATTACCTACGGCGTCGTCGGAAATTAATTGGAGTCCTGGCGATATTGTCCAGCTGCGTCCGTGGAATTCCGATGCACAAGTTGCTGCATTTTTTGAACTTATCGCGGAACATAAATTGGACTTTAATGCAGATACGCTTGTGCAGTTGCGTAGTGCACACACAGACATGCCGCTGCCGTTGGCATACGCACAGCCCGTTACAATATGCGCTCTTGCGCGTTATATTTGGGATTTAAGCAGTCGTCCGCGTCAGCGTGCTTTTGAGTTGCTGGCGTTAAATTGTACCGATGAGCTAGAGCGCGAAAAGCTGCTCGAATTTACAACTGCCGAGGGACTCGAAGATCTTATCAATTATGTGAATAGACCACGTCGTAGTATACTCGAAGTATTGCAAGATTTTCGTCATGCAACCGCAAAACTAACACTGCCAGTACTCTTTGAACTGTTTCCCATAATTCAAACGCGCAGCTTTTCAATAGCGTCCATGCCGGCATCGAATACGTTGGATCTTCTTGTCGCTGTCGTTGAATATCGCACAAAGTTGTCAACACCGCGTCTAGGACTCTGCTCTAACTGGCTTAAATCACTGCCCGAAGGTTCACCTGTTTTAGGCGCACTCAAACCTGGTACAATGAAACTGCCAAGTGATCAACTCACTCCGCTTATTATGGTCGGCCCTGGCACTGGCATAGCGCCCTTTCGCAGCGTCATACAGCATCGCGAGCTATTGCGTACAAGTGGCCAGCCAGTTGGTCCACTTGTCGTATTTTTCGGCTGTCGCAGTAGAACAAAAGACTTTCACTTTGGCGAAGATTTTTCACGCTGGCAGTCTACGAATTTGGTGCAAGTTTTTGTAGCTTTTTCACGTGATCAAGAGGAGAAAATCTACGTGCAACATTTGATCAAAGAAAATAGTTTTCTGCTCCAGAAGCTGATACGCAATCAGGGTGCTGTTATTTTCGTTGCAGGCTCATCGAAAAATATGCCAAAAGCAGTACGATATGCCTTTACGGAATTACTAGACGGAGATGAGAATTATGTAGAACAAATGGTGAAAACAAAGCGCTATCAAGAGGAGACATGGTCATAAGGTGTTAGTATAGTTTAGTGTAAAATTTTCCAAAATTTGTATATGCTTTTTTGTATACAAACAAATAAGATTGAGGGTGTAATATTTTGAAGTCTTAATTTGTATTTATTTTTTTTACAAATTAAAATTCTGTTACGTACTCGTACATATGTTGTATTAAAAATACCTCAAATTGTTTAATTGCTTTCAGTGCAATTGAAAAAGTTATTCACTTTATTTTATTGTTGTAAAATTTGTACATAAATTATAAATTTAATATATATAGCAATATTTAAAAAACGTACCAAGTCTTGTGCATTAATACCATAAATAATAAATACAACTTTCTTAAATGTAAAAAAAAAACTAAATACGCTAATATTCGTCAAAAAGTTTTTCCGATGAGGTACGACAAAAAGGACAATGACCTTTTTGCAGCACTTGCAGTTCAAAGTCCTCGGCATAAAAAACCTATTTATAATTTTTATAAATATTCAGTTTATTATTTGTAAACTCATTAAAACAACAAAAAGAAGCTTACCAGCAAACATTCTGGACAAAATGTCACTTGCAAATCTGGCAAAATATTGCGATAGTAAATATTCTTTGTATGCTTTTCGCGGCGCTTAACAATTAAAATATGATTGGGATCGATAGCGCGCAAAGCGTTACGATCCAGACTCAAGGGCAAGGCACTGGCAACGTCCTTAAGATGAAATAAATATAGATTTTAAAATATTTTTATCAAACTATTAAATGCTGAAACAACCTCATTAAAGGGATCACCATCTTCGACTGGCTTCGGTGGAGCCAGCAGTAAACGTTCAGCTTCAGCATCTGATATGTCAACTTCTGGATGGAATTGCACTAATGGCAAAATTTCTAAAAGAGCCAACATTTTTAATTATTAAAAATATAAACAAAGCTAACAAAAAATAATAATTTATGACTCGCCAAAAGAAATAAACGAAAATATATAATCCTGCTTGCATGTCGGGCAACTGTTGCCATTCAAATGTTGACTATAGTTCGAACATTTATAGCAAAGCGGCAACAGTTCTTCAGGATCATTGAAACCGCTCTTACAAGCTTTACTGTTCAAGTAGTTAATCTGTGAATATAAAAAAATATAAAATAACATACTCTTAAGATATATAAAAGGAGATTTCAAAATTACATCAATCTGTTCCTGGACACCGGCAGGTGGTTTAAGTGATTGCAAGCGTTTGTTCACAATCAAACAAAGTTTATTGGCTTGCAAAAATTTCGCCTGCTTGGCAAGTGTAAACAGAACAGCGCTATAAACAAATATTAATTATTTAATTTTAAAATATACTTTAAGTGAAAAACAAAAATTTCACTTACAACATGCTCACGCCCCTTGGCGGACCTTTGTACTCTACTTCGTTGAGTATAAAACGACTGACATTAAAGAGACTGACCGGCGAATAAGTTGTGAACGGTTCCTTCATGTAATTGTAAATAACGCTATAGGCGTAATAGATCTTTGCGATGCGCATGTGATTCCTATATTCTTTCAGGTGATGATCATAAGCATTTTGCACGCTAAAAGTTGGAAATGTATATTTTAAATGGTTAGTAATTAAATACAATTTATTGACATACTCTTTTTCATAGTAAATATCCAAATACTGTTTGGCCAGTAGCCAATAAAAATAACTAGCATCGAGTAAACGCTCCTCCACGATAGCCGAAGTACTGAGCTGCTTAAGTAAGCGATTAGCATCTTTGGTGCGGCCCGCTTTCAAATAAGCTGTAATAAATAAAAATTGATAAATGAAATTGAATACCATAAGAAGAAGGTATGAAGAAGGTATTTTACCTTGATGCGCTTCGATAAATTGGTCGGATTCGGCCAGCCATTGTGCGTGCTGATAGTGTACGTTGGACAGCAGTTTGGGCATGTTTTCGGCCAAACTAAATGCCTCTGCCCAGTCATGTGCCTCCACATGCAGTTGCACTACTTCCGCCTCATCGCCTAATTTCTTGAATATTTCAGCGGCAAGGGGCAGCGCTTTGAGTCGCTTTAAATTGAATGCGACCAATTCCAGCGACGAACGCTCCGATAGGCTTAAACGGCGTCCAATGTCGTAGAGACTGTTAAGAAATAATATAACTGTGTTATTTAAAAAATTTAAAAATTTTGAGTATTTGGACAAAAATAAAAATTGAAATAAATTTCGTAATAGTTAAATAATTTTTACTTTACTTACACATCTGCCCAACCTTGTTCCGCCACAATGCCAATTGCTTTCTCATTCTCTCCTGCCGATAGCAGTAACTCGGCAGCGGCGCGTGGTTCCTTCACCGAGTACGCCCACTCGGCGCGTTTTTTCACCAGTTCACGCTTCTCCTCGGCACTACCGTCTTTGAGAAATTCTTGCGCCAAATCAAACATACGCAAATCAGAATACATTTCTAGTGCGCGCATTGTTTGACCGGATTTCTGAAAGAAACGCGCTGCCTCTTTATATTTGCCACCGAAGGCGCAACTTTCTGCTTGTAGAACTTCTTTCGAGACGGCCGAGCGTTTTTGTTTTTCGCGCAAATCATTGATCAACTGCAACCACGGCAGATTGCGCACCTTAACGTAGGCATCGCGCGCTATATGCAGATGCACAGCCTCCAGCGCCGATTGTGCCAGACACTCCCAATCGACGGCAGTGACACCCAGACAAGCTACTTGATAAGCTTCTCTGCGAAGGAGAAACAAATTAATAAACTTATATTTGTCTCGATTTAAAATATATTGAAAAAACGAAAATTTACTCAAAAAGTCCAGCTTCGATAAATTGCCACATCGTGGCACCAAGCGCCAAAGGAATATTGTGCATTACATTGCCGCGTAGACAAAAGGCCGTCGATCCACATAGACCCACAACGACGCCGAGCATATTTTGTGGGGCACGCGGTGGCAAATTGCCGACACGTACACTTAGTCCGCCGGTGGTGTGCGTATAGCAGAGCATCGAGTTTAGGTGAGTGTTCCATGTTACAGAGTTTACACCAGAGTCCTTAAAAAATTCAATTACAAAGAAGTTGAATTTAACACGTTTCTAATTATTTATAAATCGATTTTAAATAAATTTTCAGTCGAAATACCTGATACAACATGGTGTCATTTACAATATCACGCACGACCAAACGTCCAGCATCGTCAACCACAGCAATTTTAGTGCGATTGGCATTGATGTCCAGACAGCGAACGGCAGACACGACCGTGGTTATCATTAGCGGAAGCGAATTATCCAAGAAGATACGAAAAACCTGAGGATTTTTTTTTTATAGTCATAGATGTAAGCAAGCAGTATAAAAAATCGTCATACCTGACCACTCTTCAGACCGACCATGAGACCCTCACGACCAGCAGGACCGCCGGTAACCTTAATATACCTTATAAACGAGTCCATAATCCACTCGCGCTGCAGTGTACCACTAAAATCCAAGCTCTGCAGGCGTTTATCTTGACAAAGCACGATATTGCATGCGCATACTACCAGCAGGCTGCAGTTGAAGCGCTTTTGGATCTTCTCCTTTACCTTATAATGCATGGGTTGATCTTCCGCCGAGTTCAACTCGTATAGAACGACACGCTCCGGCAACTGCACGGCCAAACGCTGACGATATATTGCGATTTTTTGCACAAGATCGCGACATTTGATGCGTACCTTTTGGCCCGAAATTAAATGTTGAATAATCACGTCGCACATATTCTCACGAAACGCATAACGTTCGCGATAAAGCGCATGTACCGTGCTCGATGCGATGCTAAAGCACGCCAGCGTTCCATCCTGACAGCCGATCGTGTACGATTGTCCAGAGTGGTGCACGGCAACCGACCAAATCCACGAATCGAAAGATTCGCCAAGTGTACCCAAACGAACACCTTCGCGCGTAAAAAAATGCAACGGACCAACGCAGCCGCCGACAACGCAAAACTCACCACTCGGAAAGTACGACAGGCAGAGCGGATCGAAACCGAGTGGACGCTCCTTACCAATCATTTGACCGCCTAGCGTATGAAACGATAGCGACTGGCCCCAGTCGACGACAGCAATTGTATCGACAGTAGACGCACTCGCCGTCGGACAGCATTGTACACTGAAAATTGCGCTTTGTGAACCGCCCGGCCGATCGATACGTCCCTTTTCCTCGCCCGTTTTGCTGCGTATCGAAATGGAGCCATTTGCCAAGCCAAGTATTAAATACTGACCATCGTTGGTCCAGCCGCAGGCATTGACACGGGTCGCGATTTTGTACTTTTGCACCGCTTTCTGATCGGTCGACCAAAAAGCAAAGTCGACGGCAGAGCAGGAGGCCAAATGATGTGAGATCGGATTAAAGCTCATGCACTGAACCGAGTCTCCATGACTGGGCAGGAGTAAAAATAAGAGAGTATAAATGTATTCCGTTTTTTATTATATTTCTTTTATTTTCTAATCTAATATAATAATGCGAAACATTAAAAGAAACACTTACGCGTATTTTAGCAGTCCCTCCAACTGTGGACTCCAAACGATGACGGCCTTATCAGCACCTCCACTCGCAAATTTCTTGCCATCGCGTGCATATGCTACACAGTTTACAGTATCCTTGTGTGCCTTGAGCGTGTTAAGTAGCGTGCCATCAGTGGGATCATAAATGAGTACACGTTCGCCTGCGGCTACAACCAATTGATTTCCCTCTGGGCTGTAGCACACTGAGTGTACACTTTATTGAAAAACCGTTAATGGGAGGAGTAAACGAGATAAAAGTATATATATATATATACGAAAATGGGTCAGCAGGTGTTCTAATTTCCAATTGGACAAACCTTGCATCTTCTTCCTTTGTATTGGGAAATTGTATTTTCTCCACCCACTTGAGCACTCCGCGCATCGTATTTAGATTAAATTAAAAATTAATAAATCTTTACTTTTCGACTTATTTTCACCGTCTTAAACCATTTTTTCTAAACGGGTTTATATTTTCCAGTTTAGTTTTTATTATTTTTATAAAATTTGGCGTCTTGTTTACATTTTTTGTTTGTTGTTTGTTACTGTTGCTGTGGAAACGGAAACGATAACAGAGATAAGAGTTTGCGTTTGCGCAGAGTCCTCTTTACAATGACATTCGACAGAATATTCGTTAGACAGTTTGAGCTTAAATAAGTTGCTAAGTTAGCAACTCAGATTTACTATGTGCGTAAACTTGGTTTATATCAGAATTTGCAGTTGGTGAAAATTTTGGTTCTTCTTAAATACCTTCCTTTTTTTATTTGGATTTTTTTATAGAAGTGAATTCATTAAAATTTTGTATTTGTGTTCAATAATCCTCAAAAATAAAAATTTTTCTAATTATTTTTAGGAAGCGAAAAAAATATTTAGTTCATAAGCAGACATATATGATATGCGGTACTTTTCGTACAGCCTCACATCTGTATAGGAAATGTCATGGCAACTCTGAAATCATTTTCATTTCTTGAGTGAACGAAAGCAAAGGGGCAAGCGTGACACGCGAACGCTTAGGTGGGAAATGTATTTCTTATTCATTGAAGAAAAAGTGTATTCCTGATTAAATTGCAAAACGGAGCACAATCTACTGCAAAAGGTATAAGCATCCCCCGCCCCAATAAACGCATTATATTACGAATGCAGCGAGAAGTCATGCCGCTGCTAAAAGCGGCAAGCAGCGTTGTCAGAAATATAAAGCAAAGAATCACGTTAAATTATGTACAAAATTTAACGAAGCGAGGGCAGCCATTTTGCTTTGTGCCCGATTTATTGAACGAAAATAAATTTAATCGTCGTGTTTTCACGAAGTACCCATCTCACTCACGCACGTGTTTGGGTATATCGAAGTGAGCAATGTTTGAAAGGGAAACGTGATTCGACGAATGAACGAATAATTTTCGTTGAGTTTTAGTAGAGCTCTTGTGAGTTGAATCTTGTACAGTGTTGCTAATTTTTGGTATATTTTCGTTTAATGAAGGTATTTTAAATTTAAAGTGTTGCGTCAAAAAATTAGTTTAAAAATGTGTATTTAATAAGAATTAAATGTGTTGTGAAAGCGGGCCTATTATGTATAAAAACTAAAGTGTACTAGTTAGAATATTTTCGCTTCCCATTGCCTGCATCTGTCAGTCAGCCACCGCCGCCGCTACTTCGGCTGTCGCTTCGTTCAATTTGGTCTGGCATTTATATTCTTGTTCGTGCAGTAGCGGCGACAGACACCGACCTTAGTGTTATATTTTCCGTTGTGGTAGCTCGCCGCTCGTACGGCTTGGATAAGTGAAATAAGAAAAGCTTAAATATAAAACACAAAAGTACTGTCGTGGATCTAGTAAAACTGACGTAGTTAATATAAGGTAAAAAGTGTTTTGGTTTTCTTGGGATAAAATGAAAAAATTTTCTAATATTTTTGTGTCGCTGTGCGTTGATGTTGATTATCAGAAAAATGTGAAATTAAGTTTTGGCGCGGTGGTGGTTAAATTTTTGTCGCATGATTATGACGTATCTTCAGTGTGTGTGCAAGCGAGATGCATTATCGGCCTGGGAAATATTGTTGTTTATTAGTGCTGTCGACTTTAAACCGTTTCCTTTTCATTTGTTGTATATAGGAAAACGATATTAACTCGAATCAAAGCGCTGGCTGCAATTTATTAGAATTGTTTTGACATTAAAACATTTGCAAACGAGATTCTAAAATCTTATAAGTTGTTTGGGCTTAAAAAGTAAATACAAATAAACATATAAATGAACTGGAATGCAAGCTTTCTTGATTTTTAAGACCAAATTAAATAATAAAAATTGTGTAGATAACAAATACTGTTTTAATTAAAAAAAAATTTATTATATATATCGATTCGTTGTTTTATTGAGTTATTTAGAAACATTAAATTTACTTCTGTTGTAAAAGGGTGGCCACATATTATCAGAGTTTAATTTAACACATCGGCAAAAATATTGAAATAGGAAGGGTATAAAATTTCTATTGATTATTTCAACAATAAGATTCTCGATAATTTTCCGAATATTCTCGGAAAGAAAAACTAGTTCAAACAGCTAAACAAATTCCCCCAATTTGTATCATTTCCCACGCGATCGCTCTAACAATGGATATGAAAAAGCTTCTCGCTCCCTCATGCATGTCATAGTCCCAATCCGAAAGAGAAGGCGTTATTTCTAAATTTAACGAAATTCGAAGCAGGGTACGGAACCAAAGCCGTACTTAACGAAAATGTGAAAACGGGTTGCCAACCTCGTAAGACGCCGTTGAAGGGGCAATCGGAATTAATGAATAAAAAACAAACAAATACGTACAGTGGTTTAAAAGTGTTTATTTATTAGACGCGTTATATTAAATTTTAAGGTCTACAGTATTATTTTTCAACTTTGAATTTATGATCTAAAATTTGTTTCCTTAATTGTTTTGTAGGTCAATGGTGAAACACAACAATAAAAATAAATCAGTGAAACGGAAATAGTAGAGAACTTAATTGCCTTCTTCCCGAAAGCCCCAACTTTGTACTAAAAAAAACCAACAGCAACAACAAAAAACATGAATAACCAAATGACACAAAATAGCGCAGTGCGCAAAATACATAATCTGTTTTCGAGTGGTGCCGTCACTGTAACTGGTCCTAATCAGCCGCGCATTCTCAAGCAAAAGGTCGGATCGACTACAGTCACGCCTACAAACAGTGTCCAACAACAACATCAATTAGGCAGCAGCAGCGGCAGTGGTAACCGTTGCTACGTTTGCGACGATACTCTAAGCGCCGGTCAAGCACAGCATCCGCTTACCGAAATGTCAACATCGCACACTGCTACTAAATTCCCCAACAAAATTGGCCAACTAGTAGGCGATGCTTTTATGGTTATCGTCAGCGTCGAGGATGTGCTCTGTTCGCGCTGTACGAATCTTATTAACTATTTGGATCGCTTAGAGAATGATGTGGAGCGCGTACGCACCAACCTAATGTCACTGCTACACAAAAAGTATGGCCTAAATGATGAGGGCGGCGGTGGTAGCACGTCGCCACCCATCAAATTGCAGAAGCTTAATAGTGGCGGCCAATCAGTCACACGTACCGTTGTCGATGATGGTGGCGATTTGGGTCGTACCAGAAAACTTCTGCATACTACCGATTCGACATTGGGCAAGCAATCACCACCAGGTAAGATTTTATAACATGTTTAAATTTTACTTATCAAAATAAGGTTTTTTCAGTTTTAATCTTTTATTACCCAAATATTGATTTAGCAAAAATCTAAATTAAAATACCAAAAGAATTCTAACGCTTACTGTAGTTCATTTTTTTGACAGATCGTATTTACCAAGGCGTTGTTCCGAAAACATTTTATGAAATTTTCAAGACTTATTTGAGTCATTTTCTGATCACAAAAGGTTTTTTTTCGCGATAAAATGGCACCCGCGACTTGTTTTTTGTATTACTCGCTTTTCTGATCAGTCAAGCAATCGGTTTTATTTAATTAGAATTCTTTTCTCATATAATATTTTTAAAATTAACTCCTGAATAGTAAAATGCAGAAGGGATTTATTATTATTTGATTTATTGGTAAAAATAAATTACATTTAACAACTTACTGAGGCCTACGGCTTAAATCAAATGGGATTTATTTTGCTTGTTTAATTTTAAAGGTACTCTGCTAAATACTTTTGTTTACGACTTTCCTCTTAACACAGTTAGCGCCGTTCAGCAGATTAAAATCCCAACGCAGCCGCAACAGACCGCACAACAACAAACAACGGCTGCCGGCACACAAATGACCATCCAACGCAAAACGACCAAAATTTACAAATGTCTCACGTGCGACTACAAAACTTCAGACATGCGCCTATTCAACACGCATTACGAGACCTGCAAACACCAGAATTTCCAATGCAAAAACTGCAAAAAGATTTTCCCCAACTTTGGCGCAATGAAGCAGCATATGGTGCGCGAGCATAACACGCCCATGGACAATACTTGCGCCGTCTGCCACATTAACTTCGTTAACGAGACATCGCTTCGCAAACACATGGAAATGAATCACAGCACAAGTGTCGTTGTGACGAGCACCACAACGCTTCCGGCGGCGTCAGTTGCAGCGCCCGCTACCGTTCAAGAGCCCATAACTGTCGTTTCTGCTGCGCCAGCACCGTCGCCGCTCTACACATGCTCGCATTGTCAATTCAAGACATCGGACAAGACCGCCTTCGATGAACATCTGCGCAAGCATCTCGCTGGCGCACCCAAACCGAAACCGTTCAAGTGTCGCCTGTGCGCACAACGTTTTGAGACGCGCGAAGCGGCTACTGTGCACGCCAAACAGCATCAGCCGAACTATTTCAAGTGCGGCACTTGTTCCATGTCGTTCCCGAAGCGCGAACTGCTTGTCAAACATTTCGAAGTGCATCAACAACCTGCAGCCGCGCCAGTAGTACCAGCAGTTGCTGTCGCTCCTATTAAACAGTCGGCACCTGCACAAAATCTTTTGACCACGCAAAAACTATTGCAGGACACAATTGATGAGGCACTCAGCGATACTGTTGCCACAACTGCAAACGTTGCTGCCGATTCGGGCACTACCACTGCTGCGGCCAATAATATACGCTTCTTCTCGTGCCACATCTGCTCGTTGACTTTCATACAGGAGAACTACTATAATCAGCACATGGAGACGCATCGTCGCGAAACGTCAAAGAAGAATGAACGCGTTGCGGCCGTCACTAGCGCTGTTACTACACAGCAACATAGCAGCGTTTCGATGACATCACTCAATTCAACCACTGTTGCACTTCTGAACGATCCGCTAACGGCATCGTCTTCAGCCGGTGGTGTTGGCATCGGTAAGCAACAGCGCGATCACCACAGCGATTCACAATTGGCGCACGCCAACGTTAATACACTCGCTGCTGCTGCTAGCGCTGCCAGCATTTCGGAAGCAGACATTGAGAGCATTTTTGAAAAGATGCATTCCGATAAGGGCGATGGCAATGATACCACAATAACCGCCACATCTGCCGCCAACACTGTCACTACAAATACCTCTTCGGCTGGTGGTGGCGCTGCGGGTGGTCAGGACAATTTGGTAATTACCTCGCAGGAGGGCTCCGGTGGAATCACTTTTAATATCACCATACCACAGCATGATCAGCAGCAGGTCAGTGAGGTGAGTACAGAGATATTTTTCAATTTAAATGGTTATTTACTCTAATTTTGTTTGTTATTCTCTTCTAATATTTTGCTATTATTTGATTTTAAAGGTATTTTTTTTTATATATATAAACTTTGTTTTATCATAATTTTTTTTATATAATTTGTTTGTTTTTGTTGGTAATTGCACAACATTTAATTGACTGTTATTTCTGTTTTATTTCAGGCTCCTAAAGCAACATCCACTAACAGTGCACCGGTCTCTGTGAGTATTGACATGCCCATGCTGGACCAACCAGACGAACCAGCCACTAAACATGACGAAAAATCCACATCGGAATCGAGCACAACCGCCAAGACAGCCGCTGGTCCAGTAAGCATGCCCAGTTTAGATGACGATAACGAGACACAGGAGGAACAGCAACAGCCAAATGTCGAAGCGGCACAGGCCGCCAATGAGACGACTCACACAGATGAGAAACAGGAAGAGCATAGCAGCACAACTGCAGCTATACACGATGAAAACAAAACGGAAGAACAGCACCAGGCCGAAGCAGCACACGCAGCCGATGCGTCCGTTGCTGTACAAGAAGCTGCTGACGGCACAGAAGCACAACACGAAGGAGTAGAAGCTACCGTCAACAGTGGAGGCGGCGAAGAAACCGGCGAGGAGGTGGCAACGCACGAACAACATGCTCACGACGATGGTGATCAACAGCAACAACATGTTGCCATGGAACTGGACGAAGCGATGCAGGCACAAGTCGAGAGTGGTCAAATCAAATTCATTTTGAATGAAAACGGCCAGTTACTGCAATTAAATGATCACATCATCACCGATGCCGACGGCAATCAGATACTCGTCCAAGACCCGGAGCAAATTCAGCAGCTCTTACAAAGTGTCGGCGTATTGCAATCGGGCGATGGACTCGACGGCGAAACGCTGCAAATGATGACGGACGGTAACGGGCAAATGGTGCTCGTTCAAGGCGAGAACAATGAAACGCAATTAATTGATGCATCGCTATTGAACGCCGAAGGACAGCTGGTCATACAGCAGGGACAAGATGGCGAGTTGGGCGAAGGCGCACATGTCATTGGCGAGGATGGAACGCGAATTCCTGTTTCGGTATCATATACCGCTGACGGTCAGCCCATTGTGCAGATGCAACAGCAGCACGTCATGGAGGCGACATCGGCAGAAGGCGAAGTCGTGCAACAACAACAGCAACAAGTGTCAGAGAAGGAAGCTGGTGATACTGAAGTCGTTGGCGGAGAAGATGACTCTCAACATCAGCAGCATCACGAAGCGGGCGATGCAGCTGTCGGTGATGTTGGTGACGGTGGTGAGGCGACCGCAACAAGTGGTGGCGGAGGCGGTGGGTTCTTTGCGTTGGAGGAGCTGATGCAGCAGTCACAGACCGAGGGGGCCAAATCGGCTGCGGAATAGGAGTGGCTTTAGGAGAGCGATAATTGCACAATTATTGCGCACGATGATTGGAATTTTTAGGGCAAGTATTTGTTGGTTATTTTAAGTTAATGACGATATTTTGCTCCAATAGGGAGCAAATATTAGCGCTGTCAGAACATTTTTTATAATTAGATGAAAATTTACTTTTACAGATCTTAAATACGCATGCTGCAGCAACTTTTGGCCGCTACAATTTGGTCGGCCCTATTTGAAAAAATTATAAATTAGGAAGAAACACGTTCATCTAACGAGCAAATAATCTTCCCCACCATAAGAAACAGCATTCGCTTTTATATTTTTAAAACATTTTTAATTAGCGTGTAGACATTATATCAAATACTTTAACAATGTTTAGTTGTAATAAGTTGTAAAATATGCTTAAAACTTCACACAATTTTGATTTTGCATAATTAAGTGGAAAGTAAAAAGTCAAAATAACACACACACACACATACCCAAATATACCAACACACATACATTTTAATTCGTTATAAATGCCGACAGAAAACATCCATCTGCGCATATTTAATAATTTTTGACAACAAAAATAAATTTTAGAGCTCTTAGGACAAGCACGCTCTCCTTTGTAATTGTATGAATTAATTTTATCTAGGCGTTAACAAATTCAAAAATAAAACCAACAAAAAAACTTACAACCCGATTAATTTTTTAAAACAAATAAAAAGTGAAAAAAATACAACTTAAAATAAGCTTAGCGTAAAAATAAAGAAACGAATGAAGAGAGTTCAGTATAAAACAAACACAAACAAAAAAATAATTAAATGTTTACACACACACATATAAACCCTACCACGCAGTACACAAACTAACAACAAAAACCGCAAAACTTAATACTAGATCATACAATTATCAACAAAAACAAAACATAAAAAACAAAAACTATTAATGTTAGTATTAAAGTTTTGAATGCTCTTTTAAAATTTATAATACTTTATTCGATGCAACATTTCTGTTTTCATTTGAGCAATTTATCTGTTAATACAAACATACAAACTAACAAACAGACAAACATAGTTTAATACATTATATATATTTCTTCAGAAAAATCTTACTTATTATTCCTTGGCTCCATTTCGATATTGTGCGCAGTAGATTTCCAAAAGGTTCTTTCTCCGTTTTTGCTTGTCACTTCAATTTTCATTATAAACTATTAAAAAAAAACACTTTTTTTTAGTTTTAATTATAAATAATTACAAATATATAACAATATGCAATTAGTGTTATTGTATTATTTGCACTAGCCAACAATTTGTGAAAATTAACAAAAACAAAACGTACTAATGCAAACACTGGACGACATTTCTGCACATGAAAAAAATATCTTCGATCCTTTCGTTTAGAAAAAAAAAATAAAAATAGAATTAGAAAAAGTTGGGTCAATAAATTAAGAAATTCTGTTGGTGTCTGCTTTTTTCTATGTTGGCTAGTGTTATTAAATATATTAAATATAAACAAGAAAAAAAATTATATTTAAGGCGATTTAAGGATTTAAATATATATATAAAATATAATTGAAAAAAAAAAATGAACAAAAACCAAATTGTTTGTTTTATTTGATTTTTTTTAGTTTAATAGTGACTTTTCAAAGAAATATGTACAAGAATACTTTCATTTAAAAATATAAATATGTATAAACAATTAAAATCAATAAATTTAAAAGAATGTCAATAAATAACGAATTGCTTTGCACCTACTAAAGCAAGATCGAAAAAAAAAACACCATTTGTATTAGGCTAATTTAAAATGTTCTTAAATTTGTTAGTCAATAATAAAATCAGAAATTGTCCGGAAAACGAAGATTTTTCTTCATAGAAAATCCAAAATTGTATCTTTGTGACTTTGTCGCTTGCGAGTGGTCACAGAATTGTTTTCTGCGTGTAATGATGAGTTAAAAGATCTTCACTGTACAATGTCGCATAGCAGGCGCAACTGCTCTCAAACGATTAACTTGATTTAGACAGCGTTCAATAACATTTTTAAGTTGATTTCCAGTTAGACTGGTCGTTGGCGGTATTTCCATTTGAAATCACTTTGATTAATCTACTCGCAAGAAATGTTTGCTCAGCAAGTCGGTGCAAAAATACATTTATTTTATTGCTGTCATAAATTGCAGTTACTAATCATGCATGATCAAGAAGAGACGAATAATATCAACTTTATTCGCCCCCTAAAATATGTGTGTGAGTTGTTGGGGCTTAAAAGCGAAATATTTATTTTCTCGAACGTTGCATTTTTAATTAATTAAGGTATTACTAAAATTCGTTTATGTTAGTTTAGTCGAAAGACTCAAATACAATTGTATACATTCATACGATACGATATCAAAAGGTTATTTTAATTTATTAATTGGGTGGCGATTTAACATAATTAATATCTTTTGTTGCAATTGTCATTTGATGAATTTGTATTTATGGCTTGTGGCTCCAAAGTGTTGAAGTCATTTTTCGATATCTTAATGAGTTGAAATTGATCGGAGCTATTTAGTATCTCGTTAAAATGTTTTTGTCAGAAATGTCAATATCAACATTGATCAGTTTTTTTGATTTATTTAAATGCTTTAATAAATCGTTGATTTATGTTGTTGTTAGATTTTCGAATGTCTTGCACTTTGAGTAAATTTACTTTTAGTAATAAATACACGAGTACGGTGAGGAGCGTAGAACAAAATCCCTCTCCCCTCGATATTTTTTCGATCTTTGAAAATTTAATACTTTTCCAGTTGCCTAGTACTACAACAACATTAAGTAAAAAAAATGCAAAGTATATTTGACAAAGTGTGCCAGCTTGAGAGTGTTCTCTTATATTTAAAAGCATAATTTTAATGACATTTCATTTTAACTAAACAATTACTAAAGAGAGCGAGAGCTCCAATTCTCTTTTTTTTAGTACTAAAACAGATTTTTAGCTGAAATATGGAACTTTTGTTATTGTTTTCCTATTTTAAATTCCATACAAATTTTTTAGAAAATGTGATTTTAAGTCTAAACTGCGTTTTGCCCTCATATGTATGTATATCGTAAAATAATTAACCTACAAATGACTTCAATTGTTTATGTAATCATTTCAGCACGATTTTCGCTCTCCAAACTTTCTATGTTGGCATTCAAACTAAATGCTAGTATCTGTCGGTGGGCGATACTAATTTCAAAATTTAGTACTCAATTAAGGCTTCTGTGAAACATTCTCTACTAGATGAAATAACCGCATTTAGCAATTAAATTTGTTCTAAACCAGTCAGACTATTTTCGCAAAACTGGCATTTGCATTAGTTAAGTATTTCTTTATATTATTATCTATCTTCTTTTTTTTTTGCAAACTGCGATCTTTAAAAGAATTTCTGCAATAGGTTGAATCTTCAAGGTGAAACATAGGGTGCGCATGTACGAGTATGCTGCTGTCCGGTTTCAAATGGAAACCTGCTTGGACCAATGCTAATTTATGTGCTTTCATCGGACTTGTTCGAAAAGTCAACTTCCAAAGTTCCACTAGATGCGATCGATCGATCGATCTTTTGTAGATGTTTTGTTCAGTGTTTTTTTTTAGTTTTTTTGCAATCACTTTCTAAGCTTATCCACAGGCCCAAAGCGTTCTAATGAAATAATCGCATTTTTTTTAAATACTTTATTTTAGACAAAATAACTTAATGATAAAAACATTTAAAAATAATTAGCATAACATTGTTGTAACATATTTGAGTTGTTCTTGTTTCTTGTTGTAATTGGTTTCCTAAAAGAACAAGAACTCATATTTGAAAAGTCTTATATAGCACAATTTGTATAATACATGAATAAGTTTTTGTTTATAATTCAATCACAATATTGATTAAAGTTTTAAGGAGTATATAAATAAATCGGATTATATATACACATATGTACGTACATACAATATATTGAACACAAAAGGCATGCTATTATAACAATTTTAATGTACATAGTAAATGAACTTTATCCAAGTGATTATCTGCTCATATTTCAGAGATGATCATTTAATATTAATTTAGTTTATAAATGAATTCTACTTTGAAAATTATATTACTTCGTTTTTTTTTTTTATTTTTTAAAGATATTGCCAGGATTAAGGGAAATTTTCGAACTCGAGTTATGACGTTATTCCTATTTGCCACAGCACTCGCGTCGATTATGCAAGATGTTTGCTAAGCGAAATTACGTAAAAAGTCGTTTCGTTTCTGACTACTTCGGGGTATTATGGAGACATTTTTATGAAGTCGTTATTTTTTCATAATTTCTGTTTTTCGGATCACGGTGTTTAAATTAATAAAAACATTTTAAAACGACTACAAAAGAATGTCGTTATACAATTTGTTGGATTCTGAATGCATATCAAAAATGTCGACCAGAGCTTGTTACGTTACGTTACGTTTTGTTGTTCGACTTACGTAATCGAAATGCTTGAGATATTTCGTATTAAACTTAACATACGTGATACGTGACAAATGTATTGGTCGATGCTGGTGATAGTTCCTCAGATTATTACACAAGTCCTAGGACCGAAGAATTCGATTGAAACTAAACCAACTTGTAACTGATTAAATATGTAGTATATTTAATACTTTGGTTGATCACAAACGGCGCGATTTCTTCTCGTCGACGGCGGCATGTGTCCGAATGTAGTCCAGTGATTTCTGGACATGTGCTGGCGCCACGGGTAAATGTTCTCCCTTCGGATGATAGCCGTCGGCATCGGCCACATATGTCAACGTGATCGGCAGACCTTCGAGCGAGACATACTGCACCACGCCACTGTGGCCATTCTCGTTTCCTGCCGCTTTGATTGTGATTCCGGAGCTGGTCTGGAATTCATATTTGAAATCACCACGAGCGTTGGCTGGTTTATTGTGATAGTACAGCGTGCGTGCGTCGCGATCGATTGGGCGTGTTCCGGCGTACGTTACGGGCGGACAGAGAGACGTCACAAGTGCGAGTACGAGCACAACGTTGAGCTCACAAGGAAGCAACTAAGTTTTGATGAGAATGAATCACCGTTAGAAACAAGTAGACAGACAGTAACGGTTCTAAATTACGAGAAAGCACAACCAACCTTGAAAATTTGAATTTTATGCGGCGACAACATCGTTAAAAATGCTCACAAAAACCCGATCGAAAGAGCGAGACAGAGCATCAGCGAGATTATATTCGATAACACACAGAGAACGGATCCGCAGCGGACTGAAATGAGATGCAAGTGGCGAGGAGGCTTTTATAGATTCGCCCGTCAGTCGATTTGTGCGAATTTTGACAAATGACAAATAACAAAAAGATTGCCAAAAATTAAAAACAAAATTCGAATTCGGTTTGGCACAGATATAAAAAAATATATAATGCACTCAAAGTGAACGTTTGAAAGATCACCGCGAGAGCGAACGCGCTTAAGAGAGAGTCTGCGCGCGCGCTTAGCACGAGCCAATCAAACACGTTCGTAGTAAAAATAAAATAATATGCAAATTCTGTCCGATGCGTTGTCAGCACTTTCATTTCGAAAAAAAAGTTAATAATAATAACAATAATAATGAAATAGCAACAACATCCAAATTAGAAGTCTTCTTCATTTTGTACGTGAGTCTTTCAAATGTTTAACTGATTTCCATTCGAGCATTTTGACTGACGTATAAACGACTTTGTGGCATTACGAAGTTCAGTTTTATTTCTACAATAAATTTAAACTTATGCACCCATGCTTTGATTAGTGTCACGCCTATTATTAATAAATGTCAAATTAATGCTTTCAATTTAGCCAGATCTAATTTGTTAAAAATGTCTAAAACTAATCAATAATTTAAATCAAGAATCTATTCAATGATTATGTGACAATAAAAGCAAACTATAAAATGAAGTTGTAAGTTTTTATATTTCAGTTCATATACAATTTCTACAGGGTCCATCAAGACCTCATACATAGAACCAAAATACATATAAAAGTCATTGCAGTACCAAATCTTTAGACAACAATCTTATATTTTATATTATTTCGTTCTTCCTTATTGCCAAAAATGTTTGTTCACCCTAAAGCATATCATAAACTTTAAAAGTTTCACCCCCGACGCAAAGTTCGAAATCATCGTTAATTGCTACGGGCAAAGGCGGAGAGCAGCAACAAATCATTTTTACAATTTTTATTAATGTCGCCAATGATCGCGACTGGTTTGTTGGAAATTTATCACGTCTTTTGTCATTAAAATATTAAATTCATTAAGTTAACTGGTTTATTTTGACTGCAAGAACATATTGCACACCTATTTCAAAAGTGACGCAACTCAAAACGTGTAGTTTTTCAAAGCACCCAAAACATGCAAAAAGACAACTTTGATTAAAATGAAGACAAACAAACATTGAATTAGGTCATCAAACGAGTCACAACTTCAATTAGTACGTATTGAGTTTTGTAAACCGTTACAATTTAGAAACTAAAATTTTTGAGTTGAGTCGCTTTTCACGTAGATGTGAGATAGATGCAAAATTTCGCTCTTGAAGACGTTTCAGTAGAGAGAAATTTATTTGATAGTGGGGAGTGGTATCGAAGTTGAAATTTAAACAGCTTAGGTCGAAAATATTAATAATATATCAAATGCATAACTGGGAATTAAAGATGAACATGTCAATTTGCTAATGACGCACTGATGAATCGTTTTTTTGTATTTTGTCTTAATCAAATGGAAATTGATTTTGTCACTGACATACAAACATTTAACCAAGGTTCTTTTGTTATACTCAGTTTATAGATTTATTTTATTTTTTCTATTTGTCTTTTAAATCAAACTTTTTCGACATTCGAAACTTGTCCGCAGTTGCTTTGTGGAGGCCACCAAAGCCACCAAAGCCATGAAACCAACCGTCTCCACCAACCACTAACACGCCCACTTTAATGGCATAGACGTAGAATAGTATTTAGTATAATAGCTAAGTGAGGACACTCAACAATTAACAGCACTATTAAATTTAATTAAAGATATCATTTAAAGCGAAATAAAATGATCGTGTTTTGTAGATGATCTTCTCACGCTCCGCTTGCATATATAAACAACTTTAAGCGCTTGCATAAGAGCTTCGAAAAAAGATCATTGTCAATTTGGACACACGCATCACACAACAGTGTATTGAAATACATACATATATTCACATATCATCGTCATCAATCATTTGAATTTTAATTAAAGCCTTTGGCTTACAAAATTAATTAGCAATTCACGTCGTTTTGCTCTTAAATTCGAATTTGAATTTTTAACACTTCAAACAAAGATGAGACGCAGTGGCAACCACTTGAACTCAGATCATCAATTTGCTGATGGAAAAAAACAAAAAAATAAAACCATTGCAGACATATTCCGCATTGATGATGTTTGTTCAGATGCCTCTTCTACCCAAGGTAATTCGTTTCTGCTCAATAATAGGTTCTAATAAGCAACAGAACCGAAGCGCCAATTGTTGGTTGAATAAATAAAATTTTTAATATAAATAAATGAAAAATATTTGTAGAATTGGAAGCCTGAGCATACTTTTACCGTTTGACTTGTGACAATTCCGTCACAAGTGATCTCAAATGCCCGAAAGTAGCGCTCACTTTCCAGTTCTTCTAATCATATTACAAAATCGATGATGCGCCCCGCATGTCATCATAACAACTACTTTAGAATTCGAATACAACTACAGCATAGTCCGTCCAGTCCAGTCAAGTAAATCTGGTTTAGTGATTTTGCATTTAAAAATTTAACGTAACGCACGATCCATCGATTTGGCTCCATTGATTTGGCTCAGCTGAGACTGAGTTTGGATGAAATCGAAAGTTATCAAATTGTGTTCGCCAATGATTTAATTCGATTTTAGCAAAACAAATGATTTTGATTGTTCTGTGAAATATCCAAAAATAAAAAAGAAAACTTGATTTGATTCGATTCGATTAGCAAAATCGTGTGTTTCAGCATATTTTTATTTATAAGTCTTTAACATATGATTATTATTGAATTGATTAATAAAATTCGAATTGGGGTTCTCAAATGCTTTTCTTTTGCAGAATTATGAGATTTTCGGGATATTTGTATTTGATACTAATTGAACGAGGGTGATCCGATAAGTACTTAGCCTCATCGCCCGACGGAGGCCTACTTTGCAGACCGCGAGAAAACGTGTTTTTCAGACGTTTTAAAGAATTTGGAGCATCGCTGGGTCAAGTTTATCGAGACTATGTTGAGAAAGAAATAACCACTTTTCCAAAATTTTCGCTTTTCTTTTGTAGGCTAAGTACTTATCGGACCACCCTCGTATATTAAAAATTACTATAAAGCTGGTAAAAAAAATTATTTTTGATTGTGCCTGAGTTTCTTGTTTTAAACTCTCCTTTAACTATTTTAATTTAAATAGTAAAACTCTGAGTTTTCATTAAGCAATGGAAATGTTTGATAGTTGATATCTCTTAAACTACCGCATACAAACGGAAAGGTGAGCTAGTTTGATAATAAGTTTGAGTCTAATTATTTAAATATACTCCCACGCTTTGGTTTTAGTGAGTGAATTACATCAGCACAATGGTCCATGAGGACTCAGTGTAATGGTCTCATACCAGCCCACACTTAACTCAACTCTAAGGGAGTTACAAACATAAGCTCTTACTAACTACATCATATTATTAAGTTTATTATCTTTGTCTAATTTTATTATCCATAAGGCTAATTTCCTCGTATTCCTTATTAACCATATAAATCTGTGCCTCGGAAATCAGCTGTTTTTATTTTCCATACAAAAGAGTTTACGAGGAATTTATAAATTTATCTGGCAAATAAATAATAAGAGTTAACAAATGATAAGTTCAATTTTTGTCTTTTTTTAAAATCTTGGCTTGTTTATGTTCATTTTGACATTTTGATTGAAATCCAAAAACAAAATGTTTTCATAAAACGGTTTTGACCATTAGGTCAGGTTACAAAAATACGAGTTACGAGTTTAAATAAGTACGGTAAATGTTTTTGTATTAAAAATTAAAAAACGCATGCCACTCCTCCTTTTGTTAGTTCAGTAGTAAAATTTGCCATTTAAAATAATGAATAAGATGAAATTATTTGCAATTACAAACTAAATTTTTTATTTATACTCTCTAAAATTAAGTAAATCTGAGCGATTTGTAATTCGACTAAATTTTGTGACTTACGACAACTAATAACAAACAAAATCAAAATAACAACAATTTGGCTAATTTTCGATTAAAAAAGACTACATTTCTAAATTTCTAAGGTACACACACAAACAAAAAATTAGTAAAACTAATTTATACATGATCGGAAACATCAGCGCCAAACACGATCGCGGCCACGATTCTCCTGATTCGGATGTGTTCGAATGTACTCTAGCGAACGCAAAATGTAATCTGGTATGGGGTGTGGTCGTGGCAGATGACGACCGACCGCGTGAAAGCCCAGCTCATCGGCAATGTAGCGCACTTCAATGCGCGTGCCATCGGGTGCGGTGTACTGGTAAATGCCGATTTGCTCTAGAGGACTGCCGGCGACCTGCACATCAATGCCATTACTCGTCGCGTATGCGTATCTGAAATATGGAGAACAGAAATGTCAGTTTGCTTTGTATGAAGTTTAATTGAATCTATTGAATGGCAAAAAGCTATTTTGAATTTAATAATTCGCTGCTTACTTGTAAATGCTCAGCTCATCCGCGGGCGCCACGCGATACAGCGTAATCTGTGCATCTTTCTCGGAGGCCAGGCCAGGCAAGGGATTAAGTGCGTTCACGGCATTTGAGTGCAGAAGCGGTAGGATGAGCAATGCTAAAAAGACACACTGTGCTGCGGTCAAAATATATTCTCGAAAGTATGAAGTCATTTAAAATTATTCAAAATATTCGAAAAGTTCAATTGGATTTTCTTTAATGTGAAAATGTGAATACGAGGACTTATAAACGGATTCCTCAGACTATGCTAGGCCAACATTCGAGACCACATGTTATCCATAGCTTGTTTAATGTTTAATTAAATTTTCTATTCATTTGTAAACATTTTTTTTAAATTTTATTTGAAATTTGAAGTTTTTTGCAATAAATTTAAAATTTCAATTTAACGAAAATTAAAGTTGATTAACACTTTCACAGCACACAAACTCCAAGTCCAAATTGTTGTTTTATTGTATTAACTTCTTTATGTTTTTCTTTCTTTATTGTCACTCTTAACTTACAAATTTGAAACGCAACATTTTCGTCACACTTTATTTTTAGTTCTCCAATTGAAATTTGAATCTTTTTCGACGCTAATCCGTGTGTGATGATTTTTTTATGTTTAGGGTTTGAAGTGGTTTTGAAGACTGCGGGCGTTACCAAAAAAACTAAAGTTTTTTATTTCAAAGAAAACGTTTTTTTTTTAATTTTTTTTTTGTTTTCGTGTGACTTGTGTGTGAAATTCTTTGCTGCGATAAAATGGTCTAATTTGTCGAAGAAATAAACAAAAAAAAGAAGAAACACACACAAAAAATATCGGTTCAAACTTGTTTGCTGGCCCAGCTGGCAACGCGCGTTCTGCCCGCTTGTTTGTTGTTGACTTTTCGGCATTATTTCCGTTTATGGCTGTTTATTGTTTTTGAATATTTATCGTTGCTATAAATGTGCCTTTAATGGCTTATCTGCGTTATGAGGCAGCACCTTAAGTTATACGAAACTTGAAACTTAACTATTAGGATGGTTCGAAATATTTCAAAATATTTTTCGAAGATATTTGCAAACATATGAAAAACTCTTTGAATATGAAAAACAAAATTATGAGTTTACTTTGTTTTATGAGAACGTTTTAAAATTTTAGATGTTGGAAAAAGTCTTAAGAACAATCTCTCTATACAAGGTTAGGTTAGGTTTTACTGGCTGAACGAAGCCAAGCATAGACATATTAGGTCCTTAGCGATATCAGGTTGAGATCATTTTTATTCATTATGCATTAATATCTATATTGGCTACTTCATCCAATATCTCAAAACTAGGTGCTCCTAGTTATCTTAAACCATAAGCTCAATTTATAATTCTTTTAAAATATAAAGTCGGAAAAATTAACTTTTTTTTTTTACTATTATAATTTTGTAAAATGCTCGTGCCTGAGAGAAATTATATTTAAATCTCGAGTTATACCGAGTTTTATAGTTATCTTTACATTTTAATTATCCACATAGATATTCGATCAATCCTAATTAGTTATTAAGTTGTGGTCTATGAAAATGTGCTCAGCACACTCATAAAATTATTATTTATTAATAATTGATCGCAATCGATGGGAATTTTTTTTCGGTTAATTTATGCAAATGTTGTGGTTCGCAATGCATATTCGAAGTAATGCAATAAATTTGAGGATTTTAATTCGAAGTGCACTTCAGATGATTACAATCTCATCTCATAATTAGAAAATACCAATGAAGCAATCTCTTTTTTTTCAGTGTACATTCAAATATTTAAACAAGACTTCTACTCATATTAAAACTGTTGTTTTTATTTCTTTTGTTGTGCGCAAGTATGAGTGCGACTTCTTCTTCTTCAATTTGTATATACATACAGACGCAGTCTATTTCGAATATTTTCGAATTTCTGATTTCTGTGGTTTACCATCGAAACGCTAAAGTGCGGAAGTGTTTCCGATCAAGAAATTTCGCATTTTCGATAAAATACGTCACTCGGTCTGATTTTGATGTGGCTTAATTTAAACAAGATGAGTTTTATTATTGTAGATTTGTATCGATTTTCTGCTTTTTATGTGATTTTATTTTATTTTATGGTTTGTCAGATTTCAAACTGGTGCCATATGAGTGCAAGTTTGTGTCTTGAGTCTATTGTTTCGTTTGCGCACCACGCAAATAAATTATGGAAATTTGTGCTAATTTACGATAGACCCGAACAACACAAAACACACTTTGTAGGAGGTGTCCAAACACTTTTTTTTACAAATATGAAACGCCAAACAAGTGTTCAGCTGTATTCAATCATTTCCATTTAGGGTCGTTGAACGCATTTAATGCATCACAACAAATCAACGCAATTTTTTTTTACTTTTAAGTCTATTGAATTAGTTTACTTTTTACTTTACATTGGTGAGATTTGTGCCAGTGAAACAGAGTAGCCAGTTAGTCCTCATTTAATCGATTGTAGTGCGGAGTAAAATGTGGTTTAACCATTTCAACTAAAGTTTGTTTAGTTCACTGTATATTTCAGATGTTATAACAACTTAATAATGTCACTTACTAATGTCAAAACAAAAAGCCAGTTTGTCGTTTTACTTAATGTTGTTGTTTTATTAATTATTCAAGAATGGTAAGTTTTGACAATTTGGCTTAAAACAATCAGATTAACTTTGTGGATAAATGTCACTGACCATTTTAAACTTACTCATTCAATACATATAATAAAATGTGTATATGTATATATGTATGTAAAGATTTTGGATTTTATTAACGACTTATCTATCTCGTATAATAAAAATCACATTCTTGTCTTTCTTAAAACTAATAAGCAGCACTTTTGTATGGAAAATCAAAATTCTTATTCAAAATAAATAAAAAAAGAATAAAACTTCATGAATTTTAATGAGTAAAAACTGGCAAACAAGATTCAATTTTATGCTTTTGTTCTGCGTAAAAGAATATTCAGACTTTTGGCAGGCGACTATAGGTTTATGATTCTAGAATCTTTTTATTCATATATACATATACATATATATACGCAATATTAAATTTATGCAGTTTTTTTTTAATTTATGCAATTATGTTTATTTATTTCTGTTTTAATTATGACTTTTTTATAAAGACACATGTTATCTGTTACAGTAAGTTCTCGATAATTGAAACCAAAGAATTGGTAATAAATGAAGAAGTAGAGAAGTTTATTAAGTAAATTATTGTTTGCTTCAAATGCATAAAGAAGTCTTATCTAATTGAAGCCCAACTTTATAAAAAGAAGACAATCTGACATAGAATAAGCAAAACGTCAGAATTTCTTACTTGTTGTAAAATTATATTGATACTTGGGCTGACATAATGTGTTCGATTTAATGATATGAAAAGAATGGATATATAATATAAAGAAAAGATAAAATTAAGTAATTTCGAATTGACTAAAATTGTATTATATAAAACTGGTACAAATTAATATGGCAATAATATATTTAAAAGTCAATTAGCGCTGTTACGAAATAGATTACAATTTCATTGAAAGCGAGCTTCAATAAAGCTATCAACTTTTAAACTAATTTCATACTTTATTTTGGTAATTTCAATAAGTTCAGTTAACCGCAGATTTAAAAAAATCCCCACAAATTAAAAAACTCTTTAAACAGAAAATAATTTAAATAAAAACATGTTCAGTTGTAAAAAACTTGTTAAATAATAAGATAAATTTTTTAAAAAAGGTTTAATTAAAATTTGAAATTTCATCAAAAACTGAGTAGGAATAAAATTCTGAGTAAGATGAAGTGTTATTCAACAACAACTTTACACTTTCTTTAAAATCAATTCTTCATTAGTTCCCAAAAGAAGTTCTCTTACTGAGCATTGTAAAATCTAACATATGATAACTTTTTAATTTTCTTGAGTGTATTTCGACAACTAATTAAGTTGAACGCTACATCCAACATGTAATCGCTTTACCAAACTAGGCCAACGTCCAACGACCAACGTCCTTAAATTGCACGAACCGGAAAAAGACCATATAAAACGAAAGACTTAAACAACAAACTTGATTTTTAAATTGGCTTTTCACAGCGGTAAACTTTATTTTTTTTTATTACATTTTACATTTGGTTTTGTATATGTGCCAACAAAAAAAAAACAAACCTATTTTACAACATTAATGACTGACTTTTACATGAAGGTAACATTCTTAATAAGAAGACACTCCCAGACGTAAGTAAGGGGCGTGTGCCATTTCAACGAGTTACTAAATACATTACAACAAAATCAACGTTTTCTTTAAACTTTCCATTGTCCATTCGCCTGAGTGTGTGAGAGACAGCGAGAGCGGCCGAGCGCGCACTTACTGCTGCTCCTTCAGCTGCTGCTGTGGTGGATGCGAGCGTATATATTCCAAAGCGCGCAGCACATAAGCCGGCACTGGTGGCGGCGTCGGCAGATGATCGCCGACGGGATGGTAACCTTCCTCGTCGGCGGTGTAGGTCAGTGCGATGCGTTCACCTTCGGGCGAGATGTAATTGAGCGCACCGCGCACACCCGAAGGATTGCCGGCCTCTTGGAACTGAATGCCGTTGCTTGTCTCGTACGCGTATTGGTAGTTGCCCTCCGCATCGGGGCTATCATTTTTGAGACTGCGTATTTCGGCGTTTTTATCGATGTTGTCGGCGCAAACGAAGGCCAGCAAGACGGCGCAGATGAACTGGATTGCATTGCAGAAGCAAAGAAATAAAAAAAAATTCATAAGAAGATTGGATTGCAAATATTTAAGTGATAAAATCAGAAGAAAAAAATTAAAATATGTGACGTAATTGAGTCTGCAGCTTTCAAAAGTGTTTTTAGTTTGTTTTTTTGTTTTCATTGAATTGCTTCTCAAATACTTGCTAGCTGCATTGAATTGAAGCACATTCAAAAACATTGCAAATAATCGCTTTTGAAAACTGATGCCTCAATTGCAATTTCGTGTTTTGCTTTTATTAACGTACAAGCTTGAACATGTTGTTGGCTTAAGTCGTGTTGTTGTGTGAGAATGATGTTTAAACGAAGAAGATGCTTTAGGAAGCTGTTGCACAAATGGAACTGTTTAAAAATTTCCAAATTACCCGCGTTTATATAGCACAGCGAAAAGCCGCCGCCGAAGCAAGATCCATTGATAACAAGGTCTTTCTTTTCGTCTGTTTCATCTTTAAAGCCTATGGGAAACAAGTTATACAATGTTCGCAAAAAAAATGTAAGAAAATCCTTTAACATTTAAACAATTTCATAAGAAATACCACACAAAAAAAAACAACAACAACAACAAAAATAAAAATAAAACTGAAGTCATTGCCGATCGATTTATTAGCGCGAGCGCGAGCGCATGCTTAAAACAAGCACAATCTTTATTAATTGAAATTTTTGTTGCTTTGCTGTGTGCGGTAATTTATTGCACAAGCCTTTGGGCCATTTCCTCCATGACCATTTTTTTTTTTAATTTTAATTTTAGCTTATCATTTTTTAGAGTTGCTCAAAATAGTTTAAAAGCATTTTTCAAATGGTATTTAAATTGTGAAGAACAACAACAACAATAAAAACATAAGCCAACCCACGTGCGAGACGAGAAGTAGCTGCGCAAACGCATCTCACAATCTCGTCATTTTCATTTTTATTATCTTCCATCTTCAACGCCAGCGTCCGTCTGTCCAACCACGCCAGCATGATGATTAATGGATTCTCCAAGCAAATCGATTTTATTGGGTCGCAAGGTCAACATCAGCATCAGCAGCAACAGCAGCACCCGCAGCCACTCGCTGACGTTTCGCTGACTTCTTCATTTTTGTTTGTTTTTCTCTTTTTCTTTTTCGTTTTTTTTTTTCGAACCACAACATTTGATCACTTTTGCTTTTATTTGTCTCGCACCAATGACCGGTGGGCCGCTTTGAAGAGTGAAGTTGGTTTATTTGTTTATAATTTACATTAAATTGTTTTTGTTTTTTTTAATGCTTTGTTGTATTTATGAATGATTCGAGTGGCTTTTAGTATTTACAAACGAAATGCCTTTGTCCGAATCACCCGCGCAAAGCTTTTGCTGCCAACGTGTGCGCTTGTGGCTTAAGTCTTTTGTTTTGAGGTGTTTTCGACTAAACTCAATTCATTAAGAGTGATGTATTAATTTAAGGCTAATTTATTAAAATAGTTAAATCGTTTGTTTGAAGTGTGGGATGACCTTTGCAGGTTTACTTTAATCTCTAACCCCATAAATTAAAATAATGCGATAATCACAGATATTAGATAAAGTTTTGAATTAATCAGTCGTTAGCAAAATTAAATCGGTTCAACAAATTCTACTCGAAAAAAAAACTTTAATTGTTCTCTTTGTGATGTCTTATTGAAGATTGTTATCTAAAATATGTGTCATAATAATTTATTTAACAATTTATAAGATGAGTGTTAATAAATTTGGTGTTAATATTTGAAGGCTAGCACGATCCCAAAAGGCGAACTATTTATGAACCAAAAATTAAATTGTTATTAATCAAGAAAAGGTTATAATTGCTTTGTAGTTGTTGTTGTTGTTGTCATTGTGCTGCAATCAAATATTTTTGGTAAATAATTGAATGTATACATAATCGAGAATTAATAATAATATCTTTCGTGATAAGTTCAAGTACATTAAAGAAATGATTTAAGTAACTGACACTCGTAGCAGTTGTTAAACAAAACTCAATTTGATTATTATCCGCATCAAATGTGAATACAAATGATTGAATTTTATAGAATACAATAAAAATCTTAATCTTTAAATTGTGATCATATCAGAAATATTATTTATTTAATACATAATTGTTATTTTATTTAAATATCACTTAGATAAAATCTTACGATTTTATATCAAGATAATTTTGGTGTGCACAAATGGGTCAAATGTAAATAGTTGATCGAAGGTCATATTGTCATCATACTATCGGTTGATGTAGGCTACACAAAAAGCGGTTGTACAATGTTGCAATTAGGGTCATGGGTAGAACAATAAAGAGCAAAAACATAAAACGTTTATGATAAAAATTGTATTATCTAAGAAAAATGTAAGACAAAACAAAGTAAATGGAAAGTTTTGTCATTTCGAAATTTCTGTTCTTAAATTTAGTAAAATCCACAAAGTTATGTTAAATAATTTACCTATTTTTGTTGTTTTCTATATAAGGATAAAATTAACATTAAAATTTTACTATACAATTTCCTTGGGGCATTTGAATCTATCACAGCATCAGTTGAGATTAAGGTAAGGGGGAAGTTATAAACATGAAATATTTTATAATGTCATGTTTCTGTTTGCAGATATATCATCGCATCAAAACATTAATCAGTTTCTTTTATTTAAAAAAGTTTAAAGTTTTAATTATAGCAATACATTTTGTTTAAATAATTCAAGTTTACTTGAATTGGTCCAATATAAAATCACCTTAAATAATAGTTAATGAATTGGCAAATATACTTTGTTTTAAAACAAATACACAACGAAAAAAAGCTCTCTTATTTTTAAAAGCGATTAAATCGATTTATGAGCTTAAAAAGCAGGTTATTCTTAATTAAATGCTGAATTCAAGAAATATTGCCATCTTAAGATTTCGAATAGAATTCCAAATAAATCAAACCGCATGCAAATGTTTGTACAAGATAAGCGACACGATCCATCCATCTCAGAAACACCACGACGCTCCACGCTCCAAGCTACATGCTCAAAACTCATATTCTAGTCGAGAAGAACTCTTGGCCGGACAGCGTAGCCGTTAAGCCCCGTGAAGCGCGGCCGACACCTCCGCACACTGACGCTGCTGACGTCTGCTCGCAGAAATTCGCATGTTTGATATGTAAAATTGAAAAATGTTAATTAAAAGCTGTGCTAATCTGAATTTGAACCAGTTTTTTTTATATTCCTTTTTTCTTTTAATAAAATCATAAATTAGTTTTGTGATTTAAGACTACTTTGCTTCTTTATTTGTTATTGTTTTTAAAAAGAAGCTATATGAAAAAAGAGAATGGAACGCTTTTGCAGAAGCGCGCGCGCGCGCAGAAGAATTTTGCTAAGCCATCCACAGTTACCAGCCACCGCTCACAACATGCAAAGTTGTTGTTGTACTTCTCGAAATAGCCAATAAAAAAAATGAAAAGGCAGCCTAAACACGTTGAATGAAATCGAAATCTCCGTTGAAAATGTCATAAAACTGAGATGAGGTATTTTAGTTTTTGAGTTTTTGAAAAGTTGTTCGCGTTAGCGCAAAAGTGCCTGAAATTAGGTTTTTTCGGTTCAAGCCGCCTTAATGGATTCGTTCACGTGAAGAAGTTTTAAGTTCGGACGCAGCATAACATAACACTGCCGCGCGCGCGCGACACAACGCAACGCAACGGAAAGCGTCGCGACGCTTGGCGGGCGCATCACATTAGCGACGGCCGCTAATGTTTTAAAGCTTAAAAGCGACTTTTAATGAGTTCAAATTTCAATTTAAATTTATTTTGGTTGTTGTTTTTTTTCTTCGTGTTTTTTTTTCGTCTTCATCTGTTTGACGATTTTGTTTGTTGGCTCAGGTTGAGTGCCTGTAGCCGCTGCCGTTGTGATGTGCGGCTGCGCGGCGGCTGCTGTGCGATTGGCGCGCACATGCTCGCGTATAAAAGCCAATGTTGCGGAGTCTCTGTTAACAGTTACCACACGATAATTAAAGCAAAATGTTTAAGATTGTGAGTACTCGCAGAAAATATTTGTTGACAAGTGAACGAAATACCCTTAAGGATACAATAAGTGATTGCATGGATATAAACGTTTTTTAACTGGATCGAAATTTATATAGCTTCAATTATTTAAATAGTGATTTGAAATTAAGAGTGCATTATTTAATGGAATTAATCGCATCATTCCAGTCAACAGATACTTTAGAGCTTTAAAGCTTTTCAACATAAACAAACTTTAAAGTAGAATTACATTTTTTTGCATTGTTGCATCTTAGGATATCAAAGGATATTAAATTTATTCAACCTATTTCGAAAAAAATTCTAATATTGTCCGACCGAAAGCAGACTTAATCCATCATATTTTATGATCTTCTTACTTAATATTTCAGCTTCTCATTTCCGCCGCTCTGTTGGCTTTTGCCTGCGCCGACAACATCAACAAGGATGCTCAAGTGTTGAGCTTGAAGAACGAGCCCGCCGATGCTGAAGGCAACTTTGCCTATGCTTTCGATACGACCAACGGTATTCAACAGCAGGAAGCTGGCAACCCGAATGGCGTCGCCGGTACCTACGAATACATTTCGCCAGAGGGTGAAAAAATCTCCGTGAGCTATACCGCCGATGAGAATGGTTTCCAGCCAACAGGCGATCATTTGCCAACACCACCACCAATTCCAGAGGCCATCATCCGGGCACTCGAATACATTGCGGCGCATCCACACCAGGAAGAGAATGCCAGACACTAAAAAGTTAACCAGTCAGGAACTAGCCGAAAGCTTAAAGTTATGCCTAGTCAACGTGTTTCGTGTTTAAAACAGAAAGAAAAGTAATGTAAAAACAACAAGTCACACTAATTGGCATCTAGATAAATTATGTTCTAATCGATTGATACAACAAGTCGTAATCAATTGATTCATTTATTCAATAGTTAATGGAAATCAAAGTTTGATTAGTTATTAGTTGGCTCATTAATCGTATGAGTAGTTTATCAATTACTTATTCAATAACTAGTTGATTAATTGTTTATATTATTTGATAAGCATTTAACTGATTTATTTATTATATGTTACTAATTGATTAATCAAATTATGAATGAATTGATTTAATCTATTTGCTTGTAAGTGCGACTGCAGTTCTATAGAATTCGTTGTTGTTTTTATGAAAAAAATCAGCAGCTATGGTACATTTTATAAAAGTACTTTTCAACTTACTATGTTTGTTTGTAATGTTTGTAGTATTAACGTTTTGTACATATGTATACACATAAACCTATAAAAAAAAAATCATTTTTTTTGTAATTAATAAAAGTGCATCTAGCTCCCACATGCGGAGTGAAAATCAAAAAAAAAAAACAAATCAAATCTCTTGTTTATTATTAATCTTTCGATTGCCTTGATTCTAATTTAGAGCTCTGCCATGAAAGACCTTCGAATAGCACAAACAGCTCATCCGGAAGAACAGCGACGTAGTGTGAATAATTAAAAGTGGCATTTCTATGCGAATTCCATTAGTGCAGCAGCAGTAATCGATCGATTGCCCACCCGATCAATTCGATTCGCAACTAATTAATGTCATAAAAAAAAAAACAAAGCGATCGTTCGTTCGTTTCTTCGCCTGCGATCTTCTCTTGTGATCTCACACAGACAGAACAACACTTCTCGCTCGATTTGAGATCAATTCGATACGATCTCGAGATCGATCTTCACGATCTAAATTATGCAATCTCACTTTTGCACAAAAAATGCTGGCAATAATGATGATGATGATGATGCCGATGATTATCATCATTGTCAAACTGGTTCCGTGGGTGATTAACACTTTCGTTCATTCCATGTGAATCTGCGTCCCGTCCTTGTCTTCTACTTTTGCTACTTGATCTTCATCACGGGCGATCTGTTTTTCTCTTTTTTTTTTTCTTTTTGGAGTTGTAAATGTAGGTCAGTGCTTTGTGGTTTATCATGCACCACGCTTTGCAGACATTTTTATTTGAAGCAGCATTTTGGAAATTAACTGAGAAGTTAAGCGGTAATTTAACAAAGGTTCATTAAAAAGATTGGTTCATTAGAGAAGTATACGAGAATGTGGGTCCTTAGAAGGAAAAGGTTTAATCTGTTTGCATATTGCCATTAGTTGAAAAAAAAAACAAATAAATTATTCAAGCATCATCGCCCGATGGAGGCTTACTTAACAGACCTCGAGAAAACGTATTTTTCAGACGGGTTAAAGTTGAAGCATCGCATCGTCAAGTGTATCGAGCTAAATGGAGCCTTTGTTAAGAAATACATTAAATAAATTCCTTTCCAAAATTTTCGTTTTTCTTGTATAGGCTAAGTACTACTAAGGGTGGTCTTGTTTATTTCCAGTGGAATTTTAAGCAGTATTTTAGTGATTTTTAATAACCAAATATTTATTTCACTTTTGATAAAGCTAATTTATTAAATTCTTTATCAGTTATTGATAACCATATTAAATGGTGTATTTTGCATAGTCAGCGAGGCTGACTTAAATTGTTTGATTATTTTTAACTTCAGCGTGCTCGTTATTCAATTTACGTTTAATTAACTGCCGGCCGGTTATTCAGTCACTTATAAAATACCTGTCCGTCTCGTTCAATCCACTGAATTGCGATTTCAACATACTCGAACACGACGAGCACTCAGGATAATACTTCGTTCGGCATATGTATCTGACATAAGATGCAATTTGCTCGAGTTATTTATTTCGATTGTGGGTTTATCGTGCCAATGAATTTGGTTTTGTATCTTGACCATGTATTTTTTGTTGTTAACAAATTGTCGCTTTTCAATATACAATATATCTGTACCAGCAGGAAGGCATTACGTCAGTTAAACATTTAATAAGTGTGTATGTAGTAAATAACGATAGTAATATGATCAATATTAAACCATAAGAAAATTATGCAAAAACTAGAATTCAATGGTTTAAAATTTGTTTTCATTTTTCTATCGCATAAAAAATAACCAAAGAAGAAACTTTTTTTTTCAAAAATGTTATACAAAAGGAAATATTTATTTATTTATTCATTTAGCGTTTTATTTAGTACATACATAGTAATATAAATAAGAAAATGTTTAAAGTTGTACATTATTGTAGCATACCTTTAGGCATTGCGGTAGTAGAAATATATGTATGTCGCAAGCACAACTAATAATATGCAGTATAAACTTTATGTAATAATTAACATTGTGACCACTGCAGCAAAAAAAAAGTTACCTGCACAATAAAAATCAAGGTGAAACGCAAAACCACACACACACACACACAATAAGACTAATTGAAAGCATTTAAATTTAAGTCGACGCATTACATTTAAGTTCGCAAAGCACCCCAAAATATCAGCACAATAAAAAACATATTGAACAGTTTTGTGCAATTTCAAATTAAGTTAACTTATATCATGCAAACGTTTACAAAGAAAGAGGAAATCACTGTGCCACAAATATTTCTTTCTGTGAATCGTAGTTAAACACTTTTGAGAGGGCATAATTACAAAATTTATTTAACATTCATAATTAATATGGGTTAATTTTATGCGGTCCAATTAATAAAAAATTCCTTAAACAATCAAAAATGTTTTTGAGAATAGACCAAAAAAAATTTATGGCTTATGGAAATTATATTTATTTCAAAAATATTTTTAAGCGACTTAAAAAGTTTTTAGTAAAAAAAATGTATATTTATTTATCGGATATTCTTCATGCTTGTTATAAAAAGTTAAACGCAATTTTTTCGAATTTAAATGCAGGTCAAGCTTAAATTTCTTGATGTTTAAATGTTCATTGCATTAACTTAATTTAAACAAAAATTCTTTGAATGATTTAAAAAAGCCGCTCGGTAGTTAATATTTTCATTTGTATTTCATATAAAAGAATTTAGCTCAATGTACACGAATCTTGGAATCATTTACTTATACCCTTCAATTAAAGTTTTATCACGGAATATCGCAGTTTATCTCTACAGTTTGGCATCCTTTGGTTTTTGCTTTTGCCGCGCTGTGGGTCCGCAACGATTAATAAAATCGGTGACGGGCTCAATAATACTCTCCGGATTGTTCATATGCAAATGATGCGAACCGTTGCTTTCGAAATACTCGAAATTCTTTTTTTGCTTCAACACGTCCAACACTTCATCGTAATATTTTTTATCTTCGAAATAGGACGATTGGCGTGCCTTAATAAACAAATAGGGACACGTGATCCGTTGGGCCATTTCGACACACAGCTCCTGGGAGCCAATCGCATAATTGTAGAACTTTAGGCGACGATCGCGGCTAAAGAAATACTTGTCCGGATATTTTTCCGACTTTTGAATATTGCGCGCCAACAAGTGCTTGCATAGATCCTTTTGTACCGAATGGAATGTGCCGATAAAGATGCGCTCGATGAGCTCCTCGTACGTATAGCTGGGCGGTTCATTTTTGCTGCGATTTCGTTCATCTTCGCGTAAGAATTCATCCATTCGTGTTTCCATTGTGCGTATGACGCTCGGATAGGGACGTTGATGCGGCTTCAACGCATCGATACCAATGATCATGTCCACTTTTTCCGGAAAGACGGCCGCAAAAACGAATACAATAATCGAGGACATTGAATGACCGATAAGAGAGACACGCTCCCACTTGTATTGCTTCATGATGACGCGAATCACGTACAAATTATCAATGGAATTGTAATAGCAGCCGTCAGGCAAACGCGACGACAATCCATGTCCGGGCAGATCAACAGCAAGAAAGGCAACATCGGGCGGTAGCAGCGGCACGATTAAATCAAAGGTGCCAGCATTGTCCTGCCAGCCATGAAGCGCCAATATGGGTTGGACATTTTGCGGACCATACCACTTGCCGGCTATGTAACCCCACGGTACGGGAATTGTGATTTCAGAAAACTGCAACAAATGACAAGAACAGAAAGAATTGTAATTTATTTTTTATTAAAAATATTATACTGAAAGATTTTCGTTTTTTTTAATTTGTTTTATACAAATAACTTACCTCTCTTGTTGGTGGCTCACCGGTCAAATCACCAGCATGACGAAAACGTCTGGTCAAATCGATTTTAGTACCGATGTGTGATGAATTATTGGACTCCATGCTGCTCACTACAATGACAAGACGTATTCTGGATTAGAAACAAATGCGAATAATCTAAAATAAAAACTAAAAATGAATAAAAGTGCAAATAGCGAGCACAAGCTTATCTAAAAAGAATTTGATTAGGTACGAACCAGGCAAGATTAGGTAAAACTACACTCACAAAAAACTATTTTAAAAAATCAACAACATATACAATTAATAAAACAAACACTTGTTAAAGCAAAGCATTTAATTGCATTGATGAGTGAAGCGCACAGTGCGCGGCAAGTAAAAGCGTATGTTTGGACTTTGCACCAGGTTCAAGTGCAAAGGTGAATTTTCAAATCTAAAGAGCCAGCCGTGAAGTAGCTAGAATATGAGAAGGGTTAAAGGTTTACCTACGTGTGAGTTTGTTTAGCGAAGTTTTGGGCAAAGCCATGTTTGCTTATGTTAATCTACACCAGCTGGAAGAACCTTTTAGACGTGTTACTTGTGTTCAATTTGGCAGGGACCGGTTCAAATCTTTGTGTATGAGAATAGAGAGGATGTTGATGAAGGTGCAGTCGAGCACTAACTGAAGTTAATCATTAGTAAATGTAATGCTACTTTCCACGACTTACCTGTTTTGGTTGAAAACTACTTCTAATTTATTCAAAATCGTTCTAATCGGGTTTTCACAACAAAGAACATATGAGCGCCAATGGTGTCTACTTTAAACAGAAATTCAAATTTCCTTAAAAATAATTTTTTTTTAGTTGTAAACCAAAATTGTCGTTGTTTTCAATTATTAAGATCAAAATATATGTATACAATTTGAAATTCAATTAATTTATAATTTTATTATTTTTGAAATAATTTGTTTTTTTATTTTATAATGTTTTTATGTAGAAAAAATATTCGTAAAATTTTATTAAAAAACTTAATTTTAATTGACATGCAATATGAACAACAAAAAATGCGTATTGCAATAACAACAAATTTCCAATTAGAATTAAATTTAAATTACTTTAAAAAAATCCCTTTGAATGACATTGGCAGCACTGTTTCAAACATGTGTTTGACATTTATTCGTAATTTCGATTTACCCCACAAATACTCTTTTAAAATACTATAGAAGTATATTAAATTTGTACGTAGGTATTTCAAGTTCAAGTAATACTCAAGTAATACATTTTTGAGATTCCCAAACAAAAAGAATGCATATTTTTCATCATATGTCGTAGTCTATCACTTCTTCCTCACATGACAGCTTCAAGAGCTGGATTTGTTTCTTGTGAGCTTTTGTGTTGAGTATTTAAGCTTCGTTGATTTCCTACATAGTTTTATTTTGCATTGAAAAATGTGAATTGTGGCTAAAATCAGATTAGCCAAAATATTGCTGACTCAGTTATTGCGAAAAAATAAAAGAAAACTTGTTTGTGTCTAGCTCAAAAAAGCAGAGAAGTACGTCACGAAAGCAGCGAAAGTGGTGGTAGTCAAAGTTCAAAGTCCGAAATCGCGACAGATTTCGTGCAAACATCTTCGGTGCAAAAATTGGTCAGTTTATTTGTGAGGGCCACCAGAAAAGAGCAATTGAGGGAGAATTCCATTCAGTATAAATTCTAAAAGCAATGTGAGTACTACGCAGCACAGCACACATAATATAAAACTGATTGTGAGATAAGAAGTCTACGCCTGCGACTACTCAAAGCGAGTGAATTTACTGCTGAATTAGTTCCGTGCTTTTTTTTTCGTAATAACCTTGATTTTACTCATTGCATCACAGAATGCCGACAATGCGTCCAATGTCGCGTGCTCTTTTGCAGTTTATTAATCGCACACTGAAACAGCAATTGCAGCAGCAGCGACACTCCTCTACCACCACCTCATCATCATCTTCGACCACAGCGAAGACGTCACCACTTAAAAATTTTATTACTAAACATGTGAGTTAAATGTTCTACTTGTGGTGTAATTTTAAATTGAAAAATTTGGATAAAAGAAGAAAGTAGAAAAAAAGCCTTAAGTACTAGCATTAAAACAATTTATTAGAATTAATGGAGAGGGTTTTCTCGTATTAAATTTATGCATTGGGAACACTATTTCTTTCTTTAAACAAAATTTTAATTATTTTTCTAAAAAAAATTTTGTTTTCATTTGTTGAAAAAAAATACTAATAAAATTAATTTCCGCTTTTTAGTTTGAAGAAATTGAAATTCCTGTCCCGTGGGGACACATAGCAGGAAAGTGGTATGGACCGAAGCACGTACGACCGCTTGTCGGTCTCCATGGTTGGCAGGATAATGCAGGTACCTTCGACACACTGGCGCCACTGCTACCTCCACACATTTCCTTCCTCAGCTTGGATATGCCGGGACACGGACTCTCCTCATGGTTGCCCGAAGGAATTGCCTATCATTCGATCGATTATGTTATGCTAATACGACGCCTGATGGAAGAGTACAATTGGAGTAAAATTTCGCTAATGGGTCATTCGATGAGTTCCATTAACAGCTATGTATTTAGTGCGTTGTTTCCCGACAAGGTGGACATGTTTATTGCGCTAGACGTGCTAAAGCCGCTTACCAGAAGTGCAGCAAAGATTGTCGATGCATATGCTGAACGCTTGGAGGGCTCGTTAAAAATCGAGCGACGTATGCGCAATAAATCTGAACCGCCTAGCTATGAATGGGATCAGATGGAGGAGCGTTTGCATCTCGGCACGGAGAAATCTGTCGATTTAGAGGCTTGCAAATATCTGCTGCAGCGCAATGTGAAACCCTCAAAGCACGAACCGAACAAGTATTACTTTTCACGTGACAGCCGCCTCAAGACTTCGTTGTTTTATGCGTTTTCGCAGGATGTACCGCTTGAGATGGGACGTCGCATCAAGTGCCCACATTTGTTCATTAAAGCTACAGGCGGTCCATATTACGAACGCAAGGAATACTACGACGAGGCAGTGGCGGTACTGCGCCAAAATCCCCTTTTCGAATATCACGAAGTGGAGGGCACGCATCACGTTCACTTAAATGATCCCGAGCGAATCGCGTTTATCGTCAATGATTTTATTAGCAAATACAGGCCGTAAATGTCGTTAAATACTGCCACAATTTTTTTTTACTTATAGTTTAGTATATTCGGTTGTTAATTTTATTTTCCGCTATTTGAAACGAATATTGTTGAGTATTTTTTAATGCAAGCGAGAGTCCATAGCGCGTTCATCATTTAGCTATAATACTTTTATTAAAAACAAACGTCTTAGTTATTTAAAATAAACGCAATAATAAACTTATATTCTCGAAAGTGTGTTTATTGTTAAAATTTACAAAGTTGAGAAATATTAGAAATTTGATATTTATCTGAAAATGTAGATAATTTAGAAAAATGTTCTTTTAAGTAGCAATTACTTATAAATTTGGTTGTAAACTAAACAAATAACGAAACATAAATGATTTCAATTAAAATATTTATTGATTTAAATAAGAGATAATTTTTAGGTTTTTGCATCTCTAGAAAAATGTACTTTATAATAAGTCGGTTTTTTAATTTAAAATTTGGCTGTAATGAAGTTAGGCAAGTATTAAAATCAGTTTTTACTTTGTCAAAATGTTTTTGCAAAATTGCTGCAACAAACTTTAAATGCACTTCGGTCTTTTATGGTCGGTGTTAATACAATATTTTTAAAATTTTAATACATGCACATTTCAGGGCGGCTCTTGTAGCTTATCAGTTTTATGATGTATTGTAATTAAGAGATACGTTTGCTTAAACTAATACGCATAGTAGCAAAACAGCTCAAGTCACTCGGCAGAATAATGTAGCATATAAAAGCAGGTTGAGCAGATTTTGCATATATTTAAAAAAATAATATATATGCTCAATAGTTTTAATTACAACCAAACCACCTTTTGATGCTGTTCGAAACCGATTTCATTTGAGCACAACATTGATTTTAACTTTATACAGAAATGTATTTGGCTTAAGCGATTTTGCCACCGAGCGTAGTAATCCTGAGATAAACTTTGCTATCTTAATAAATTTTGAATTATCCGTCGTAAAGCGTCGACACGTTAATAGATAGCAAATAGTTAATATAATGCATTTATTAAATAAGCATTTATAAAAATCTCCGTTTGTATATACATTTTAATGTTTGTCTGTTCGCACATTTCAAACTCTTGACGCACAGTTTTGATTATAATGGAACATGTTAAAAATAGTGATTTATGGGAATTGGTATAATACTGCCAAAAACCAATTTACTTTACATTGTTTCTAATCATTTGTCAGATAATTGAAGTTTTTTTGCAGAGAGTCAATGTAAAACTTTATTGTAAAAAGAGACGTAGGCAAAGCCCTTGGTTGCAAATATTAAATACCGAAATTGCACTTAATTGTATTTTATTAAAATTGGTTGATAAGAAGCCTTGAGCATTTTAACCTCCTGTAAGTTTCGAATTGTGTGCTTTTCTAATTCACTTCAGTTTCTACAATGCAGCCGACAAGACGTCCTCTGGTGCAATTTTTCAATCGCGCTCTGAATCTGCCGCGTTACTCCAGCACCGCAGGAAACTCTGTTGCCAAAGATGTAAGTGCGATTGTTAACCAACTCTGGAAAATAATAAAATATTTATATTTATTTGAATGATACCTCTCCTTCAGTTTGAGGAGGTTAAAGTTCCCGTACCGTGGGGTCACGTTGCGGGCAAGTGGTACGGCCCAAAGCACATTCGTCCGCTTGTCTGTTTTCACGGTTGGCAGGACAATGCTGGCAGCTTTGATAGACTGATACCGCTGCTGCCGCAACACATTTCCTACCTCTGTTTGGATTTGCCCGGACATGGACTTTCTTCATATGTACCGGATGGTAGTACCTATCACGCCATGGATTATGTAACTTTATTGATGCGCATAATGCACGCATACAAATGGAATAAAATATCAATTTTTGGCCACTCGATGAGCGCTATGAATACCTTCATTTTTAGTGCCTTGTTTCCGGACAAAGTGGACATGTTAATTGGAATGGATCACATTAAGCCGCCCGATGTAACCGGAAATAAAGTAATCAAAATGTATTCACAATGTTTGAGCGCCATAACTAAAGTGGAAGAGCAAATGAAAAGCCAAACGAAACCGCCCAGTTACGATTGGAACCAACTGTTGGACCGTCTGTACATTGGCTACAACAAAGAGGTCGATAAAGCGGTGTGCAAACATTTGTTGGAGCGCAATGTTAAGCCCTCGGAACAGGAACCGAACAAGTACTACTTTTCGCGTGACAATCGCATTAAGATTGGGCTGATTTTAACATTTTCGCATGAAGTAACCATGGAAATGACACGACGTATCACTTGTCCCCACTTATTTATCAAGGCCAGCGCTGGACAATTATGGGAGAGCCAGAAAAATTTCGATGAGGCCTTGGCGGTACTACGTCAGAAACCACAATTTGAATATCACCAAGTGGAGGGAACGCATTATGTGCATTTGAATAATCCTGAACGTGTTGCAAACATCATCGCCGACTTCATCAATAAATACAGGCCACAGGAATCAATAATAGATGATTCAGCAGCAGACAAGTTATAGACTCGTTTCTATGAAAGTTTTTATTTTACTTATAAATAAAATAAAAATGTATACCAAAAAAAACGTTTAATCAAAAAAAATTGTACATCGTCTTTTAACGAACATTATAAAATATTATTTAGAATTTTATTTGACAACAAAAAAATTGATGCTTGTATTCCGTAAAACTGAGTGGCTTAAAGAGTGATTTAATTTCGGGTAAATAACTCTTAAATTTGCTATAGTCAAGAATTTGATTGTGGCATGGAAAGAACGAAGTTTCATTGTGGCAAGCAGAGACGTGCATTGCAACCAGCGTATTAATGCGCCAGGAACAATAGAAATAGCGAAAACCTAGCTAGATAAATATTTTGCATAATACCGGAATAGAGATCTGCCGTCCAATCAAAAGATTAGTGAGATTAGTGAGTCGCGATTTTTTGTTTTTATCATTTCAACGTATTTAAAATTATATTCTCTATCTACTTGTATTATCTCTAATCGGTATTTTCATTATGTCTTTGTCATAAACAGAGAAAATTAAAAATTAATTCTACTCCAAATTTAAACATATTATCAGCGAGGCAATTCATACGATTTCCCTTTTGAGTAATAATTAACCATTGAAAACAAATTTTAAGGTCTCTTCTACAATAATAAGAAAGGTCACCATTGAAAATGCTATTTACTCGAAACTATTTGTTGTCAGTTGAGACTTTCCTTGATTGGACGTCTGTGTTGCTGGCCCCTTACAGGGAAGCAAAAACTTTTAATGCGTTACGATAAGATATACAGATATAAAATATCAATGGTGAGAATTTAGATTAGACGTCTCGTTATGTTTGTTTCTTAGTCCAGCAAAAGTATATAAAGTTATGCTTAGTGCAGCTAAAACCTATTATTAGTTTGTATATAACGAGAGCACTTACATTGTTACAATGCAACCAACAAGGCGTCCTCTAGTTCAATTCATTAACTGCGCACTTAGTCAGACGCGTTACTGTAGCACAGCAAGCAACTCTGTTGCCAAAGATGTAAGTGGACTTTTAAATGCCGGTGCAAAATTTTGTTTAAAAGTGAACTTAGTCTATAGAACGAAACTTTTCTTATTTTTATAGTTCGAGGAAATCGAAATTTCTGTACCTTGGGGTCACATAGCAGGAAAGTGGTACGGTCCGAAGCACGTGCGGCCACTAATCGGTCTGCACGGTTGGCAGGATAATGCGGGCACTTTCGACAGATTGGCACCGTTGCTGCCGAAGCACATTTCATTTCTCAGTTTGGATATGCCAGGACATGGCCGATCCTCGTGGGTGCCCCAGGGCAATACTTATCACATAATCGATTATGTAACTTTATTGTTGCGCGTAATGCACGCATACAAATGGGATAAAATTTCAATTTTTGGTCATTCGATGGGCGCGCTTAATGGCTATGTTTTTAACGCTTTGTTTCCGGATAAAGTGGACATGTTCATTGGTTTGGATGACATTAAACCTCCCGAAAGGAGTGCAAAAGATGTCGTCGACATGATTGCAACACTTTTGGGCGCCACAATTAAAATGGAACAGCAAAGCAGCAGCAAAATGACTCCGCCCTGCTACGATTGGGACCAACTGGTCGAGCGGATGTGCACTGGCTACAAAAATGAAGTCGATAAGGCGGTGTGCAAGCATCTGTTGGAGCGCAATGTTAAGCCCTCGGAACAGGAACCGAGTAAATATTACTTTTCGCGTGATGCTCGCATTAAAATTGGTCTGACTTACACGTTACCGCACAAAGTGGCAATTGAAATGGCACGTCGCATCACCTGTCCGCACTTGTTTATCAAAGCCAATGAGGGACACTTGTGGGAGAGCCAAGAGAACTTTGATGAAACGTTGGAGGTACTGCGTCAGAATAAGCTATTTCAGTATCACCGCGTGCCGGGCACTCATTTTGTGCATTTGAATAATCCCGAACGTATTGCGAACATCGTTTGCGACTTTATCAATGTATACAGACCTCAGCAAGCGGAGAAAGAAATGGCACAAAAGCAATAGTTGTTTGTGTATAATTTGTACCAACGATAAATTTAAGATATAAACATCATACAAAAGCTATTAAAAAAATAGATAAAAGTAGTTTATAGAACAATTAAGATAAGGTAACAACTTACCCACTAATATCTTAATTATCGGTAGGTTGTGGTCGATAAACATTAAAATGCATTATAGAAACGAATTTGCGGATAAACTTCAGTGTAATATCTTGAACTTAATCCATCGGAAAACTTAAAAGTAAATTTCGTCAAGCCTTCAATAACCTCTACAGCAGCTACTAAAAATATTCATCTGCAATTATTTCGATTTTAAGAAGTTTTAATAAATATTTTCAATAAAACTTTAAAAATGTTCAACATTTTACTAAATAAAATAAAATCTTCTCATTTAGGTAACTTAAATGTAGTTTCTTTTTTTTTTTTTTTAAAATAGAAAGGTCTACTCCATCATGGTATCTTGATGTTTGCTTGCAACATCATCATCGTCTTCTACACAACGTATCAGACATTCCTCGTATGTCCATTTCGGATAGACACGCTTAAAGAGATACATAAACACGGTATCGTATGAACGCAACTGCCCGTCAAAGTAGCACTTCATGTGACCGTGCGTGCCCAAAGATTCCTTAATGTGTCCCAAACGACCGCACTTGGTGCGTAGTTTTACCGGCTTGAAGTAGTCGACATCTTCCTTGTTGAAGAACATGTAACGAATTGTCGCCGATTTGCGATTGATGCGCATTGGATGGCCACTGAGTACGAGGCGTTTCAAGATGATGCGATTCGGATTGCACGAGAGCACATGACCGCGAGCGACTAACGCCAGCGTTGAGTCGGGATTCTCCTTGAAGGCGAGCACCGGTGCGGGTGGAAACTGAATAGGCGCATAGAAAGTAGCGCAAACAGTGTCCTGTGCCCGGAAATAGCGTTCAAACTGAAATTGTAAAATACGTACAATTAAACTTTGGTTTATTGTAAAATGCGAATATGAGCGAACTGAAGTGTACCTTGTGCTTATCGCCATTTGTGTGCTGACTGTAAATGGGATTTACGACAAAGCGACGATAGCCGCATTGAATGACGAGTTTCTCCTTCGATTTGATAGGCACTTCGGAGTCGGGCATACGTTTAAGCACCACATTCATTACGGACATTTGATGTTCGTGGGGAAGCAGACCGTAAACGATGATGTTATTGGTTTGTTGAGCAGATTTAAAGGCCTGCCATTTGCTTGCCGACACATTGGAAATGTGAAGGGTGACATACCAGCCTGGCTGTGGGTTTGAAACAAAATAATACATTTTATAAATAAAATAAATCAACATTTTCAAATTACTTCATTTCAGTAAATTTATATATAACTTACCAAAGCGCCATCAATGTCCTTAGCCCCCGTAATGATGCGTCGCTTGGTGCGATCAAAGTTTTTAAATTGATAAATGCGCGCATAGTCACTGGGCAAATTCTCTTTGGGATCCCAAGGTGACGTGCGAAACGATTCAAGGCCGCGGAACTTTTGGAAACGGTCACGTGCATCCACATCGAGCGGTGTGTCGACTTCATCGGGCCACATTTCATCGGCACGCGCATCCTTGATCTTTTTCATTGTAACCCGTTCTTCATGGAAGTCCATTTCTAAATCGTATTTCTCATCGTTTATAGCTGCATCCGACACGGAAGCGGTCTCCTGATACTCTTCCGTATCGGATTCGGGTTTCTCGAATTCACCGTCAAAAGATTTATTTTCGACAGACATCAAATCATCGTCATCGCTATCCTCTTCATCATTATCGTCGTCGTCGTCATCATCATCATCCATGGCGTCCTTGTCATCATCGACTTCTTCCACATCAGGTATCCAAGCTGCCTGATATTCACTGTAACCCTTGGGGATGCGTTTAATCAGCTTCTTTTTTTTGGTATCCTTTTGTGATTCTTCTATTTCCTCTTCTGTTGGCCAGGTCTGTTCGGCGTCCATGGCATCGGGTATATTTTCGGTCTGCAACGAAGTCTGTTTCAGTGGATCAGCTTTGGCTACAACGCGCACTTCGGTCGTTGTCGTCGATGACATTGCATTTCCATCTTTGCGATTTTTATCCAGTTTGTAGGGATCTTGAGGCGCATCGATTTGTGTCATTTGGAAATCGCCCAAACCGGAAATGTGTACGAGTCCGTTAACGTCAAGTGGTGTTCCCCGCAAAAAGCCCGTCACCCGCAGCGAACCGAAATCATCATCGGTGGTAGCTGGTGGTATGAACTCTACCTTGTCTCCAAAGAGATGTGGACGATTGGCTTTGTTGTGGAGAACCTTCTTTTTTTGGCCACCAATACGACGCATAACATTAAGTCCTTTGAAATAAGTACATATTATAATAAATATTTAAGCAAATAAAATTTTTAGATTTCCAAGAAAAATAACTCACCCTCTGTATTGGTGTCCAACTGCATAACCTTTTCTGTGGGCAACAATTTCGAGAGGAATTTCTGTGCTGCCGTCTTTGCGGCACTGCGACGCTTTGGATTAATTGATTCCAGATCCATTAAAGCCACAATAGGTGTCGGCATACCCTGAGCGCTGATCATATTAAAAATCCGATGACCCCACTTGTCGAATACCTCATCTTCGCCCATAGCAGCAGATGTAAGCAACAACGTTGTATCGCTCACTTTCAAATAATCTAAAACGGCCAACTCGTTGCCACGTCCCACAGGCGGAATGACAAATGCGAAACGCTGCTTGAAGCGCGGCAAATTCACATAAGTGACACCGGCCAACGAACGCTCGACAACAGCCTCAGTGTCACAACTCTCAAGTATGGCGAGTGCTGACTTGGGATCGATTTGATCGTGCATAGCCACCAAGCTGACGAGAAACGGTGCCGTGTCCTGTCCGCCAAGTTGGCGTTTTAGTGCGATAGCCTCATCGCGTTTGTTCTTGCGTACCTGCGAAAATTTAAAAATGAGAAAAGCATGAGTTGGAGGCGACTTGTGTGCAAATTCTTCATCTGCTTACCTGATTGGTCTGGTTACGGCGTTGCTCCCTGCGCATTTCCTGCTTGTGTTTGTGTGTGATTACCTTCATGGAAACCTTGCCTAAAGGAATGATAGCAAAAGAAATGGTTTGTTAAAATTTTGTTTTGCTGCTTAATGCATCAAGTTGAACCCACCTTTTTGCGCATTGTCGATGGCGCCCTTTGAGCGATGTCGTCCAGTTTTGTGCGCCCTGTATTGAAGATTAAAGTTAGTTTAAGAACATAGAAGGTCACAACTAATAAAACACAAAACAACTTTATTCTGGAATTCTTTTCATTGTAATTTAATTTCAGTAAAATGTTTTATGCGTTTTGTTTATTGCTTTTCTATATTAAAACCTTTTTAACTTACTTGTTGGTCTGCTTTAGCGGGCCAGGTCGATGGAAAACATGATCTGCCATGTTTGCAGTTTTTTATTTGGTTTTTTAATCCAAAAATTCGTTAAATATTTACTTCTTAGCAAGTCAAGTCGGTTGATTCTGTGTTATTGCGAGCACGTTTTTAATAAAATAAAATATAATAAAGTGAGCTGCCAACTTTTTACCAAAAATATAGCTTGGCAGCACTTATTATTGACAGGGCGACACAGTGGTAATTAATTTTGTTCAGGGCTGAACATCAATCAGGGTTACCTCTCTTCACGGCAACTTCGTTTCCATACTTAAGACTCGCTCGATAGCTCATTTTAACAAGTAGAATGAGCTAAGTGAGCTAGTCGAAAAAGAGCTTTTCTACACTTCCGCTTAAAATGACGTTTTGCGGCAAAACAACTTCTTCAACAAAATTTATTTTAAATAAAAAACATGTTTAACGTTTAACTCTTTTTAATTATAAATATATTCATGTATGTATGTATGTATTTCACGATTAATATTGTCTATATAGACATAAATACAGTTATGTTTTACATATTTGGTATGCAGTTATTTTGGTATTTTGTATTTGATATTTATATATTTTAGGTGTCTGTCTGCCTCTACATCGCATTCAATGAAAATTATATCGAGAACGATTTTCTATCAGCTGCTTAAAAAAATTTTGTTCCACAAATTTAAATTTACTTCATTATTGAAATAATTTAAAATTTATATCATTGCCATCCAACAATTTGTTGTTGTTTTTGCTTTATATATTTGATCTGATCTGCATTTAATACAATCAAATTACAAATTGTTACTTCATACAGTTTGTGCAGTATTGGTTTTATTAGGGACAATACTGTTCTGATTTGTGTACTAAAAAAAACAAATCTTAACAGTTACAAGTATTTTCTGAGTTTTAAAATAACTAATATTTATTTTACTGATTTTTCACTGATTATGATTTGTATGATGATTTTGATACAACAACAAAATAAACTGATTCTGGGTCTGTCTGTGGCCATTATCATTAGCAGCACTCATTTACACTTGTTTCTGCCCGGTGTAGCTAAACCTTGTTCACCTTATTAAAAAATCTCCTGATTTATGAGATAAATCAGCTGATTTATGAGATAAATCAGCTGATTTATGAGATAAGTCAGCTGATTTTATTTCACACACAAACAAATTTACGAGATGAATTAAAGAATCTGTAAAGAAGGAGTTTACAAATTTAAAAGGCTATCACGAGTTTAAATATTCAATGTGAGTATGGTCAAACAAATTTAAATCCTTTTTCTAAATAATTATAATAGTTATAACAGTTGCTGATAGTTAAATCATGCTCGTATTAAGAATGTGACTCTGTTTATAACATTTGCTGGAGAATTAACAATTTGACATCTTTGTAGTTATTGGTTACTAGTTTACAGTTTGGTACATCTGACATTGATTGGATTGGTTTGGGTTGGGTAACTGCCACTTAATGCATTTTTAAATTATAATCAACTAGATTTTGTATACGCACATAGTTAGCTATTGAATTTCTCTAGACTTTCCTTCAATAATATTGTTTATCATATGTTTTTATATATATATTTTTTTAAATTCAACCATTTTAACAATTTAAATATATAAAGTGTTAAACGGTTTCAATAGTAGAATTGTCATTTATTTAAGTGGTTTTTGTTTATATAATGGTCAGTTTGTTTTGTCAACACGTTTCACAAGGTTTTAAGTAGCAAAATTTATTTTTATGTTTCGATTATTCGATTTCTGTTTCTTGTGTGGCCATAAACTCTGCAAGTAATTCAAGATTTTGGTATGATTTGAAAGGAACATAGAAATAAAGTAGGTTTACATTATCATTTGATTAAATGACTCCTTTTATTTTTATAGGTACTTAAATTCGGTATCAAAAGAGCGAGAATGGTTAGTGAAACAGTTTACTCAGAAGGGCTAATGTGTTAGTTTAGGATGACTGAATATTCTGCCAAAGTGCTTGGTTTAGTTATAAGTATTGTATACATGGACATATACTTTTTTGAGAATATTTTCCACGCACTTTGTTTTAAAAAATACACTGCTTTATTTTTATGCAGCTTAATATCAAATTTGCATATTTTGCATATTTCTGAAAATTATTTAAAATTATGCTTCATTTAACCAAACAAAGCCTTAAAATCTAATAAAATGTATGCAAACTATAGTTAGATATTAGGTATCATTCATTTTTCTTATTATGTCTCTACTGAATAAAAAAAGTGTATGCATCAGTCTAAGCCAACGTTCTGAAATAACAATTATCATTCGTTTTCATTTGAGATAATTTTTTCGACTCTCATCATAATTTTCTTAAAAGCAAATGGTACGGAGTTATTTCAAATCTTAAGTTTGTTTCTGTAACTCTCTTCGATCGTTATGTAGTTTCTCTATGGAGTTATCGAGCAGATTTACAGCAACGATCTTCAGTTTAATAGGAAAAGGAATGTGCACCAAATAATGATAATAATAATAGCTAACTTTAAACTACTTTTACGTTAATTTTAAAATCAACAGTAGAAAATTTTAAATATATAGAAAAATCATAAAACCAATGACAAATTGTTCGTTCGCCTTCGGTTGTCTAAAAGTCTTTTTGGAAACGTTTAGTTTTGAAAGTGTTTTTTGTTTTCTTGTTAGTTTTGTTTTTGTTTTGGTCATTTTAAAGTTCTCATAAATTTGCAATAATTTGAATTTTAACATATAAAAACGTTTTGCCTCTGTTGGGCATATTAGTTCAATACGATTGCATATTTTAATAGTCTGCTTTAGTGGTCACTGTATCAAAATACTTGTTTAGGCCTTCTTCATCTGCTTCTTCTTACTTATCAACAAAATAGACTCTTACAAAATGGCTCCTCTACGAAAGTCGCCTTAAAAATTGTTGTTCGCTCGCTCGCTCGTCCGTTCGGCAAAGAAACAAACAATAAAAAAAACATTCTTTTGTTTATTTTTTCACAGCTTACTAAACTCATCTGCCTGTCTGTCAGCTTCTTTCTGCTTGTAGCAAACAACAAAAAAATGTAATTTCAATTTACATTGCCTTGCACTGGGCGCAAATGGTGCGAGCTCTGGTATTGTCCCGCACAAAGTCGTGGACATTGAATTTTCCTTCGTCACCGTTTTCGTTGCCGCGACATTTCAGTTGCCTGGATGAATGAAGCGTTGTTGTCGTCGTGTGTATTTTTATTTTTATTTTTATTTTTATTTTGTGGTTTTTGTGTAGTTTTTATGAAATTAAAAAAATTAGGTAGAAATTAGATTCGAGTGTGTACGGTAGAGGAAATTCGATGATAAATTACCTGGCGACCGCTGCAAATGCCAGCTCGACATTGAGGCCCGTTTTCGCTGATGTCTCCATGAAGGGCACATTGTGCTCGCGCGCCAAACGTTCGCCATCCTCGCGCTTAACTTGTCGCTCGCTGCTGCCGCAGTCGGCTTTGTTGCCTGGACGACACCAAACACCAACACCAAACGCAAATAATTTGTGGTCGAAAGTGTGTTACGCAGAAATGCGGACATAGTAAATGAGATTACCAAAATTAAATAGGTATGAAAATTCATTTAAACATGTTTGTACATTAGGACATTAGGGCGGTCTGGTAGCTTGTGCCCCATGTAGCAATTCAATGTATATTAATTTCAAAGCTTTTTTATTATTCGCATGATTTATGATAATTTTATCGTGCAATTTAAAAAAATAGTTTATTATAATTTTCAATACATTAATAAAGCTTAAATAATAAAAAAGCTTTTGAGAACTGTGGATGATTCGCATGAAATTATTCGAACCATCCTTAATCGATTGATTAAGGTACACACCAATGAGCACAATAACAACATCGTCCTGTGCATATTCCCGGATTTCGCCCAACCACGCCCTTATGTTGTCGTAGGTGGTCTTATTAGTGACATCGTAGAGCAACAACAGCGCTAGAAGATAAACAGAAAACACGCTTGAAAGTGCTTTAATGTATAATATACTATATTTTATAATTCCAATGCTTTTATAATTTTGTAATTTAAGAGGCGATTAATTTTAGCTTCCCACTTACCGTGCGCATCGCGGTAGTAGGCATGTGTTACGCTTCGAAATCGCTCCTGTCCGGCGGTGTCCCAAATCTGTAGTTTCACCCGTGTTCCATCGACTACGACGACTTTGTTCTACAACACGCGTAAATAACAAATTTAGTATAGTTAAATTAATGAATTCAGTAACATAAACCATTGGCATTGGCAATTTGGATGCAGAAACTTATTTTCACAACAATTTTCAAAATGTTTCACAATACATTGAAATACATTAAATGTAAAGGCTTTCTAAATAGTGTACATTAATGTTTTTAATATGTGGGCGTGGCAAATCTTTTATAGCTTTAAACACTTTCAGTACATCAAATTCCATATAAAGTCATTTCAACTTTTACTTTGCTTAAATTCTTTCTTAATTTTTGACACAAAAATTAAAACAAAGTTTCACTTATTTATTCGATTGCTTCAATTATTAAAAAGATGCCGCTTCAATTAACAGCATGTCCGTCCTTGCACGGTCGGTCCGCTTTGAAGCAGAGCAATTGAGTTTTTCCCAAAAAGATCCCAATGGATTTTACAAATTAAGAGCTTTGCCTGCCTTTGACTTGCAAGTGCAAATTAAATATCCTTTTTTTTTGTATGTATGTAAGTAAGTAAGTAATACCGGGAAATCTAAACAATAATTGTCGACAAAAGAAAAACAAACATTGAAATGTCTTATTGACCCGAAAAGAAGGTCATGAACAAAAGATTTTCTCTTCTCTTGGACTTTTATGCGGCTGAGTGCACTTTCAGCATATTTAGTTAAATGGAAACGAGCGTTTGGAGCAGTTCACTTATGGCTTATTGCTTATAATTGATCAATTGGAATTTTTGTGCAAGTTGATTTCGGTATTTGTTTGTTTCGTTGCGTTCGTTTTGATTGTTCGATTTTGCATATTAGAATTTTACATAATCAACCTTTTGTTTAGTATATAAAAATTGGATAAAGGTAAATTTTCGAATTTCAAAAAGCATTTTCTTTCAATTTTGTTTTGTGGCATGTTCGACCATTCACTGGGGTAAAACATATTTTTGCTTGCTGGCATAACCATATAAAATATTGTATTACCAAATGAATAAGTTGACAAAGTTTTAACTGCAATGCGACTTTTAAAACTGGTATAAATAGAAACGAGAAAATTCTTCTGAGCTTTTGTGCATATTTTGAGGTTTTCTTTGGCTCTCTGCTTGCTGTTAAAATTATTTTCAAATTGAAGAACTTTTTTTGTGACCATAAGAATCTGATGAGTGTGAATTCATACATAACAAAATCAATCATCTACAGATATAAATTTAATTCAAGAACTTTTTTAAATTTAGTTTTGCATATTTTATACGTATATTAAAAGATTTAAATTTCTGTTTTCATATTATTATATAATTTAATTTAAATTATTCTTCTTCCTTGAATTTAATTAAAGTATTTCATGTGTATTGCACTTTATAGAATATAATACGTATAAAGCGATATTTAAATGCAGCAGTTTTGGTTTAAACTCTGAAGTGACGATTTAAAATCACCTCCACAAAATTACCTCAAGGAATATGAACTTCAATTTCAGAATTCTTGACTATGCACCATGGGTAAACTGACAATATTCTCTGGGTAAATTCTCTACGTTAAAATTAAAATAATGAAATTCCTTTGAAGTTATAAATGTGGATGAGAATGTTGATGGTAAGGATGCAAAATGTATATCGATAAATCAATCAATATATCGATGTTTCAGAAAACTATACACACATACATGGCTTTATTTCGGTTTTTTGAACATAATTATTTTTTCTGTTACTTTGACCTTTAAAAAATACCATCATTAACCAAAAATGGTTGGTGATAACTTTCTACAAGTTAAACAAATTTTTTAAGAAAGTTTGACTTTTTGATATCAAGATAATAATATCGATAGTTTTTGTTCGATATACCATACAACAATTGTTTATTTTTTCATTAATATCGATATTTTCTCGAAATTGCATTGGTGAGTGAATCGTTTGCAATCAACAAATTACTTTGTATATAACGTCCATAAATTTTAAAATATATACTTGTATATTTCACCAATTCATTGTTCTTTAATTCAATGCGATTTTTACTATTTTGAGTTTTTACCCATAGCATATTGACATTTTACCCATAGTGCAATGGTTTGTTGGCAACGCAGTTAATTTAATAACTCCCATGGAAAAATATTAGGAAATTCCCAAAGTGTCTTATTCGGATGCTGTTACTTACTACACAATGGTTCCCTGTTCATAAATAACAATTGAAGGGCTCCGATGAATTCTATGAACACTTCAAGTTTTTATGTTATTACGAGCAATAATTTGTGAGTGAAATAAGTTTCCTTTTGATGCGGTCTGCCGCAAGAACACAACATTCAAATAACAACACAGAGAAGAAACAATCATGCTTAATTTTTGCAAAGGTACTTAAAGCACTTAAAGACTTAAAATTCGTTTCCGTCGGTATGGAAAAGTTGGCAAAAATGAAGGTAAAAAGTTGTCATCAAAAAATTATAAAGTACATTTTTGTATTTACGATGTTAGTAATAATGTTGATTTCAGATGTTTGACAACAATAGCAACAACATCGATACGACACACAAAGATACACACGAGTAGGGCGCACATACACACACACACGTATGGTAAAACATCCAGACTGCTATGCAAATTTACAGAAATATGAATTATTAAATTGTAAATGGAAAAGAAAAAGAAAAATCGTTTACAAACTTTAAGCATTGGAAATTGCATAAAGAGGAGAAGGAGTCTTACAAAATACAACAACAAACAGCAATAAGAAATACGTGAGGAAATTGTATTTTTTTATTAAATCCTTTATGAAGCGTTTATGCGGACGTATGAGTAACAGCTTCATTGAATGTTGCTCAGACGTCAGCATAAATCGTCAACACGAAAATACGGAATTTATTTATAATAAGATAAGCGATAACATAAAAATAGTTTAAAGGCACTCGCTTATATTTTAGCTTGGAGCGCACATGTAGAAAATACAGAAAACAGAAAGTACAAACAAAATATTTACACAATAAAAAAACGAGAACATCAAACACAGGAAATCTTCATCTGCGAACAGACGAGGCGATCGACCCTTCTTACCCTAAAATCAATGCCGACCGTTGTGATGTAATAATTTGGCATATACTTGCCATCGCGAAATCTGATGAGTAGGCATGTCTTGCCCACGCCTGAATCACCGAGCATTATCACCTGTTGTTGTTATTGTGTGAAAGAGAAGAAAAAGTTGTTTGCGAAGATTTTTGTTTCATTTTGTTTTATTTGTAAATTTAAGGCTCAATGAGGAAGGAATCCTTTGAGCAGAATTGACTCTGCTCGGAACATAAATCAGCCAAATTTCAAATTTCTCATGCACACGCAATCATAATGTTACATTGAGAAACATTTGAAAAAAATTTGCAAAAAGGAAAAATGTGTAAAATAATTTGGTGAGTTACAAGGAAAAAGGGAAAACGTTCTGTGTCGCAGCAGTTAGGTAAATGTCATTTATTTTACATCGAACTGAACTGGCAAATGTAACAAAATTGGAGATTTAATAAAGAAATACGATGGCATTCAAAAGCAATCATATTCTAGAAATGCCAAAAGAAATTTATTTCAAAAGGATATTCCAATACGCAAAAGGATATCCCAGTAAACAGTTTGCGTTGAAAAATCCTTCTTTGACTTTTGAGGAAAATAGTCGAAATGAGCATTTCGATTTATTCCAAAATTTTGGTTTTTCGAATTAGAAATTGAAGGACTTAATTTTTTAAATTAAAAAAAAATTAATATAAGTTTTTAGAGTCGTAAATCTGAGAGCTTAAATTAGCATTTTATAGTTTGTTGGCATGTTGATCTACGGACAGACACTAACACACACATACGCACATATACAAACATTCAGTTCTATTGCAAACGAGACAAAATCAACAGCAAAGATTGCCAATTGGGATAAGTGAAGCACAAACAAACTTACATGTGTATGTATGTATGTATGTATGTATGTATGTATGTATGTATGTATGTATGTATGTATGTATGTATGTATGTATGTATGTATGTATGTATGTATGTATGTATGTATGTATGTATGTATGTATGTATGTATGTATGTATGTATGTATGTATGTATGTATGTATGTATGTATGTATGTATGTATGTATGTATGTATGTATGTATGTACCTATCTTAGTAAATACATACAAAAAGGTGTGTGGACCAAGTTTCTAGAAATTTACAAATATATGTATGTATGAATGTATGCAGACACATATACAATTTACCAATACACAGACACACAGAAATACAACATCAATCTTAATTTAGCCTGCGGTCGAAACTACAGTCCTGTACAAATTAAATCCGAAGCAGTTAAACATTTTCACATACATACAAACATACACAGCTAAGATAAATAGTTTATGTTTATATTTATTTATTTATAAAAGATATGTGATATACAATTTAGGTACTTAATATATTTAAAAGCAGTTGAAAATTCTTAAACGATTTAAAAGAAACCTACGGGTGTACAATAAATGTGAGCTAGCTCAACCATCGAATTTTATGCTAGCTGAATCTCCTGTTGATTTAAGCTAATTCGCAGCTATGATGGAAGCTGACCAATATATGACACTGCAACAATTTCTTAAGTTCTGGTCAAGACCAGAGTCGACAAAAATTGTTAAAATATAATTCCTCGAAGATATTGAAATCGTTTGATATCCCAAAGCTTTGAGTGACTACACTTTTAAACTTTTGCAATGTTATATCTTGGTTCTTTGCTGCTTGTGAGCTAGCTAAGATTCCCCATAAGTTGAGCTAGCTCATAGCTTGCTTTTAATTGGCTCGTTCAATCTATTTATTGAGCTGAGCGATCGAGTTGAATGTGATCTATTCACAGCCTTGTTGAAAAATATTTCAATTTATTGGGCTCAAGAACTTTTTTATTGCAAAAATATTTCAAAAAAAAAAAAACAACAACTTTTTTTTAAATTTTTCCTCATATCTTCAGAAAATTAATTTTTTTTGTTTAAATTATTTCACTATTTCGTGTAGTTTTAATAAGTACTGTAATTTCTTTGAAAAGCAAAACTTTAAGGAATTCATAGAATTTATTTAAATAAAACAAAGAAGATAAAAATAAAACAAACTAAAATTAAACAAACAAAAGCAAACACAAATTGTAAATCTTACTCAAAGTTAAAGCTGAGAGTGCTTGGTTAGCCAAAACCTTTTGATAACCGTAAAAACCTATTATAGTTTTGTTTTCTTTCGAAATTAAAGCAAGTTCCAATTAAACTGAAATAGTCTAGAAAAATTAAAATGAAAAGAAAATATGAACTAACCAATTCAAAAGAAAATGAAAATCTTTCAACTTTTGCCAATTACGGCATTTTGAAGTTTAAATTTGTTTTCCTTTTTCTTTTGGTTTTTCGCTCCGCGTCATGGACCTTTCAATCGAAATGCTTTCTTGGCGCGCAACAAGCGAGCAGCGCTCGTCCGGCGTAACAAACTTGGCTGTCTGAAAAGTGTTGCTGACAAAGTTGAATCAACTTTGGCTAATGCGACCCTTCGAAATAAAAAACACCGATTTATGAAAAAAATCATTTGGTATACTTATTGTTGCTGCTCACAAGCAACTCCGACAACAACAACTATATTAACATTTACGACAACGACAGCCAGCAGCAGCAGTTGCAGTCTTAGCTCAAAACTTGAAAAGAAAAAAGCAAAAAAAACAGAAAAAGGTTTTGGGTCGTCTCAATCGCCCTTTTCTGCTGCTGCTGCTGTGCTTCTCTTGATTGACGTGCAATTGTGTTGTTGTTGTGCGCCTAAAAGTCGACTGCGATGCTCACAAGATTTCAAGCTGTTTATGCCAGTTTTAAGCTTGTCGCTGCGCTATTGTTGTATTTGCAGTAGTTGTTGATGTTGCTGCTGATGTTGCTGTCGTGTTAAGTTCTTCTTCTTGTTGTTATTTTTGTTGTTATCCTGTTGCCTGCCTCATGTAGTTTGCATAAATAGCGTCCTTGAAGTGACTTTTGGAAAATTGTACGCAAATCGAATTAAGCGCTTTTGTCAATTGACACCGACTACTCCTCGTGTGCAGATCCAAGAGAATGGCCGTTCGTTGTGATTCGTCTCTGTCGTAAATTGAAAATGTGTGGTTGAATTATAAGGCGTATTCTGCACATCACTTTCAACGCATTCTTGCCCAGCTTTGCCTCGGCTTCTCTTGTTATAAGAATTACTTATGCATGCACCACTCAGTGGTGTACTTATATATTGGGCCTGGGCAAATGTTTGGAACCAAGTAGAGAAGTACTCAGATCAGAATCAAAAACTGTGTCGATTTTCGGTTGTCTGTCTGTCCGCCAATCCGGCCATGACCACGCCTACTGATATTAGGCTGGCTCATGTTTAAAATTTTGTATTATATGTTAATGTAAAGTTCTTAAAACTTTAATAGGTTATTTTGGTTAGTATAGTAATCAAATAAGGGTGGTTGCCGATTTAAAATTTTTTAATATATAAACATATTTTTTAATAATATATTATTTAAAAAAAATTTAAATTAAATTTTGTTAAATCATGAACCCACCTAATTTCATTGTGATATTGAACAACGACGATTATTCTCTTACTTCTTTTTTCTTTTGTTCTTCTATTTAATACGGTTTGGTGTTGGAGTTTCGCAGAATTTGAAAATTTCGATTGTGGCTTCTTCGGAATTGGTTGGATTTACATTTTGCGCTTTTCCTTAAAAAATAATTTCCATTGTCCTTGAGAGCATTTCCAATCAAAATCAAAACGCAATAATAAAAGAACCTCCTACGGTTTCCAAAATATTAACCAAAAATAAAAAGAATGTGTACGTTAATAACTTTTGTTATAGGAAAGAAAAAAGTTATTTAGTATGGATTCAGAAGTGTTCCAAGTGTTCTGTACTTAACTTTGGAAAAGTAGAAAAATACTATTCCTTTCTCAATATAGTTTCCTTTTAACTCGATACACTTGACCCAGCGATGCTCCAACTTCTTTAGCCCGGCCTCTATCAGTACTCCTCGGACCACCCTCATAAAATTTCGTTATTTAAGATCAAAAAAAGAGAGTAAGTACGGATTCTATCAAAATTAAAACTTAAAATAATTGAAAAAAATACACACAAACACACACACACACACACTGCCAAACTAAACAACCTCAATAATGGCCATCGGAAACTGCACCTTAGCAGGAAAATCCTTCAAAGTATTTGTTTAACATAAGACTCATAGCCAGGGATTTCAGACACGGTCACACAGTGTAATTCATCTCCGAGCAGAATAGAAAGAAAAAAGTGCAAAAAGTGTACCTTTCCCAACACATCGTAATCCTCCTCGTCGTCGGCGGCGCTGCTTGTCTTCACCGAGATCATGCGTATCAGAGCGCGGCCGGCATTCTTACACAAATCAACGTTGCCTGCGCTGACACCAGCGGCGCCACCTTCGCCGCCGCTAGCCGATGTCACGACCGCCCTCGAAGAGGTACTCGGTCCATCGTTGTGCATAATCAGGCCACAGGCCCGCGGTGCATTATGTGAACTCGAATTTTTGCGTTTAAACAGACCGTTGCCGCAGCCGATCGTTGAGCCGCCGATGCTGTTGATATAGGAGTTATTGTTGTTGTGGCCGTTGACATACGCATTGGTGTGCGTATGCACGACAACACTTGGCCGTCGCGGATACTCATCGTCATCGGAATCGTCCGACGTGATGCCATTGATTTTGTCCAGCGTCTTAACGGAATACTGGCCTGGGGTGCTGTGTTGCCAGGTGGGCTTGATCAGCGATTCGCGGCGTGTGCTGCTAAACTGTTGCTGGAGCTGTTGTTGATGTTGTTGCTGTTGCTGTTGTGTCGCTGAGCTGTATAGTTGGCCATTAAGCTGAGAGTGCGCTGCTGATGAATGCGTGTAGCTGCCAGCTTTTGCATCGCTCGATTGTGAGGAGCGGCGTAGTGAGGCGCGTCGCATTTTTGCTAAAGAGGAAAAGTATGTTTTTTTCTTTTTTGCTTGATTTTATTGGGAAAAATTTGTTTGTTTGTTTTAAGAAATATTTCAGCTGAAGATATTTGTGAGGTTTTAGAGGACTTGGTATAAATTTAAATAAACTTTTCTTTAGATGTCAGTGAATGTGTTAATTTAATATGATGCAGTGTTAATTTAATATTCATTGGCATTTTAATTCTAGCAATTTTAAAAATTTAGCATGATTAAGTTAGCATTAGTTGATACTTAACTTGATATAGAGTCAAATAGCATTTAAGCTAACAGCTGGATTTTGAAAAAAAAACAACGTGATAAAAAGTGTTAAATTAACATTGGGTCCTATTGGCTCAACATTTTCTGTTAAATTGATTTGTGAGAAAATGTTCATTGACGTTAAACAAATTTTAATCAAAACATTTCTTGTTAGTTTAACATTACATTAACTTTTTTTCAGTTTGTATTTCAATTTTATCGTATAAAAAAATAATTCTATAATATTTTAAAAGATTTTAACCATCCTCAAAATGCATTCAACATCTTTGACAGTATTTGACTGATTTCGACTTTATTTAACTGTCTTCTACTGCCATAGACTATAGTTAAATTTTGTATAGAAACTTTATATTTATTTATAATATAATAACAAGATTGCTTTCGATTGTATTTTCCATTTTCTCTTTCTCAAAATGAACTTCACTCAAATCGCTTGGCACACTTCTACCGCTGTAAAAATCAATAAAATGTATTTTGTTTTATTTTTAGCAATTTCCTCCCCCCATCCCCAACCGCAGCCAGCAGCCACATTCATTGCGCCTGATATACTCGTACATTTAATTTTACATTTTACATCCCAGGGCACAATTAAATTTTAAACGTTTAAATACACCGCGGGCAATACCTGACGATGTGCGGGGCCTGATTAAAAGGAGTTGAAGGAGCTAAATTCAACTGAACGAGAACCGAGATTTGTTGCTACAATTCTCAGTTGCACTTAATTTGTTTATTTAAATTTGTTAGCTTTTTCTTAACTTGCTTTATTATAAATTATTGTCGAAAACGACTTCAATTCAACTGCATTTGAAATGAATTCTTATTCACCTAAATTGCATGCAGCGCACCACTGTGCAATGTCTGCTTCCATTATTAACAAATATGGAGTATTATAAATATTTTTTTAAAAATATTCTACGGCATAAAATTTCATTACGATTTTCATGCATTAAACATCAAATTTAGCGCATATGCAAATCGGAGGTTAATCACAAAATCACAAAATTCCACAATTCTGCTTTTGCTTGTGCAGAACCAAAATTAATTAACTTGTTCAAGGCTTACTCGTATTTGTTGTAATTGTTGTGATGCCATAAAAGTCATGCCGTCATTATTTAATTTCATTAGCTTGATTCTAAAAGATTTTGGGCTCATCATAAGCCAAATATTCGTTTCATTTCATTTATTTAGTGCTAAATGTCATTAGCGTAATTATGCATTGTTCGAAGTGATTTATATGCGGCGGCGTTGAAACACACCCACACATATGCACACACATACGCACACGCAAATGTAATTAACGGCTCTTCCACATCATATGGTCTTATATTTTATTTGTATTTGATACGTATGTATGTGTGTGTAAGTGTTTGCGTTTAATATTGTTTGCATGAAATCAATTTATTTTGGCTAAACTTAAGCCTATTTTAGCGCTTTATATGCTTGATATGCTTAAAATGCCAATGGTGGCGGCTTTGTGTCAATAAAAAAGCAACAACTCCACAAATCCTTAAACGTACTGTATGTGTATGTGTGTTAAGTGTGTGTGGGTATGTGTTTGCAGCAGGATTAGGTTGTGCACAGGGACATGTAAATAATCGCTTCTATATACGCTGAGGCTCATATTCAGCAGCAGCAGCAGCAGCAGCGAAAAAATAAGCGCTTACAACAAGTGGCTTAGTGGAGCACAACACAACTGTGACAGGTCATGTTGTTTGTTTTCCCATTTCCATTTTCCTTTTTACTTTATATTTTACTTTATATACATATGAATATATTTTTTTACTGTCATTTTGCAAACGTTAGCAGAACTTTTGTGTAAAATGATTTTTTTAATTGTTTATACATTCTTTGTCGTTTTTTCTAGTTCATACAGAAACTAGTTAAGCTTTATTTATAAGGCAACCTTTCATGCTCGGATGATTTGATGACTTTTAAAGTAAAAATATAAAAAAATGTTAATTAACCTCACGAAACAGTTTTCTAATATAAATATTTGAAATTTTTGTAAATTTTAAATCCACTTCGGTTGAACTTTTATTTACGCCCACGTAAACGTTTACATCCCACGCACGGGTATTTCAACTACACAACTTCTAAAATTAAACGCACTCATAACAGCAAAGAGGCGTGCATCAAGTAGTCAACTTTTTGCGAGGCATTCATTTGAACATAATTTATACATTTTTTTCTCTCAATGTAAACATTTATTTTTCGAAACATCTCCGACAAACTTGTTGTTTATGTACATATACTCCTATATATATGTATATATATATATATAGTAAGCACTTGTTATATTAGCATATAATAGAACAAAAAAAGTTTGTACATTAAATATGCACTTAAGCTAAAAACAAAACAAATCATTTCGTAATGGTTTATTTTAAACTGAACGGAAGTGGGACTTGCATGAAATTTGTATTTTCAAGACTGAACCAACTGCCAACGGCTGCTGTGGTATTTTCTAAGAAAACAACAACATTCGGACTTTAATTTGAAATTTAAATCATTGGAATTGATAAAGCAAGACCAACGCTACACGCTAAGGAACACTCATGCCAGCCAATTAGTATCACTCATACGCATCGTAGAGCAGCGAGAATTTCACCATCTCCACCATCACAAAGATGGAAGAAGAAGACAACGATGAACAATGTTGATCATTAAATTTTGTGTTGTGTAAATTTCAACTAAACATAGCAAATAAGCTTAAACAGTTGCCGGCATAACGGCAAGCGGAAAATGATTTTTAATTGCTTTTTAGTGGCGTATCCTGGACTGAGTGACTGACTGACGGCCTCGACTAATCACAGACCTCAAGCAAATAATTGTTTGAATGAAAGCCGCAAAAGAGGAAAGAATAACAAAAGCAAACAATTGTGGTTGCCATTGTTGTTGTTGTTGTTGTTACTGCTGTTCCTGCTGCTGCTGCTGTTGTTCTAATGTACATATTATGTGTTGCCAACAGCAACAACAACCAACAGCAGCGGCACATAATTGTTGAGTTTGTGCTGCTACTGCAATGAGTAGAAAGAAAAAATACGACACGTGTTAAATTTTACGCTTTTGAATAGCGTAAAATTCTGCTTTACTCGGGAAAACAATGAAAAAATATTTGAAAAATTTTCAATGCGAAAATATTGTGCGTCAATGGAAAGTTGAGTCTAGGTTACAACGGTAATTGAATACACACGCAAGATGTAACCAGAAATTCTTTGGAAAAATCAAAAAATTAAACTATTTTTTTTAAATTGAATAACCAAGTTGAAAAAGTAACAAAAATTGCTGTAAAAAAATGTTCAGAAACTGAAGAGTAAAATACTTGTATACTGATTAATGGTATTCCCTAAAACGCGTAAATTTCACGTTTACGAGCCTTGAAAGGAAACTCGTAAGTTTCAATGTTGTCTTTATTTTGAGAAAAAACTTCGTATGTTTCAGTGTTGCCTGTATGTAAAAAAACTACCGATGCCATGAAAAAAGTGAACTTTTCTATTTTATGTTGTAAAATTGTTGAAAAAAAGTACATTTTTGTTTTTGTTTTAAAACTAATAAAACAAAATAAACCATAAAATAGTAGTTTCGTAAAAAATATTCCACAGTTTATATACTTGCTGAAATCGTAACTAATTAGAAAATAACAACAGTCAGCACTAATTAAAATATTACATTGGGCAACACTCATCATAAAAAACAACAACAACAATACGTTGAAATAAAGCTGATTTAACTGTGAAAGTATTGAGTTTCACAAATGTTTTCGAGGTCGTAAAAGGGCGAGTGCCTGCAAAGAGGCTCATGATTTTTCGAGCTATCGAGTTTTCCAATTTTCGCGTTTAACGAAATCAGTTCCTCCTTAATATTAAATTTTTAAGCATTTCAAAAAGTAAAGTAAAATTTTTTATGAATTTGTTGTTGCGAGACGATTTCAAAAATACCCTAAAATATATTCCCTTTGAAATGTTGTATGTACGAGTCTGTATGTATGCATGTAATTTGTTTGCACGTGTATTTCTTAAATTAAGTGCAAACATTGCAAAAGCATCAGCAATACAAACAAATGCAGATAGAAAAGTGAGCGCGCCGTAAAATATGCTTTGATTTATGAAGATTTCCAAAAGATCAAAGCCAGCGCCAATGTCTGTCAAAAATATTAAAATAAAAATGAAAAACGAAAGAGAAAAAAATAGACAACCAAATAACGTAAAACGAAATAAACAAGTTTAAATTGATTTAAATTTCATTCGGTAAGTTCAGTTCTCAACTTTTGTTGAAACTTAGTTTAAAGGTATTGGAGCAGCAGGGGAGGGTGGGGGTTCGTTGCAGTGGTTGTACTGTATTTTGAAACGTGTAAATTTAATTGAACTGCCATGGCAACGACTAAAGCAAAAACAACACACAAACTGCAGATTCAGATCAACAGTTGCTTTGGCAACTGCGTCAAATGCCGCCGCTGCCAAACACAGTGACGCGAAGATTCTGCGGTTCGTGTGAGTGTGTGCGTGTATATGTGTATTTGTTTGTACTCTGCCAAGGCTAAAGCAGGGTATACATGCTATTGGTGTGGCTTGATAATCATCTCAGTTGAGTTAAACCAACAAAATTCTCAACACTTAAGTTAATCATCAAAGCGTCAAATACCGCCAACGGAAACCCTTTAGTTAGCCTGCCTCTTTACCTCCTCCTCCCCAACACATTTGTTATGCCATACAATCGCGTTGTGTTCTTGTTTTTGTTATGTTTGCCCTGCAGTTATTTGTACGAATAACACCCAAAATAAAAAAACATGCATCCTAAGCAAAAAATTAGTTCATTAACCCTTTACTCAGTCGTATTTAGAATAAAGTCTTTTTTTAGCTTTTTCGGAAAACTTTTTTTCTGTTGTGTCATTTGAGTTTAAGGATGAGCTATTTCCGAGAAAACTCGCAACCACCTTGTGAGAATATTTCAGTAAAGTAAGTAAAGAAGATATCAAGGATTTAAGAACAATACGAAAGGTCACTTTAAGGCTGTATTAAATTTTAAACTGTAAATTGTAATGTTAAAATTGTTTATAATTTATCACGACATTTTCAATATAACTTAAATATACTTTAAAAGTATTTGTTCTCTTAAGTATCATTTGATTTGTATATTAATTTTCAGCTAAGTTGCGATCAATCTTAATCAAGTCTACCTTAAATATTCATTAAATTTTTTTTAAATTACAAAATCAATTTATTTAATCAAAACGAAGAGGTTTAATTACAACAGTAGAAGGATGTTATTGTCTAAATACTAAAGCTGTACATATGTAAAACCTTTTCAAACTGTAAATGGTTTCATAACAGCACATCTAGCCCTGTAATTATATTTTAGTTACGAACAATTTCAAGAAGCTGTATTGCCGAGTACCAAGTAGACACATTTCTGCGAATATTATCGTTTGGGTGTACGAGTATGTGGAAACTATCACAAACATTGCGTTGCACACAACCTAATTAACAGGTGGTCGGTCATATCGAAAATAAAAGAAATTATATTTACTAATTTTTAGAAATTAAAAATTAAAAAAATGAATGTTTAATTTAAAAAATCAACGTTACAGAAAATGCTATTTAAAAAGTTTCAATTATATTCTTTTTTGAGAGTTTATCCGTTTATTTTTCGACAAAGATACTTGTTTATCGTAATGTTAAATTTATAAGAAGATACTTTAAAAAATGTTCTTTTCTTTTGTTCTTAAATCAAAACAATTTTGAATTTTTGCGCACCTAAGTTGTAAGAAGCTAACCACTGTTCTCGAATGAGATCCCTGCCTAAATATGATGAGCAAACTTAGTAGAATGCCCGAAGGAACTTTTAGAATTGCACCTCCTGGCGCGTCCCAATCCGGTCTCTCAATATGTAAGTGTGTGTGTGTGTGTTTGCGGCAATTTGAAACTAAAGTTCGCCCGCCTACTGAAATATTAATTAGACTGTCAGTGTGTGTCGTCGACACTGACAAATCAGTATTTTGGGATTCAGTGTTGCATGTCACCTGGAATTGAAAAGTTGCTGACAAACTTACGACGTCGAACAAATGCAATTAAACTAAAATTGAAAATCTTAAAGAATCGTTCAATCAAATTTATCAAATATTATTTATATTAATTTTTTTACTGTTCTATAATTCCATTTACAATTTTTCTCTTCTTTACCATACCGACAATGAAAATTTTCGTCCCCGACTAAGGTAGGTTAGTAAATTTAATCAAAAATCTAAATTTTTATGGATTTCTTTTTTACATATTTTTGCTTAGTTTTAATATCTAAGCTTATAAAGTTTTACATACATACAATGGAGTAGGCGTGGTAGCCTACGAAAACATTTGTTAAACTGAAATTAAAAAAGGTGCTGTCAAAAGTCATTTGCAGAGGTCTCAAATTAGTTTAACTAAACGACGACGACAGCAACAAAAATGGTCACTTCCGTTCGACTGAGGGGGGCAAACAGAAAAAAATAAAAATACAAAATACAAATTTTGTTAAAAGCCCGCGAGAGTTTTTCGAGTTTTTATTTTATTTGAACAAAACGGAAATTCCAAACCAACGAAAAAAAAACGAGCTTTGAAAAAACGGGCCAAAACCCATTTTAGCGAGGGCCAAAGATCGCTTGCGCTCGCACGCGTCGGGCGCCGCTTTGTGTAGCCAATTACATTTTGCCTTTTTTTGTTTGCATTTATCTAGTTAGCATTTTTTTTGTCTGTCTGTCTGTCTGTCTGTCTGTTATTTAATGATGAAGTAAGTTACTCAACCCTCGCCAATATTTCATCGAGCGAGTATTAAGCGAGTTTTAATTAAGTTCATCGTGCAAATAGGAAATTATATTTTGCTTATGTATGTATTAAAATGGCCGCGGGCTGGAGGGCATTATCACGGTTGGCAACATTCGGCAAACAATTTTGGTTTATGTTTTCCCGTTTGTTGTTGCTGTTGTTGTGGATTTAAAGTTTGCATTAAACGAAAATGGCAGCCGCTGCCGACGCTGCCGTGTGCCTTTATCAATTGAGCTGAGCGTCAGAAGGGATTCGGGCTGTGTGCGATGCTGCGAAAGTAATTGTAAATGTGTGCGTACGTATGCTCAACCATGCAAACATACGCACGCATACTTCGATACTTGTACATGAAAGTTGGCTCATGTTTCGCGGCGGGCTTAAAGGGGTTGTGGCACCACTCCAAAAGTTCTAAAAATAGTTTTTAAATTCAGTCTGGGATATTTTTAATTCAAAATTGAATTATTTTAAATAATATTGAAGATTTTTTATGAGTTTTAATAATTTTTATTGTGTTACAAAAATTGAGTAGCTTTAATTATTAACATTTTAAGTCCCGCGAAAAAATACCGCAATGCGACGCTGTTCCGCATGACATGCGCAGCGATTAAAAAAAATATGCAAAATAAAAACAAAAACAAAGCAAAAAATTCGCTCGAGCGAAAATTTTTCGAAAAACAATTTCGTTCATTTGCAGCGGAAAAAGAAATCAATTAAAAATCAATATTTTACGCAGTTTGCAATTTATGTAATTTTTCCCGGTAACTGACTGGCAGCGTGTACTTTGTTGTTTTCCGCCTTCTGAAAGAAAGAAACACTTGAAGCGTCAAAGGCTCGCTGTGCTGCAAAGCTGTGGCAACTTAAGCTGACGCTTGCCTGTCTGCTGGCGTATAAGTGGAATATTCCCCTGTCGCCGCTGCTTGTGTGTGAGTTCTTTGTTGCGGCTCAACAATGGGGAAAAAGGCGCTCGTTCGGTTTCCGCTTCCGCTGTGCGTCGTCAAAGCTGACTTTCAATGGACAATAGCTTTTCGATCGTGGACACTTGAAGTGGAATTATTGTCATAAAAATGAGCCTTTTAGGCGTAGCTCTTTTTTTTTGTATTTAATTTAAAATAAAAACGTGTTTTTCAATTCCAAAATAACACATACAAAGACTTGTCAGCACACACAGATACACGTATACGTGTACATTAAAAATGCCAACTCCAGCGTTGGAAATTTTTAACCGTTTATGCAATGAAACGATTTAATGACGATATTAACCTGATGCGATTAATGTACTTTTAATTGCTTAACAGCGGACGCTAAGTGAAACTCATTTAGTAAAAAGTACACTTCAGTCTGACAGTTGCGGGCATACGCAAAAAAAAACATCTAAATTAAATTTTATTAAAGCCAACGTTTTATGGCAACTTCGAAATACTTTAAGATTTCATTATAATTTTCTAAACTTTCGTTAACCTGCCATAAAATGGGTTGGAAAGAAAAAGTTGATTAAAAAATCATTTGTTGAATATCAAACCAAATATAGCTAAGTATTCAAGAGTTAACAAACTCATTGACGGCAATTTTATCAGTAAGTTAAATAATTTATTCCCTTTAAATATTATTATATATTACAACAAAAAAACTAACAACCAGAATCCATAATTAAAAGGCCTAACCGAAATTATTGGCATTGCGAAAATCAATTTTAACAATATTTGAGTCTTTAATTATCAATTATGATTGATTGAAATTTTTTTGAGTTTCGGGAACTTTTTGAAAGAGAAAAAGATTCCAAATAACCGACATATGGCAATCACAAGTCGTAGTGTACGAAGATTTTTTAAATAGATTGTCACCGAGAATATTTGTTCTCATCGAAGTTCCTTTCGAAGTACACTTAATCTATCTTATACTTCTTTATATTTTCGGTATAATTTTAAATTTTTAATCTGATCTGAATTTGTTGACTGTATGAACCGATTACTCTGATTATCAGAAAAGATTTCAAATGTTTGATTTTATTTTAATTTTCTAAGAAGTTTTATTCAAAACACTTTGCATAATAATCTCTTTACAATTTATTAAAGGCTTTAGAGTCTAAGGTCCTAGAGCCTTAGAGTTTAGGTTTTAGACTCTAAAAACTAAAAGTCAAAATTGCATATCATAAAACTATAAAAATTTAGATGTCAGATTAGTTATAAATAATCTGACAGATTTAAAGATAAGTTTAAAAGAAATCGAAAACGAAAATTTTTGGACTGCTTTGTTCATAAACTCGGATTGTTAAACTTTATTCGGTATAAACATAAATTTAATAAAGGCTTGAAAAAGGCTTTTAACTACTTATTTAATATAAAATATTACATTAAAACTCGCAATGACATTTCTAATTTAACTATCCATTTTATCCCTCATTTTAGGTTAAATAATTCATTTGTCCATAGTTTAATTTTTTGATTTTTAAGCTTAAAAATGTAATTGCAACATTTAAGAATAAATTTGATTGCAAATCCGAAACATTTTCTCAAATGTTTCATCTAATTTTCACTCATTTTAAAACCACAAAAATTTCTTTTTCTCAGCTGATATATTTCTTTAATTAATCTAAGTTAAGCCTTCGCAGAACTTAACAACTTACCTGCAAAGTGAGAACAATTCAAATCGGGTTTTGCGCCAAAAATGGAAGAATACAAAAGAGCGAACGCAAATATTCCAAAAAAAAAACGATGCGCTAAAATCCCAACAAAAAGACAAGAGAAAATTCACTTAAGTTTGTATTTCGTGTTGATTTGTTTATTTGTCGAAGGAAGACGCGCTAAAAGCACTTCAATACAAAAATACAAGAGACACAATTGAAGGACGCGACAGTGCGGAGCAGACGGCGCACCAACAAGCAACCAGATTTTCTGTGTCAATGCCAAGGAATGGCATCGAGATCCAATAGAATTATAATTCGACAAACTGTTACACAAATACACATGCACAGCTAACAAATAGTCGACACGCACTCACGCACACAAACGCTCGTACACGTACACCAAGATGTATACACCAACACAAGCGCAGATGGAGTGCAGCAGCTGTGGCAGCAGCAGCAGCACAGCAGCAAAAGAGATTATATTGCAAAAGACTTGTTGGCGCTTTGTTATTGCAAGCGATAAGTTCGATGCGAAGCGATGCGATGCGCGCTTAAAATGAACAACAACCGTTACGGCGGGAAACACGAACCAAACTGAAATCTCAATCGACACTCGCAAGCAACGAGAGCCAAAATCTAACACAAAATGATGCCCAACGCAAGCAGCAAGCAGCAGGAGCAACGGCCGGTCTGTCGTCATGCTGTCTCAACATCCGTCAGCAGCATCCTTATCGGCAACAAACGCTCACAGAGGAGCGACACGGTCAGACACTCAGCAACATGTCACAATATTGCTTGCCCTGACAAGTTGTATCCGGCGTCAATGTTGCACTGTGTACTTTCGCAATAACAAAAATAAAACTATATGCGATAAGTTTTCTATAAACTTTTAAGCTTAGAATATCTTAATGGAAGCTTTTTTTTCTATTTTATCTTAAAAGATGGATTTTGAGATGTTTCTAATAAATTCCAAGCGTACACACGCAACTTCAAAACGATGCAACAACATGTTGCCGCAACACTGACTATGCTGCGGCTGCTGTGCGCCTGGTCATAGTTGCGGGCGAATGAACTCTCCAGTTCCATGTAATTCCAAAATGGCGTCGTCGCTTCCTGCTGTGCCACAACGACGCCATGTTGCTACAGTGTCGGGTATTTGGTGTTGCTGACACAATGTCGTCTCGATTTCGAACGTTGCCAAGGCTTTTCGCAGCCAGGCAGACAGGTTGGCAGGCTGTTGGCAGGGAACACAGCATGCGTCGCTCTTCTGTCACATACTCGTGCACAAGCTTCTTTTTGTTTAGCCTAGCCTCGCCTGCCTGCCTGCCAACTGCCAACCGCCAACAAATGAGCGAGCAGGAGCTGAAGCTGAAGCAAAAGCAGAATCACAGCCAGCGTCGAGGTTGAGGTTTAGTGTTGCACTTGAACTTTGCGTAAGCGAAAGCATTCAACTGGTTGTTGCTGTTATTTGTTCGTTCGTTCGTTTGTTTGTTTGTTTTTGTTCTTGTTTTTGTTTTTGTTCTTATTTTTGTTTATGGTTGCGCATATGTATGTGTTTGTGTGTGGATAGTTGTGTGTGTGTGTGTGTGGATGTGAGTGCATGTGTGCGTTTGCTTCTGTCTACCAAGACCCGCCAAGGTTTTTGTTTTTATTTTCCAAAATTAATGCATTTTCATTTGTGTCGCGGAGTTTTTTAAGTGAAGCCATATTTTTTTTGGTCTAAACGTACGGGTATGCTTTTATTTTTGTTGAGCGTCTTTTCGTTTTAATAAAATTTGTTTGCTTATGTGTGTACATATTTATGCATGTACATATGTATGTATTGTTATGTGGGTTTCTTATTAAATGGCTTTTAAAAATCAAAAAGCAGACAAAAGTTTTATTTCTACAGTAAAGAAAATTAAAGAAAACCTTTTGTAATATATTATAAAATAATTTATTGAAAAATTGTTTTTGTAATGCAGGGCTATGGAGAAAAACCATGAGAATCCACTTCTGGGAAAATTTCGACAGAAAACTAATTTTAAAGATTCATTTTCATCGTTTTACCCGGATAGTTATTTTATTCGGCTCGATTTGTGAGGAGATCGTAAACTTCAATACTAAACGACAAATATAGCTTCAAACTATGGCCACAGAGCTTCAAAACTGCATCATTATTTCATTCATTCTTTATTCAATAATGGACTCTCATCTTTTTTTCCCATATCACTTTAATTGTTTATATTTAAATAAACTTTGGAACTTTGTTTTACTAAAAATGGTTTTTATATACAATATAAAAAAAATGGAGATAATCTGAGTCGTACTCATTTAAGCTCAAAATCAAAAAAGAATGTGTGATATTGTTCATAAATTTGTAAGGCCAAAAATACGATGAATACTTGTTTATATGAGTACAGTCAATCATTTTTTTTATATGGGAATTTTTATGCCTCTACTTTTATATGACAACAGAACTTTTTCCAGCATTCCGTTGGAACCGAAATCTTTGACTAAAATTATTGCAAATCCAAATGATTTTTTCAAATAAAAAGCATAAACAACAATTTCATATATGTATGTATTTTCGACAGTTATTAAAGATCGGGGCGGCACATATTGACGTGAAGTAAACTCAATGTCAATGGAAATGTGAATGTCAGATTGCGCTGCAGGGAATAATAAAAATTTAATGACACACATATTGAGATAGATTAAAAAAATATGCTTCTTCATCGCTCGCTCGCTCGCTTGCCTGCTTGCTGGCTTCCTTTATATGTATTTTGTAAGCTTTAAAATTTTGATTGCATTATTTTTTCATTTTTTGTTTGCTTTCGCCGCAGCAGTAGCAGCAGCAACAGCAGCGCAGCAGCCATTGTTACTCTCAAGGCCGGCGGAAGTCGCAAAAGTCACGGAAGTCGGTCGGTCGCTTGGCGGCGGAAAGTGCACGTGCAAATTGAATTGGTCTCCTTTTTTTAATGTATAATTTATGATCAGAATTGCTGGAACAAAGCCTTTTACCTTTTTCTTTTTTAAGACATACTAAAAGCGAGAGCGATGATGGCGAAATGGAGTCCGCGTGTTTTATGTTCAGAAATTGAAGGATTAAAATCGATTGAGGGCGCTTCTAAAATGGATTCTCTCTTAATTTAAGTGTCAAATAACGAGAATTATATGCAAAGTGCGGATGGAATACGTTTAAGTAAATTCAGCACAAAAATGACTTTATTTTATTTTAATGACACACACATATACACACACACACACAAAATAATTTAATAAAGTCCGCCTGTGCTTAGGTAAGTAACTCACCTATTTAAAAATGGACAGAGGAACGTATTCATTATTTTGTATATAAATACAATTTATTGCCTCAAGGCAGGATATAAAAAACAAGACTTAAAAATAAAAGAAAAGAAGAAGAAAATCTGTCATAAAACTTCTAAAAATAATATTAAAAAAAAGCAAAGCATGCGAATTTATTTGTGGCAATATTTTTCTTTTTTTTCTTTTGCACAGTTGCCGTTGACATTTGATATTGGTACCACACAAATATATAATGAAAAAAAAACGAAAAAAAAGATTATGTTATTGTGTGGTATTATTTACATTTATGGCCTTAGCGCCTTAAGCGCCAATGACTTGGCCAATTATTAATGTCGTTTTGCTGTCGGTGAAACGTGGCCAAAAAAAGGTTTTGCTGTTGTACGAATGTGTGTATGGCTGTGTATGTTTGTGTGTCGTAAGGATATATGCTACAGATTTTGAGAATATCAAACACAAGTTAACTACCAGCCCGAATAATGGCAGCACAACACAGCATAAGCAGTTAAGTTAATAAGTTTATTTGTGTGTGTAATTATCAGAGCACATTTTAGCTAATGGCTAAAACCAAATTTTATGTTGCAACATTTTGCTAGATTACAAGCTAGATAAATATGTATGTTAAGAAGCACTTTTTGACTGCAAAAGTTATAAGCGTTTAAATTTTGTATTCTTTTATATTACAAGTGGAAGCAAGGTTGAAAATGTTATGTAAGCATATTTAAAAATTTAACAATATTTAAAACGTTTTACAAAAGAACAACAAACACGCCTGAAAATAACAACAATGAAAAATAAAATAGTTAAGTTAGTAAAAAAGTCAAACAACGGCTAGTTCAATGAATTCACTCCATACATTTGGCAACGACTATTATTGCCGATTCTAACCCATCACAGCAACAACAAAAAAATAAAATAAAATTGGCAACATGACATGGCAAGCATATGCGCCCAAATGTATGCTTCCAACGAAGTCTTGACGAGACGTTGACCCTGCCAACAACGAAAGCTTCAAAACGGTAACCATTTTTTATTTGGCCTGTTCCCCCGGGGATAGTAGTCGAAAAGGTCCTCTTATGTAAGACGGGCGTGTTTTGAAGCAATATGATTTAATGGGATTTCTTTGGCTCTTTGTGGTCAATGGTAATCAGCTTTGGAAGCCAACAAATTCTATTTGGGGTTGAATGCGACGGTAAACGTCGCTTGCATACACAGCAATTTTCTCTCCAGCGGCGATTGTCTTATAAGGGACACACTCGAATAAGATTTTCTACCTCATTTCATTTCATTTGATTCTATTTCGTTCGAAATTTGTCGGATTCTTTTTATTTGCTTGTTGAAATTTTTGATTTTTTAATTGAGGCTTTGTTGCTTGAACGATTTTTATTTGGCTTAAGAATTTGTTGTTATATTTTTGATGAAGAGTGAACAACTTAAAAAAATTATTTAAAGAAATTCATTAAAAATTTTTTAAATTAAATCCACTTCTCGAATTTAACATATGTACATACAATATATGTATATACATACATGAAATGCGTATGTATGCGTATACAGTTTCAGATTTTCATTGAGCGTCCAATCATGCAAACATGCCGCTATAAATGACATTGGCCCAAATTAATTTTCATGGTCAACTCAACTCAACTCAACGCACCGACGACCGCCCACAAACGCATCGACCAAACTTACTCGAAATTAATCGCAAAATGATTCTTGAGTTGTTGTTGTTGCTGTTGTTACTGTTGTTGCTGTTATTGAAATATAAATCCAAAGTCAATGTCATCATGCGGTTTACGTGTTTGCATGTATTGGTGTGCGTCTGCTGATATGCGTAGGTTGCATCTCTGTGTGTGCGTGTGTGTATCTATGTTTGTAGTTGCATTGCTATACAAAAACAATCTATACACACACACACACACACACACACATTAGCCAACATCATCATTTTCCCAACCTGACGATAATGTTAGTGTGTGTGTGCGTGTTTTCATGCATTAGACATTTCTTTAAAATACTCATACCAACACACGGGCTTTTGTTTTTCCGTATTTGCCATGCTTTGTTCTCAATGCTTGACAGGAAACGGAAGCAATTACCTTGGCGTGGCTTTTCTATTTTTATTTGTGTTCCAGAAAATTTCTGTCGATTTGGCTTCCTTCCTGAGATTTACAAGGGCTTCCTCTCCTGCATAACAATGTAGACAGTAGCGTGGGTGTATAAATAATTTTAAATTTGCTCTATGCTTCAGCCTAGATTGAAATGCGCTCCTTCGAACTGTTGAGTTGAGTTCTCTTAATCTCGATAATTGCCATGATGCCCAATTTCTCTATATCCGGAAAGCAACAACACGTTTTATATTTTACGGAAATTATAGAAAATAACTCCTTCTATTAAATTCAGACAACTTAGTTTGAAATTGTGGTTTTACAGTTAAAAGGATTAAGGTACTCTGCATGTACTTAGAACCAGACTCAGATTGAATCAACCGCAAAGTGTGCTACTCGGTTAAGCTAACAGCTTGTATTTTGTGATGTTGTCTTGTAGGAAGGAGAGACAAAACTTTGTAGCTGTATGGAAAGTTAATAAAGCTTACGACCGTAACTACTAGATATGAGGGGTAGTAGGAGGAACAACAAAGGGACAATTCATGCAACTTATAAAATTAGTAATGACCAATACAAAAGAAGAGTTCCATATAGAATTTGATAGCTCCAGATAAACGTATGTATGTAATAGGAAAATCATGCTTTTCTACTTTTATAATTACATACTTATAGTTCTTATGTAATGATATTTAGCATATGACACGTCCTTGTTTATTTGAGACTACTTTTACACTTCGAGCGATCAAAGATTGCGTCTAGAAGCCAACTTGGAAAATATCATTATTGATTTATGACAACAAAGAGGTCAACAACAACAACATGTTGGATTAAATTACGACAATAGTTACATAGGATAGGGTTAAAAGAAAATAGCTGAAAATTACTTGTCAATATTAACAACATAAATTAATTCTTTTATACAAGTCCTTAATCCAAATAATGCCAATGGTTTACGAATCATGTTGATATCAAGAGGTACTTACCGTTAGGGCAATACCAACAGTGGCCGAAAAAGATCCCAACCGAAATTCACCCGTATTGTACTTGACCAAAAAAGATGTTTTGCCCACGCCAGAGTCGCCGAGCAGTATAGTCTAAAGATGGAAATACATAAATTGAGTTAGAGTAGAGAGCACCTTTCGTGAGATCTGAAGATTTACACACTTTATGATTGACGGTATCGTCGAAGGGTTGCTGTTGTTGCGGCAGATACATGTCGACCTCATCGTACCGATACGAGCGCCAACCGTCTTCGTTGTCATAATCGTCGGCATCTTGTAGCGCATACAGCTGGAGAGCTTCTCTGGGCGGCCGATAGCCGGGATAGCCACTGCTGTTAGCCGTTTGATTGCTGGACTGTTGCTGCGATCCCGGTGGATTGTAAACGGTTGAGAGGCCATCGCTAAAGGCCGTGTCACGCGTCAAATTAAATTCCGTATTGGCATAGTCGTTGCGACGACGCGTCTCCTCGATGCGATGCTGTGTGGTCTCCAAATCTTCGAAGACGTCGTCGCTCATGCTGCTCGCATCGTCGGGTATTTGTGACATGATTTTGTTGTTCGTTTGTTTGTTTGTTTGTTTGTTTCTTTCTTAATATTGAAGAGGATATGTTGTAGTAAGGACTTGTTTAAATTCGTGCAAAGACTTTTTAGAGTAAGTTCAGAAGGGTCATTATAACAATGAGTCCATTTAGATTAGAGCGTTCGTATGAGAGTTAAGTTTTTTTTTCAAATAGCGGTTTTGAAAAAGCCGTACGTTACGAATTTTTTCCGCACTTAAAAGCTTTTAGCATATTTCGTACTTTTTGTATGCCAAAACCAATCAAAGCTTTATGTCAAAGCTATCGCCGCGTATTTTAGGTCACAATTTTTATAGGATTACGCAAAGATTGACTAGATTTGTCGAGCTTTAGTAAAAGCGTTTACAAAGAGTTTTTGGTTTTATAACACCGTTAAGTCGAATTAAGCTTCCTTTTTTAAGTTTACTGCATATGCAAACTTTTCTATCGATGTTAGCTTTTAGCCAAGGTCCTTGAAGCTTTGCTTTTAAACGTTTTTTTGCAGGTTAAACTGACATTAGTACTGCTGTCAAGTTAGCTGTCATTTTGTGACTTTGACACTTCAACTGTCATTTTGCATTTATTCACATTCAATAAAACAAAAAGTTTTCCAGTTGTGGCGAGGGCGGAGGGTGGGTTTCGCGCACATATGCGTTAAATAACAACAAAAACGAACTACTTTGTTTATTATTCATGTATGTTATAAAATTTTGATTTTTTTTTTGTTTTTTGTTGTTTAATTTGTTTGTTTTTGTTTTTGTTATTGGTTTATTGTTTTAGTATGGTAGTAAAATGTCACAAGCTTTTATATAATCACGTACCGATTTCGACAGACATTTGGCATTTACGCACATTTGACATTTGGACAGACGAAAACCGATGGGAATAACAAATAAGCGATTTTTGACATTTGTCATGAATTTTGTTGGTGTAAAAATTAAGCGATTAACATATGTTTTTATGATTTTACATATACATATATACCATATATAAAGAACCAACAAAAAATCAACGTATATTGCTTAATGCTCTACTTTTGTTTTTGTTTTTGTTTATGTATATTTAACAAGGCTGTTTCACAATTTCCCTAAATATGAACGCGTTTCTTTTTCTCTAATATTTATACTAGGTGTAACTATAAATTTGTTTTTCTTTTAATTTATATTATGTTTGATATTAAGATTATTTATTGTAAAATTTAATTTATAAAATTGGTGTTTGGATTACAACTAAAGCACTAGCGTAGTTTTGTTACATTTCTTGTTGTTGTTGTGTTTGTTGTTGTTGTTTTTGGTAAACTAATATGACATTTTGTTTTCTGTTAGTTTGCGAGAAACACTTTTTTGTTGGTATTTCGCGTGCAAATGTTTGGCAAGGAGTAATTCCAACTCTTTCTTCAATTAAAGCTTTTATCTGGTTGGCAAACAAAAATTTGTAAATAAATAATTTCATTTTCACAATTGGCAAATGGCAAATGGCGAGTCGCATCGTCGTCGTCCTTTACTTGTCGGGCGTTCAATTATCGTTTGCACATAGTTTAATCACCGAGCGCCGATACGCTCGATACAGACGCACTGCATCTAAGCGTTGCGAAACTGATTTCGCCTCTACTGCCGCACGCGTTTCCGTTTCTTATAAATAGCACCACAGTGCTAACTCATCGTGTAGGTCCACAACTTCCGTCACGCCATCGACGCAGTCTCAACATCTTTCCATCACATTATTCGGTATTTTAAACGTATTTTTCTGCTTCTATTAAATAGTTTTGTTAATTATTCTATCGCAGTTATCCTTAATTTTGTTGTTGTTGTTTTGGTTTATTTTTCACATTTTTTTATTCCGCGCTATTTTCTCGAGTCGTATCGTCGTCACAGGAGTTGCTTCTCCGAAACTTGCCGCGCTCGTACTGAATGTGAAAATTCGGTGTTCGCCGCCGTTGTTTGACACAGTTCAGTTCTTTTTTGCTTTCTCTTCTAGTCGCGCGACGGTCGGTCACACTGACCGAATTATTTTGCGAGGCGAGAGCGTATTTGTACGAGTATTTCGTTGATTCGTGTTTCCTGCGCTAGGAATTTCGTGCGAAAAGCACTTCACTCTTGTTGAAAAGTTGGAGCGGCGCGGAGACGTTGCGTGGTGGATTGCGGTGGTGTTGGTTGTTGCCTTTCATTCAAGTGCTTTAACGGTGCTGATTGAAATTGTGTTGAAGCGATTAAGGCCCGAATGAGAGAGACCAGCTTAATCGAACTATAACCAACTTCATGTTATAATATAATACCTAATCGAATAGAGAACTTTAAATTAACAAAAACAAAAAACTTATTCGATTTTAAATTAATTAGAAATTTTTTAGTAACAAAATCAAAGACTTTTAAATTGATGCAATTAACACAAAAACAAATTTTATTAATTTCAATAAGTTAAATATTTTTAACAATAAAGTCCTTTTATTTTTGTTTGGTTACATTCGCTTGAACCGTCCCTGTCGATATGTCGTTAAGTGACTTCTAACTGCCACCTTCCGGCAACGTGCAATCAAAGTCGGTTTTTCCAAGGAACCACGACGACGACGATGAGCCGCTTATTAAGGATACGAATACGAATACAAATACAAATACAACAACTGCTTCAGGCGAAAATATCAAATTAGAAGACTAAGGAAAAAGTAAAAAAGTGTTTCGAAGCTTTCACACATATGGAGCAAAACAAAAGCTTGCCAGATACTAGAAATGCTCGATGGAACAGTTTGCACTAAGGAAGCAGACAGGCAGACAAGCAGTCCCGCTTTGAACTGTCAATTAAATTATCCTGAAGGAAATTAGGTTATTGGACGAGCGCAGCGTGTCGCGCCATGTGGTCTCTTCAGGCACATATGGAAATTAGAGTAGTTGATATTTTGAAAGTAAATGATAAAGGTTGAATTGAAGATGTTCGGTTTTATATATAGTTAAGTGGAACTTTTAACTTTTTTGACGAGATATTATTTGAGGATAATTTTTTGAAATGTGTCACTTTTGATGAAACAGTATTCAAATTTGATCAGGCTTCTGCATGATGGCGGAACTGAATTTTGTGAGTTATTTAATCATGCTAACTCAAACGGTACGAATGAGAAAGACATTTTATGAGTTGTGACACTTTTAAGGTGGTTGTGTGTCCAGTCAAATTGACGCCCCAAAGCGTTAAATTTAAAATTAACTTTCCTCCGGATCTTCACGTGCTTTTTGTATGCATGTTTAAAAATTTAGATTGTTTTTTTTTATTGTTATTGTTTTTTTTTAATTTCTGTTGTCGACACCTTAATGGATTGAAGCTGCTAGTCTGTCTGTCTGCTGACGCTCGTGATTGCTTTGTTTCCTGCTCCGTAAAATTGAATATATTTGTATTTCTTTGCTGTTGTTGTTATTGTTGGTTTTGCTATTTTTAACCATGCCAATCCATGGAGTCTATGTTGTCATTTATGCCATTATGAGAGTCCTGCTCCCCCTTCGAACGGCCCCCCCCCCCTCCATTCGAAGCCAGTTTTAGCTAACAGTTGCTGCCGCTGTTTGTCTGCTTTGTTAAAGTCGCTTGCATTGAAGGGATTCTCCGTAAAACGTTTTTTGTCTCGTTTGTAATCTAATCATTTAGTTTGATATGGCAGGAGAGTATTCCAACTGTGGAGAGTGCCACGGTACATTTTTGGCTAAATTAAGTATGCAAAAGTGGCCATGAAAAAAAAACAATATCAACGTTCAGCTAAGCACTTAAATTTAAACTCCAAGAAGGCCTTAAAGTATTAATTGAAATAATTTCCTAATTAGAATCAAGATTCTTAATGGTCCGATACTCCGCCTCGATGCATAAAATTCTAGAGGAAACAATTAGCAACCATTTTAATTTATGATTTCTATTTTAAGCATAATGTACATGTAGCGAACGTACCGTGCGTGGTGTGTGTATGTACGATACGAGACGTTAGGATGGGTTCGCGCGGGTGACAAATGTCGTGTCGGTCGTTTTTGGCCTTTATTGGCGCTAAGTGCCTTTCACAAGTGGGCGTCGTTTAATGTGACCCAACAAACGCAGCAAGTGTTTCTGTTTGTGTTTGTGTTCGTGTTTGCGTTTGTGAATTCTCGTCGCTCGATGAGTGTGTGTGTGTGTGTGTGTGTGTATGTGTGGCATTGGCGAAATGTCCTGATAATAATTTCACTAATTCCATACATAAATTGAAGTTTATTGATGCATGTGCTGATTTTTGTTTTGAAATTCTATTATCGCCAAAGCGTTAGTTTTATCGATATCTTTTGTTCGTTCGTTTGTTTGTTGTGTACACAGTTTTTTGTTTTTGTTGTCGGCCATGTAGTATGTTGACCCTTCCTAACCTTTTTGCCGTTGATTTTGAGGTAGAAATTTTGGTACGTTTCTATTTTAATACAACAAATTCATACCAACTATTTATATTATTAGTAATTCTTTTAAAAATAGAACTGAGTAATCTGTATAATGTATAAATTTGTTAGTTTATATTTTCATTAATTTAAGACTAGTGAAAGGATTATCTTCGGCTATGCTGAAGCTCTAATATCCTACAAAATATATGTGCCATATGTCTTTGTTATAAGTGGGCGTTGTTTCTATTCGATCAAGCCAAATTTTAGTCAGTTGCTTTGAACATTAACTGTACTGCAACTATTTTTGTTAATTTTTTACCCGAAATTCAAGGGAGAATTTGTATGGAAGGGGGCGTAGTTGTGGTCCTAAGTTGTTTGTTTACCTTAAATTTTAATTTCTTCCCTCTTAGAAGAGGATCTCACATACCTAATTTCAATATATTTTAAACTACGGCGGTAGTTGATGGTTAAGACAGACGGACATTGTTTAATCGAATATCTATATACATGCATATGTATACATACGTACCACGCCTCCTTGATGACGTTACAAATTAAATAAATATACCAACGATTGGCGTAGGGTATAAAAAGGAAACTTTAGACCTAAGTAAGTCATTATTACAACCAAAATCAAATTACTAAAAGTCTTAGAGGAAGCTTTTAAAGATGTCGTCCTTATTAAACACATTTCGAACTTGTAGATATTTTTTTATCAACTTTATTAATTGTATCTTTCATAATCTTAATATAAATTCCAACATCGCGGTTTTGAGTTTGCGGCGCACATCAATATTCGAAATCCTCGCCTTCGCCCTCGACTGGCTCGTCGGTGCCAACCTCATCAAAATCACGCTCGAGTGCGGCCAAATCTTCGCGTGCTTCAGTGAATTCGCCCTCCTCCATGCCCTCGCCCACATACCAATGGACAAAGGCGCGCTTCTTGAACATCAAATCAAACTTGTAGCTTAGATTGCTAAAGGCGACCGCAATGGCGGTCGTATTTGATAACATGCAAACAGCGCGCGATGATCGGGCCAAATCACCTTCGGGCACAAAGGCCGGCTTCTCATAGTTGATGCCGATCTTAAATCCGGTCGGACACCAATCGACAAACTGAATGTGCCGCTTCGATTTAATAGCCGAAACGGCGGCGTTGACATCCTTCGGGACGACATCGCCCCGATAGAGCATACAGCAAGCCATGTATTTGCCGGCGCGCGGATCACACTTGACCATCATGTTACCCGATTCGAAGCAGGCATTCGTCAGTGCCGTTATGCCGTGCTGTTCATGCAGTGCGCGCTCTGCCGATACCAGCGGCGCATATGCGACCAGTGGGAAATGGATGCGCGGAAAAGGCACCAAGTTCGTTTGGAACTCATTGAGGTCGACGTTCATCGAACCGCTGAAGCGCAGCGATGCTGTCGTCGAGCTGACAATTTGCGCAATTAGGCGATTCAAATTCATATAATCGGGCCGATCGACGTGCAGGCTATTCTTGCAGATCTCGTAAATTGCCTCGTTGTCCACCATGAAAACGCAATCGGAGTGCTCCAGGGTGGCGTGTGTCGTCAAGAGCGCATTATATGGCTCGACGACGGCGGTGGAGACCTTTGGCGACGGATATACCGCAAAGTCCAGTTTGCTCTTCTTGCTGTAGTCCATCGAGAGGCGCTCCATAAGCAGCGAGGTGAAGCCGGAGCCCGTACCACCGCCGAGACTGTGAAAGATCAGGAAACCCTGCAGACCGTCGCATTGTTCGGACATTTTCTGTATGCGTGACGTCACCTGATCAATGATCTCTTTGCCGATCGAATAGTGACCGCGTGCGTAATTATTTGCCGCATCCTCCTTGCCCGAAATCAACTGCTCGGGATGGTAGAGCTGACGCATTTTGCCATTGCGCACATCGTCGATCACAGTCGGCTCAAGATCAACGAATATCGTGCGCGGTACTCGCTTGCCGGAACCAGTTTCGGAGAAAAACGTACGCGCATCGTTTGCGTTATTCGAACGAACGCTCTCGCCGTTATTCTCGCTGCAAAGAAGAGACAATTCCGGAATTATCAAAATATTCATATAACTAACAACCAGATATCAAAGTGTGCATTATAATTTTTTAATATCTATTTCATTCGCAATTATTGATCTTAAAATGTCAAAATGTCTCTTGTAGATTTTAATCTTCCTACCCAAGTTCGACTTGAATCTTAAGAACGAATTTCAACTTCGAAATTTACAACCATTAGTAATCAAAAGACATTTAATTTTTCATTCTGAGAAATGATATGTCCCTTCTTTTTTTGCAATTCTGAGCCTTGATTTTTAAAGCTTTCGAAATCAAGAAGTTCTTTAGATTTTGCTTAACTCACTACATTTTTAAGCTTTACTTCCACAACATTTTCTTATACTCTTTAGGTTTATAGAACTACACGAAAATAGGACGGGACTCATACCTTTCATGCTCAGCTTCCGTTTTCAAGATGCCGTCTGCGTTAATCCCGTGCTCGAGCAGGTACAGCTCCCAACAGGCATTGCCGATCTGAATGCCGCCCTGACCAATTTGAATAGAAATTACTTCGCGCTGAAAGATGAAATAAAATCGAGCAGAAAGTGAATTCAATTTAAATTAAATATTTTATTGCAATATTTTGCTAAGAATATTTTTATAAAAATCCGAAAGTAGTTGGTTACGAAAACTTTAATGGAGAGACTGTGTTCGAATTTGGTTTTCATAAGTCGATTATGAAATTGATCCAATTATGTCCAAAGTTCGAAATACTTGTGTATAATTGATATACATAATACATAGTTATGCATTTTATTTTATTGGCTAAAGAAACATATTTACATAAATTGTTTGATAGTTCGACAAATGTATTCTTTTAACTAAAATATTGATTGAAAAACGGTAAACGATCAAAGAAAAAATTAATTTAAAAAATTCACTCTTTGGAGTGCAAAGCAAATAGAAAAGATCTCTGCGCATAATTGAAAATATATACATATGTTCTTTGCACATACTTATGTACATGCTATACATATGTATTTTTATTTTAATAGCATAGATTTTTTTTTTATATATAAAAATTTTTAATTTGCTATTTCAAAATGTTTAACATAAACTTAAAAATTGCAAAATTTTGATACTGAGGCTCTTTTTATGCAAATTTCGCAACTTAAATATTCCGGAAGCGTTTCTCATTTACATTTTTTAATGAACTTTACTTACCATTTTTAACAATAAAAAAACAATAAATAAATTGTTCAAAACTAGAAAAAAAGAACACAGAGAAAACGGTACACAAGCCGCGCTTAAATTTGATTTTTTTGTTTTTTACAATTGAATCAACGAGAACGAATCGATCAGCGACGACGATCCTTGCGACGAAAATCGATGTTGACTGACGAACCTCGTTTTTTTTCTTCCAGCTGCTGGAAGAATACCGGTTGAAGTTAATGTCAAACTAAAACCAAAACTCACCCTTTTTTCAACCACGAATGGAGATGCACATAGAAAATAAGAAAGCTGTCAGGTAACGCATTCCCGACTTGAGCTTTACGCAAAGCTGTCATACGAAAGATATTTCAAGGATATTCAATGACTTTAATATTTAGAATGCTCTAAAGTTGTTTCTATTAAAAAAGAAATCTGTGAGCAACGTCGGGTACTATAAATAAATAAATACATTTTCTCTGTTTGTAAAAACTTTCTTGTTTTATTTTATTAAAATTATCAATTAAAATATACAGTTTCCAATTGTTTACAAAGATTAATTGATAAAACTGAAACGAGATTTGTAATGAATTTCTAAGTCTACTTTAAGGCATTTGAAAGCTAAATTCGCTTAAATAGAAAAAACGTGTTTTAGAGTATATCAATACAAATAATAAATAAATAAATAGCAAGAGTATCAATTGACGATTTCTTTAAGTTAAAATTACAAAACTTAAAAATAAAAACCTTTAAAATAAATAATGTTAATTTTATTAACCAAACACAACCGAACTTATAAATAATAACAATAATTAAATTCATTTTATATAATTCCATCGATTCGCACTAAATTGATTTGAAAGATTCGATTGCACGAATTTCAAAATTTTTAAACTTTGAGAATGTTTAGCAACATTTATTTATTGTTTTAATTTAAGAAAAATAGTTTAAGTTAAATTTAAATTGTAATATTAATAAAGAAAACAGAACAATTTAAATTTAATGATAGTGAGAGAACTATTTATGCTAATTATGATAAATCATTAATTTGTGATTCAAACCAATCAAATTATGAACAGAATATTTGGTAAACTCTTCCTATTTATTAACAACCTTTTAACCTTACAAAGAAGTTACCCCTGCACTGTGCAGAAAATGTGCCACTAACATACCGTGAGTCATGTCTTAAACACGACGAGGATTATCAGAAATTAATGACATTTAGAATGCTTGCAAACAGAATATTCTCAGTTAGTTACTAATGACAATTAAAAACCACGTTTTCCTGTCAAAATCACATTAAAAACTGTTAAAATAACAGTAATAAGGAGTTAATGGACTTCCCATGAACAAAAAAAAATGTATTTAAAACTACGATCTCGACAATCATTTTTGTATAATAAATAATAGGATTAAAACCAAAGAACAAAAAGTAGTAAAATATAAAAGGAACAATGGCACAAAATAGCATTTTTAGCTTAAACTAAATTAACAAAATATATATATATGAATAAAAAATTAAATATGTACGAAAAATGTTTTTTTGTACGAAAAATAAATTCGACTAATAGATAGAAAAGAACTTAAAACTATTGACACCTGTCTAGAAGTTCTTTAAGATCTACTTTCTGTAAGCATAATCACCGCTTTAAAACCGACCCACCACGCTTTACTTCAATTTGAGTCTTTTCGCGCGCCGGGCGGCAGCGTAATATCGAATACGATCGGCGTATTATTCGGCAAATAGTTAATGTCGCAGGTGGATGCATTCACAAAGATAATGCGACCATCGGAAGTGATGCCATAGCCCTCGTGTACATGTCCAAAAACATGATATTTTGGTTTGACGCGTTGCTGTACCGTTGCCAGCAGCTCCACGCATCCGGCACGCACACCCGAACAACACAAATCACCATGGCCGACAGGTGGCGTATGCGTTATTAGAATATCAACTGCGTCGGGAATGCGATTCCATTTCTCTAGACATTTGAGACCACGTGGCACATTGAACGCCCATTTACAGAATTCCGGCTGCCATGGACTACCGTAAATGCGTAGGCCCCACAGTTCGATGAGTTCATCTTCGATGTAGGTGCAGTTGGTGAGCACTTGGCGAATATTTTGCGTTTGAACGGCGCGTTCGATGTTCTCTTTGGCATTGCCCAGTGTAGGCATATCGTCGAGTACCGACTGGCCAGTGTGTTTGGTACTGAAAATGAAGAGAAAGAAATATATTTGAATATTTAAATAATATTAAAAAGTTAAAATTAATTGTTTATTTATAATAAGCCTATATGAATCCTTAAACTATAAAAAGTTTTAATTTTTCCACTTAGTCTCATTCTTACCGCTGCTCCGAATTAGTTTTCTGTTGAAAGGGATGTGTAAATGTCTTGTCGAAGCTTAGCTCGTGGTTGCCGGCAATCACAAATTTATGCTTGTGGGGCAAATTTCCAATCCAATTATTAAATTCCACCACCTCCTCCAGCTGGCCGCACTTTGTAAAGTCGCCAGCGTGTATGAAAATGTCACCGTCGGGTATATTGAATTTGATGTATGGCGTCAGCGAATGCGTATCGCTCATGCAGACGACGCGCGCTTTGTTGTACGGTACCTCCGATAGTGGCGGTTTCATAGTGACCTTGATGACGCGCTGTGTCTTGGCGATTTCCTTCCAGGCTGCTGTCGGATCGTGCGTTAACGGATGCACGGGTATAGTGATGGCGTCCATGGCGGTTCAATAACGGGCAAGGTGGTTGGGTGAGGGAGTTTCTTGGTTATGCAAATGCGCTGATTGATGGTACCGGTTTCCTCTTTTCACTTAAAACTCTAAATTGTTGGAAAGTTTTTTAAGGCAAGTTTGTTGATTTCAGCGAGAAATTGTTCTGCACTCTATCTCTCTCTCTCTCTTTTTATCTCTCTTTGTCTCACAATTTTTGTTATATTTAGTATTTACTTTTCACAATATTTGCAAAAGGTTGCAAAAACTGAAAAAGTAACAAAGTCTGACGTCGTCAACAAAGATTTGTGCCGGTTTGGCGACGCCGGTAATATGTAGATATTGTCGTAGCCGAGCAATATTTTGTCGGCGGAAAATTAATAAAAAAAACATGTATTCTACTCGAATATTTTTGAGAGGACCTGATTGATGATCTATACATTTCTTTTTTGTTTAGAATAGGTCAAAATTCAATAAAAATCAAATTGTTTTTTTATTGAAAATTTTTCCATAATTTCATAACAGATTGTAGCCAACGCCGTTCATTTACCACTATTAAAAAAACATATAGCCCCTGTGTGGTGAAATGAAAATTCATGAAAAAAGCGATGAGAACGAATATTAATCCCCCTGTGTGGTGAAATGAAAATTCATGAAAAAAATGCGGTGAGAAAGAAAATTAATCAGCTGTTGGAAAAAATGTTTACGGTAGCAATAAAAAATTGTTTTTCTGTCTAGAGTTTTCAATTCCGATTAAAAACTATTTAAAGTGAATAAAATTAACGCAAACGATGACTAGAACAGTTTAAAAGTTATATTGGTCCAGTTGGCCAACATAAAAGCCACAAAAACAACAAAAAAATTGAGATTAAAAAAAAAACACGCCCACTTTGATTGGCGAGACAATTTTGTATTTTTGTAAAATAATAAAATAACTAATAAATAAAAAAATAAAAACAAGAGCAAACAAAGAAAATTGCCGAAAGTGAGCAATTGGAATTCGCTGAAACATGGAATATTACGAGCAGAATCCAGAAGAGGCGGCGTCTCAAGCAGAGGAAAAAGCAGGTAAATGTACGCAACGCGTTCAATTGTCGAATGCATTTGAAACAGTTTGAATATATTTATTCCTTAATCAAGAGTTCTGATGAAAATAAATGAAAATATTCGCTGCCCGTTTCTGAGGCATATGCGGAAAAGAGTCTAGCGGAGTCTACACCGCAAGTGGATGACCTCAATTTCAAGTGTTTCCGTCTGCATATTTCTTTTACTTCGTTTGTTTTTTTTTTGTATTTTCTTTTTGGTCTCAATTGTTTTTTGTTTTTGCTTTTTAAGTAAAAGCACCGTTTTGTTGTGTTGTTGCCATGGTTGAGACGGGCGGTGCATGGGCTGAAAGTGTAGGCGTTGTCGATGTCTTCATGAGTTATTGTTGCACGCATTGGAACTGCATCTGTCGCTGGTCGCAGTTACCGTTTTGCATTTTTTTCTCTCTGCGGTCGTCGATGATTCATTTGGATTAATTGGTTTTGATTGTTTGTGGTCTTTTTCTCCATTGAACTGTCTGTTTCTTCTTCTTATTTAGCTCTGACTCTGTATGTCTGTCTCAATGGGCGCTTTTGTGATCGCTTATCTTTGCTGGTTTCTTTCGTTTGAGCTTTTCGCTTTGTGCGCGTTTCGCACATTTGGTCGCAGTTGGTCACAATGGCGCATTCGCTTTTCACGTATTTGTTGTTGTTTATTGATGTTATGGTTTCGTTTATTTGTTTGTTTGTTTGCACTGTTGCTCTTGGCATTTATTGCAACCACAACAATTGTTACCGAAGAAGTTGGCAAATTGTTTGTTGTTATTTATTTGCGGCTTTATTTAAGCCATATTCAAATTTCAATCATGAAAGCTTTGAAGACAATTTTTGCTTAAACTAGTTTAATAAATTTGAACTGTGTGTGTGCAGTTTTCCTCAATTTTATAATCAAAATAATTTTGTTTATACTTTTTGATAATATGAGATTAATTTTAATTTTAAGCAAGAAATTTACTATTAAAAGGTGTATTTGAACAAACAAATTTGTTAATGCTTGGAAAATCCATTGTTTCAAATAAGAAATGTTTTACTAATAAGTTCTTATCTTAATTTTATATAATATAATTTAGATTTTATTTCTACAATCAACCCGAAAGCATTTACCATTGAAAAAAATTAGTACTTATGCTTTTAGATTTGATTAGTCGTTCCCTTACTTTTCAAAGAACAAACAAACAAACAAACAAACAAACAAACAAACAAACAAACAAACATATCGCTGTCAAAATGCACAAAGGCCGTAACGACGATCCAAGATTTTTGAAATTTTACAGGAGAAGCAAAAAGCTTTCATTACAAGATGTGAACAAAAGAAAGTTAAATGAACGTTATATACCATATTAACCATACAATCGTATGAAGGAGGTGTAATTGAATACCGGCTACCAGAAACTTAGAAATGTGCTCCGAAGAAATTATTGGCCTTTCTGCGTTTCGCAGCGATATATAAATTAATACTCTAGAATCTCAGATGATAATTTTCGCAAGTTTTTTTTACTAATTTCCTAAAGATCGTTACAATCGTTTTCTACTTTGTAAGATGGTGCATACTTGTAGTCTGTAAATATATTGTAACTTACATAAATTTAGACGAATGCTTCTTTTCTTTTGATTTAATTAATAACAAAATACTAAACTTTTTTATGTTAAATAGTATTTTTTATATTTTGGTTTTGTCGATCTTACATTTTAAATTTAAAGTTAATGATTTTATTAGTCTTTTTTTTTAGTATAACTAGACTAAATAGCGAAAAAGATAATAATTTTAACAAACTTCAGACTTCGATGCCTCTTGCGAAAAATATGATACTTCAAAACTATTCTGAACTATGTTTGATTCTGTCAATAAAGTTATGAAGTTTCATTTCTTTTAATGAACATTAAAATGTTTTAAATTTTGTAATGCAAACTTTCACATTCAATATCTGCATATCAAATATTAAAAATAGATCTTTCATTACAACGGAAGCAAGCATTATAACGTTTTCAATCGGATTGAAACATCATATTTACTCTTCTGATTTTTATATACAAGTAAAAGTATTAAAAACATTTTTCAGTTATAGTTGATATGATATCATATTTGATAAGATTTGCTCAGCATGAAATTAAATCCCATGTAAGATCAGAAATGTTTCATAGCTACTAAATTCACAGATTTAATAAATACCTCAAAAATGTGTAATAAAGAATATAAAGAATATATTTGTAAAAATATGGAAATACAATGAAACTCCAGTTGAAATGTTTCTAAATGATTATGCCCTTAGAACTCGATGGTTAATCGGCTGAGCTGAATTTCCATCGAACTAATTTCCCAACTCAATTTGTGTTTTTTTTTTTTCGAAACGTTTGCTTATTTGCTCACTTTTATATTCTGCACTTAATAAGTCGACACAAGCGTTCATTCATGAAAACCAAATACAAATACAAAAATAAAACGGAAAAAACCTTGATAATGGCATTCACAAGCAGCACAAAAACAGAAACAGAAACGGGCACTTCTCACCCCAAATGCCAAACAGTAGCAAAAAACCAAACAAACAAACAAACGAAAAGAAAAAAAAAACATAATATCAAGAGTAACAACAAAAACAAAAGCTAAATGCTCGTAACAGCTAAAAGTCAAATGGCAGAACATATGCCGCCTTGGACCGCCCCCGATGAAACTGCTTGGAATGAGTGTTTCATTTTTTTATTATATGTTTTGTTTTTTTATTCAGCGCAAAATTGCATAATTTTAAATTTAGAACAGCAGAAGGTGTTAGCGCGCGCGCCACCGTCGCCAACTTCAACTCAAACACGCCTTTAAGTCAACTGAACTGGTTTTGTGCGTCATCGTCATCGTCGTCGTCGCCGTCGCGCGCTCTACTACTGTGCTAAGCGTAACAAAAATGCCACGCATCGATTCCTGCTTTTAGCCTTTTGTTTCGTTCAGCTCTGCTCTGCTCTCGTCGTAAAATGATGTAATTTTTGGCGATTTTGTTTTATGGTCTTGGCGCGCGCCCATACAATTTGTATTTACAGGTGGGCGTGGTTTTGGCAAATGCCATCCATATATCACTTCCATGTTTAGTGACCAGTCTGGCTGTGGAAAAGTGTTAATTGCCAACTTAAACTTGAATTTAAATTTAATTTTAGTTTTGCGGTAATTTAAGCAGTTCGGTATTTCTCTTGGATTTTGCATTTAATGGCTTCCATTGTGGTCTTGTAAATATTAGTTTTGACCAGATTTTTGTATATATTTTTTGGCGATTTTCTCTTTTTATTGGTTGGTTAGCTAGCGAAATAAACAACATTTCCTTTCTGCGTCGCAATGAATTCTTTTTGTTGTGTTGTTCATTAAAATATTTTGTTTATTCGTGATTTATTGCATTAAGTTGGTTAGAAGAAATATTTATTAGCAGGTTTATGCGAATTTCTGCTGCTGCTGCTTTTAAAGATGACCAAATCTGTTAGCGAATACAAACAGAAACACAAACGAAACCGTTTAATAAAATGCCAGTTGACTAAAGTTGGCATTCATCGCATTCAGTTTTGGTACGTGATCGCGGGGAATTGTTCACAGAATCGATATTGTTCGTTTTTTAATTTGAATTGACCATTTATAATCGGGTATTTGATTATATTTAATGTGATTACTTTTTTTTTTAATTGTATTAAGTGATATAAACAGTGAAAAAATTGTATTCCAAATATCTGCATAAATAATTCGATTGGTTTCGATTGTTTACGATTGTTTTTTAGCCTTACTCGGACTTTAAACTCATTTATCAAATTACTATTTTAACTGCAACTGGTTCAAAAGATAAATTCAACTGATTACCAAAAGTGGCTTGATTCTGTGTTTTATTATTGGAAAAAATGGCAACCTTTAGATTGTGATTATTTCATAATTTTTATAATCTAATTAAAACTAATATAAAAAAGTAAATATTCAAATGATCAGTTCGTTACTTAAAATTCCTTCCTCGAGGACTTCATGTTAAGATTCAAATTTCGTATTTAGTCAAGTAATAATTTGTAATACATACCAGAAAGTTGCGTATACGCCATGTTATCCCAGCTCAGAAAAGAACAAAAACAACAGCAACAAAAAAGGAGATCGACAACGCTTAACAAATAATAATAATAATAATAGCCACACAGAAGCACCGCGGCCAACAAACAAAAACCAAATAAATATAGAAAACAATTTTGAACGCCTTTTTGCGTCAGGTAATTGCTAATTACTAATTGCTAGCCCAGCGTCGTTGTTGTTGTTCTGATGTTTTTGTTGTGTGCTAAGCACTGCCATAATCTGTCATTTGTGCGATTATTGTTTTATTTATTTCTTTTTGTTGTTGTAATTTAGTTATGCTGCTTACATTTTGAGCAGCGATGACGCTGGCCAATTTTTGTGAGCACCCAAAATGATTTTTGTTATTTTGTTTATTTGTGTGTTTTGTTCTCTTGACAAAGAAGCTTAAGTCGAGTTTAACTCAATAATTAAGAAAAATTAGATTAAGCTTTTAAATGCTTTTAATTGTATTTTAGGAAATCAACTTAAACAGCTTGAAATCAAAAACCAATAAATCGATTAGAAATGATTGTGGGAACAATAAAAAAAAGCCGATGACGTTCTCGAATATTTAATGACCAAATTAAAAAGGACAAAAGCTTGAAAGAAAAAAAAAGAAAATGTTTTTGTTTTGTCGGTTGTTGGAAAACAGAAACTATTTTCGATATTTATCGGGTTTTGGTTAATTGTAATTCTAATTTGAGCGGTGGAAAAATTGAGTTTGTATTCATATTTAGAACCTTTAAAGAAGTTCTTTTTGCAATGCTGAGTATGGAGTCAGGCGGGAACTGCATTACACTTTATTAACTTTTAAATTAAATCACAAAAATTCTTCAATAAACGTTATTTGTTTGAACTATTTTCATATTTTGTCGATTTAAGTGGTTTTGTCAAATTGCTGCGAATATTTTTTTTGTATGTGTCGTTTATTGTCACGCGGTGCGCGCGTCACAAGCAGCAGCGGCGGCAGTCGCCGCTGTCGTTGCCGTCATTTTTAGAACACTTTTCGTCACTTTCGTGTGCGCCGCTCTGCGCTCTGCACTCGGGTTGGTATGAGTAACAAACAATTTCACCGCTTCCACACTCGAAAGTGTGCTCCCGGTCGTCGGTACGACTGCTCGACTACGACTGCTTTTTTTCCTTCTCTTATTATTTATTTTTGCATTTGAATTTGAATTCAGCTGATTTTCGAGTTCTGTTGTGTCGTTTCGTATCGTGTCGGAGTCGAATCGAAACGTTTTCGCGCTGAGTTGATTTTTGTCGTTGTTGTTGTTTTGGTTTTGGTTTTTGTTTTGCCCGCGCGCTCATTCACTCGCTCGTTCGTGAGCTTGCTCGGTGTGTTAATAATAATACTAAATACAAGACAATTTGTTGTTACTTTATTTCGGTTCGAATTGTTGTTGTGTGTTTTTTGTTTTGTTTTTATTCGCTGTAGTATTTTGTTATATGTGTTGTTGTTGTTGTGCTTTTTTTGAAGGTTTTGAATTTATTTTTGCGGCAACAGTTTGTGATTAGCTCTGGTGGCATTTGCATGTTGTAACAACATTCGAAATTTGTTTTCCCTTCAAAATTTCAAATTCAAAGAAATTCTTCTTCTTCTGTCTAAGCTTTTCGTACGTGCGCGAGTGTTCTTAAATCGTTTCTAATTTTTTTTTGCTGAGCATTGCAGAAATTCAAATTCAAATTAAAATATAAAAAAAAAAATAATAATAATCAAATTATTTAGAAACGCTTTTGATATTAAGCGAGTGTAATTTGCAGCTACTCGAATTTAGAATTTTGAAGTTTTGTTTTGTCGTGGCCATCGTGAGTGTTGTTCTTATTGTAGTTGCTACACTACGAAAAAACGACGTTTAAAGAAAAAAATTTCCTTTCGAAAAAGTTTTTAATAAAAAATTTTGTGCATATTTAAATTACCCGAAATCTCGTTAATTTAAAAAAAAATCCTAATAGAAGGAAAATTTTGTTAAACAAAAAATTTGACATTCTGATAAGGAATTTGATAGTTAAAACATGCAACTAAAAATATTTGTGAACCAAGAAATTGTATAAAATAGTTAACCTTTCCTATTAACTAAAGCGAGAGCGTCAAATTAATTAAGTGATTGTAAAAGTGTTAAATTAAAATAAAAAAGTTTTCGATTAAAGTTTTTTTGTTGTCGTGAATAGTCAAACACAATTGAACAAAATACCAACAAAGTTCATCATTCTTGAGCAGATTTAAAACATACAATATTTAAATTTTGTTGTTTCGCTGAGTGTGTGTTATTATTGTTTTTGTTGTTGTTGTTGTTGTTAGTGCTAGTGTTTTGACGCTGAGCTCATAACGCAACGCGCTGCTGTGTAAATTGTGCTCGCTCGCTCGCGCGCGCGCGTTAATTAACATATTTATTTCTTGATTTTATTTTTGTTGTTTTCTAAAAATTTATTTGAATTTTTATTCAATTTTTCGTTGTTGTTGCTGTTGTTGCTTCTTAGTTTTTTTTTATTAAGTACGCGCAGTTTCGGTTTGGTTTTCGGTCGTAAATCGTAATTGTTTTAGTGTTTTAATAAATTGTTTAATACTTTTGCGTCTTGAAGAATTCTAGCCAAATTAAAAGAAAACCATAAAAAGTGCTGAAAACAAAAAAAAAAAAACAAAAACAAAATTAAAAATAAAATAAATAAGCACGATAAGCAATAAGAAATAAAAGGAAGAAGCAAATCCAAATCAAGTGCGACGACGCTTTGTGATTAGCCAGCGTTAAATAATTTATTGCGCTTATCAGCCAGCGGTGATATACATTTAATTTGTTTGCAACAAATACAATTTATTTATAAAAAAAAAATTGAAGTGTTTCGCGCATCACGTGCGCATTATTAATCATCCAAGGAATTAAACAACAACAACAAACAGAAATATTCAGCTTGATTTTGAGACAAAATTAAATTGAAGTCGCAACCCGTCAAAATCAACTCAAACAACAAAAAAATAAACGAATAAATAAAACGTCGCTGGGCGGCTTTTTCGCGCCCTCTTACAATTGCTTGCCAACCGTGCGATTACTTTTCGAATTTATGCTCCTTTTTGATGTTATGGAATTTTCAATGGACACAAAAAAAACTAAAAGGTTTGTGTTTGTGTTTCTGTTTGTTTCTGTTTTTACGTGGCGTATCGCTTTGTTTTGTTTGTTTTGTTTTTTCGTTCACTCTGTTAAGCTTTACATAGCACGCAGGATATGTGCCAAGCTGTAGTCGAATTAATATTTCAAAGCATTTCGATTGGCTGCCAATCAAAAACCCAAAATTGCATCATTTTTAACATTTGCGAAAATGATAACAACGAAAGAATTATATCAATTTTTTTACTTCCAACTAAAAATGTAATCTTCAAAGAGAAACTTCGCACATGTCAATATAAGAAAGACAAGCTTTTGCCTACTTTAAATTGAACAATTGACAATTCGATAATCTTTCTAAAGACAAGTTTTGTTCTAACAATTCTTACAGTATAATATGGAAAAGTTTTCAAAAATGTAACATACAATTTTTCTTATAAAAGAATTCGATAATAATAGCAAAATTTGTCTCTTTTTTTTCGCAGGAGAACCAAAATGTGTATTAATTTTAATAATTTATCTTCATACAATTTTTAATTCTCCTTGTTCGGAAAAGTTTTCGATGTATTCTTTTTATGTTTTATTGAAAGTACTGAAGTTTTTAATAATTTTCATAAACTTTTCTATGTGTCAAAAATTACAATATTGAGTTTTATAATATATTTAGTACAATGGTTTTCTTAGAGAAAATAATTTTATGACGACAAAAAAATCAACCAAAAGTCTGCAAAATATGTTAGGAACATAAGGACATTTATTTTTTGTATAGCAAAATTTTGTTTATAAATTTATTTCTCAGTTATGTAACAATTAATTGAGATCAAAACTTAGACGAAATTTTTATCTTATTTAAACTAATGATAAAGTCTCTATTTTATTTCTTTCATTATCGATACGAACGTCCTAAGCGTAATTACTACCGAACGTTTTGGACAGTCTTTCCTGAGAATTCCGGCCTCAATGATGTAATTATTCTATCCGTCACAAGCCCAAAATCAAAATACTTTTTTTTTTCAACAACAAATTCAAATTCGAAAACTCTTTTGTTTTATTTGGGCCACATATGGTGTGCAATTAAAAAATTTCCACGTCTTTTCGAAGCTGATTTTTTTTTACTTTTCTTTTTATCTACTTATTTATTTTTTTTTTTGGTTGATGTTTCGTTTTGAGTGTGTAGTTGTGACCTTTGCGCTGTTTCATTCGAAAACATTTTAAAAATTTATTTCGGAATATTTAAGTGATTTGCGCATTGAATTCTTTTCAACGTCGTCGCGTTTTCGTTTTGTGTGTTCTGCATTGCTGTGTATCCGTGAGATACCAAGCGTATCCACATACGACGACGACAACAACAACATTTCTTAAAAAGAGTGGAAATTGTTTATGAGAACATCGTCAATGTTGAGTCTATAAGAAAGAATATAGTTAAGCTCGCTCAGTGTTTTAATCAGTTTTAATTTATCCAGTGAAAATATCAATTTGTTTGTTCTATTTAAAATGTTAAAAAGACAAATTTTCTTGAATTGAGCCAAATAGAGTTTTCAGTTATTACAATTTTTTTTCTTAAAGTCTACAAGCCTTATAAAGCATTATCAAACTTCTAACCAAAGGCTTATAAACCGAAAACCTTATCATTATTTCATTTTTCAAAAAAGAGAATTGCGAAGAAGAACATGTTTTTGGAGTACTCCTTTATGTCGGGTTTAAAGCCCATTTGATTAATGTTTTTTCCGCAATTTTTAATATGTTTGTCGATATCTTTTAAGGCTTCAACACATATGAAAAATATTTCAGATTATCAAAAAAAGGATTATCTGTTTTTTCATTTCCTTCATTTACGACCAACAAATTTAACTTAGTACAACTGATAAAATGAAATTCAAGAGATTTTTAGAAGTTTCTCTCAAATTGACATCATTACATAATAAGAAAAACCTATTTAAGCTCCTGAAAACAACAAAACAATTTGACTACTTTTGTGTTTCACATAGTTATACGAATATTCATTACCACACAACGACTGAAACAAAAACCACTTAACTGCACATGTACTGAATTTAGCCTTTATCAATTATTCAACTTTTGCCTGAACTTTGGGACGTGAAACCTTCCTTGCTTCCTTCCTGCTGCTCTTTTCGTCGAGGTGGAGGGTGTGAGAGATATTATTTGTTTAACAAAAAAGAAACTTTTTTATGGCAGCATATGGTATCGCCTACAGACAGGCAGCAACAAAGAAAAAGGTGCCAAAAGCAACAACAAACACAACGACAACAGCGCCCGCCAATAATTGAACTTGAAAAATCTATTGATTGATTTTTGTGTGTCGGGTTATTTTCCTTATTTTCAATTTGAATTATTCTTTTGTTTTTTCTTTGTTCAGTTTTAAAGCATTCACTCATTTGGCCAGTTAGACAATCATTCACTCACTCACTCAGTCAGTCATTCAGTCAGTGTCGTCGTTGCAGAACGCAAATAAAAACATTTTTTGTATTTTGAATAATTGATAAAAAAAAGAAAAGAATAAGAAATATTTGTGGTACGATCAATATTGTTTCAAGTTAACAGTTAATTAATAAGATAAAGAAAGAAACAACGACAAACGATGATAACGCGCAAAATTAAAACAAACAAAAAATCCACAACGACGACTTTTGGGGTTGGAAAACTTTGCTCGAGTCAAATAAAACAAAGCAAACGAATGCGATGAATACGACCGACTTTAATTATTTGGAAGTTAGAGTCGCTGTTGTCGGTTTTGTTGTCACTTAATGATGATGACGAGAATGATTTTGCTCTTTTTATAGTTTGACAAAACTTTTTTTTTGTATGTGGATTTTAGAATTTCGCAGAAACTTAAAGAAAATCTATTAAATCCGTCAGAAACGTGATCGCTTTCGATTAAATAATTTTCGATTATTTATTTTTCTAAGAATTATTCTAGATTCTTTAACAAAAATTTTAAATTTTAAGGTATAAAGAACATCTCTTGGTAGATTGTAATTTGAGACATGTCGTTTTAACATTTTCTTTTGCCTTTACCTAATTAATGCCCCAGCGTTGCTCAAACTTTAAAAGGAAAACAAAATATTTAATTGAGATTGTAGACATGGTCATTATTATTTACGCCTACAACAAGTTCATTATCGCAGCGTCAGAGATGAAATAAAGTGATTTGAATATTTTAGTGGAAACAAGCAAACATAACAAAACGAAATATTCCTTTAAATAGTTATTAATTGGAATTTAAATTATCATTGAACATTTCCCAATGTTTAGCTTCCATTCCGCAATGAAGCTGTAATGGCGAAATATCCGGAATGCTTGCAAGTCGTTCGTTATTTGATTTGCTGCACATATTTACAAATCACACCGCAGCGCAGTCAAATGGTATTTTCAGTTCTTCTTGTTTTGAAACGCATTAAATTCTCATTTGGCTAATATTTGTTGTTATCGTTATAGTTTGATTTGTATTGTTGTATATTAAATTCATAATATCGTCAAAATATAAACAAAGTACTAAGAATTAAAAGTATAACTTAAATAAATATAATTCATATACATTGTGGACATTATTAAAAATGTCATGATTCGTGTCATGACAAATTCTTTAGCCAAATCCTTTGCACTAGAACAAAAATCATTCCATAAAAGTCGCAATACATTTGTTTATTGGCCTTTGTGAAATATACTTTTGATAAAAATACCATATCTACTTAGTTATTAACTAATTAGAATATCTTTATAGTTTCATCGCCATTTATTGTATGCTCGTGTGAAAGTTTTATGCAATTCGTTACTGCTTTAATAAATATTTTGGCGATTACTCATCTTAACGGCGCGTGAAAGTAGGACGCAAGGGGCGCTTTACTCCTAAGGTTAACTTAGTTTGTAATAATTTAGTACAAGAGTAGTTATATAAAAATAAATGACATTAATGATAAATGGGTTGTCAAAAATTTAAATCATTTTACACCTATAAACTCATAAATCGTCCTCTAGTATATGAAATCATAATATTAGTCATATCGAAATGATTACTCATAGTTTGAAAACGTCTTGGTCTATTTTTTTAGTTTTACTTACCACCTTTATCCACTCAGAATCATTTATTGTAAAACAAATATATAAACGTGTATGGCTAGCTTCGAAACGTCGCTGATTATATCGTATGTCGCTGGAGAAATCAAATGATAATAAAATCCACTCATACAATTCTGTCTATATTTTTCAGGTTCAAATCCAAATGAAAATGTAGCGACGACTGCGTCCACATCGACTTCAACGAATGCTGGCGGCAGTGGCTCCAATTCCGGCGGTGGTATCAATTCGCCGACAAACAGTCCGACAGCTGCGACAACAACCGCATCGGCGTCGTCTCTACAACAACAATTTTCGGAAGATGATTATCAGCAACAGCTGGCACAACAACTATACCAACAACAACAACAACAACTACAACAGTCGCCAAGTGATAACAGCAATCAGCAGCAAACATCAACAATCGCCTATTCGAACACAAGCAACAACAACACTGCAAGCAGCAACGGTAGCACTTCGCCAGCTCTGCGCCATTCCACGAACTCCAACGAGTACACATCCACACCAAAATCATCAAGAATTAGCGGTGGCAGCGGTATTGGCGCCACTGACACTATTTCACCCATTGGAAATTCGTCAGTAAACATCGATGATGAAAATATCTTTGCGCAACCATTTTCCAATGCCGATTGCAGCACTCTGAATGAGTCGTCACAAATTCAAATTGTTGCCTCCTCTTCCGCCGCCGCTGTCGCCGCCGCAGGAATCCCCAGTCTTTTAGAAAGTCCAGCCACCGCCGTAGTTGTCGTCAATTCAAACGTCGTCGGCAATACAAGCGGCAACCTTAGCAACAATAACGCCAGCAACAACGGCAGCAATACCAACAACAGTGTCAATCGCTCCTTCCCGCAGAGCTCAGTTTCGCCGCCGCCCGCGGTGTCAGCACAACCACAACCAACGATAGCATCAGCCACAGTCGCCGCGAATATTGTTGTACCAATTGTGATACCACCGCGTCAGGCGCTCCTACCCTGGGGCACACATTCGCGTACCTCGATCATTAACGTTCTACCCTATACGACCACACAACCACTAACAGATCCACTAACCGCCGCATTGTCTGCCAACGAAATGGCGTCCTTACGTCCCGGCGAAATTGTCATGCGGAATCTCTTTCAGGTAAGAATTTTAGTTTAAAAAAACAATTCAATAACAATTCTTTTTAAATATTTTATTACTAGTTCTAAACGATGTTTTTAACCCTGAATGGGTTTAGGTATCTTAAAAGACATGAAAACTCTTAATTATTTAAACAAAGTCATAAATCTGAGGGCACATAATACAATACATAACAAAACCCAGGATCAAAATACTTTTGTATTCTTAAGCACTCTTTTATTAATTCCGTGTTGGATTAATATTCGTTTTTTGTTTATCTCTTCTTATAAAATCTGCCTAATTCCGAAAAACTCTTTAATAAAAATTTTAAACAAATTTTTAAAATATTTTTTTTAAAATTAAGTATAGATAAAATAAAAACATATCTTTTTCCATTCAATGATTTTGGTATCAACTATTTAGTTCTCTAAAAGCCACATGGTTGTTTTAATTGTTGAAAGTTTTTCAGTTTGTTTTAACTAGTAATAATTTAAAAACTCTACTTTCAGGATTTTACCGTTCAAGCGGAGAAGAAAATAGAACTTGTGATGCTGGAGAGCGCCGACAAGATGCTGTCCAAGCTCTTGCAACGCGGCGAAGATCAGCAATTTGATCAGTTGATGTCGGCGCTGGGTTCGGTGGCGGAGCACTGTCTGCCCTCGTTACTGCATACGCTTCTCGCCTGGCATCGACGTCAGCTGTCGTCTGATGCCGAAATCAAAAATGATCTCAAACGCATGGAAAAGAGTCCAGCCGCCACCAAACCACCCACCATCGATCTGGAATTTCAACTGCAACGTCGCGAAGCAGCAGTCGAGTTTATTTTCTGCTTGGCGCTAATCGAAATACTGAAGCAGTTGCCATTTCATCCGGGTCACGAGGATCTCATACGCAGCATCGAAAATTTGGCATTTAAACATTTCAAGTACAAAGACGGACTGCAGAATAATCCGAACGCGCACAATATTCACATGATTGCCGATTTGTATGCGGAAGTGATTGGCGTTTTGGCGCAGAGTCGTTTTGCGTCGGTGCGTAAACGTTTCATGAGCGAGCTAAAGGAGTTACGCGCCAAAGAGGCATCGCCGACAACGACACAGAGCATAATCAGTCTGCTGATGGGCATGAAGTTTTTCCGCGTGAAGGTCAGTGATGAATTTTAACAAAACGAAAAAAATGTGATTTTAATTTTTAACTTTTTTTTAAGATGGTGCCAATCGAGGAATTTGAAGCGTCCTTTCAGTTCATGCACGAATGTGGACAATATTTTCTCGAGGTTAAGGACAAAGACATTAAGCATGCCTTGGCCGGTTTATTTGTGGAAATACTTGTGCCAGTCGCAGCGGTATGACATAGCTTTATAACGGCTTTATTTAAATTATTTGCACAAATTAATTTGTTCTACCATTTTCAGGCTGTCAAAAACGAAGTCAATGTTCCGTGTGTAAAGAATTTCGTTGAATTACTTTACATGCAAACGCTGGACGCGTCGACAAAGTCCAAGCATCGTTTGGCTTTATTTCCGCTGGTCACTTGTCTGCTGTGCGTCTCGCAAAAGACTTTCTTCCTTTCGAATTGGCATTATTTTCTGGCCATGTGTCTGAGCAACCTTAAAAATCGTGATTCGAAAATGAGTCGCGTTGCGCTAGAGTCGCTCTATCGTCTGCTTTGGGTGTATATGATACGCATCAAATGTGAATCGAATTCGGCAACGCATTCACGTTTGCAGAGCATCGTCAATTCGCTGTTTCCAAAGTATGTTTGATTTTTCGAATGAGTTTTCCGTTTAAATGTCAACTATCTTTTTACAGAGGTTCCAAGGGAGTGGTGCCACGCGATACCCCATTGAATATTTTTGTGAAAATCATTCAGTTTATTGCGCAGGAGCGTTTGGACTTTGCAATGCGTGAAATTGTCTACGATCTGCTTTGCGTTGGACGCTCGATTAAGGTTAGTAATTTTTTATTCATATTTTAAGTTTTACTTTAATACTAATTTCTCAACTTTCAGTTAATTCTGAACCCTGAACGCATGAGTATTGGATTGCGCGCCTTTCTTGTCGTCGCCGATTCGTTACAGCAAAAAGACGGCGAACCACCGATGCCGCGCACAGTGCCTGTGCTGCCCTCGGGTAATACGCTGCGTGTAAAGAAAACCTACATCAATAAAATGCTCACCGACGACACGGCGCGTAGCATCGGCATGTCCACATACTTTCCACATGTGCGTCGCGTCTTTGTCGACATATTGCGCGCCTTGGACGTTCACTATGGACGACCGCTGATGATGACCAATACGCAAAATCAAAATAAAGAACCGGACGAAATGCTTTCGGGCGAACGCAAACCTCGTATCGATTTGTTTCGCACGTGCGTTGCTGCTGTGCCGCGTCTAATACCCGACACAATGACGGCACAGGAATTGGTCGATCTGTTGTCCCGCCTCACGGTGCATATGGACGAAGAGCTGCGCATGCTGACACATCAATCGCTGCAGACGTTGGTCATTGATTTTCCGGATTGGCGTCAGGACGTGGTGCACGGTTACACGCAGTTTCTGGTGCGCGACGTCACCGACACTTATCCGCAGCTGCTCGAGAACTGCACGCGAATGCTTTTTGTTTTTTTGAACATTTGGCGCTGTGCGATTAATGTCAATGGAGGCGGTGGCGGCGGCGGTAGCGGCAATGGTTCCGGCTCGAACACACTCAAAACGCCCACTGTTGCTGCTGCCGGCGCCACCGCTGTCGTCAATGTGGTGCCAAGTGTTGGCACTGGCGTTACAACAGTGACGTCAGGCATAAGCAAAGACACTGCCACATCACAACTGTCGAGCGCCAGCAATGTGAAGAGCCTTAACACCACCTCCAGTGGCACGTCGAGTATCACTTCGAGCGGCATGTCGAGCATTACTCAGGCCACCGTCATAAATATAAACGATGCAACGAAGAAGAATGAAATACCGCTGGCAACGACATTACACTTTGTCGAGGGTTTCGCTTTGGTTTTGCTTTGCAATTATCGGCCATTTCTGCGAAAATTGGCCGCCATGATTCTGAAGGAGGTAAAGAATTTAATGAAAGCTCTGGGCATACCGGAAACTGAACCGCCGCTACTCGATGTAATCGACAAGTGCTGTCCGCAGGTGAGTTCGTGCTTCAATTGACTGCTATTTATTACATCAGTGAGAGCCATTAACGATCACAAATGAATTTCATTAAAAAAAACCAATTAACTTAAAATTGTATTTATTATATCTACAGGTTCTTGAAAAGTGTTTGCCACACTTGCCACAAACAGAGAAGACAGCAATTTTAAACGCCAACATTATCGACTTGCAATGGATTGCGGAACGTACAAGCGGTGTTTGGCTGGCCGGCCTAACAGATGGTTAGTCGAAACGAAAAAACATATTGTAGGAAAATGTAAATATATTTTATTTAATAAACATATTTATTAACATTTTAGATACCTCAAAATCCTCCACTTCCACGCTGAATCTGTCGCAAACGAGCACAAGCTCGCCGCAGCAACAATTCGATCCATGGTCGATTTGCCTGTTTGGTTTTCTGGAGCGTAATCGTATTTTGCAGCAGTGCCCTTCGGCAGTAGCGCAAGCCTGGCCCATTTGCTATGCGCGCGTTACGACGCTTTACAGCGTTATAGATCCAACGTAATTACACAAATTTAAAATAAAAGATATCAATTGTTAGTTTAACTAATTTCAAATTTAATATTGCAGTCCGGTCAGTGACAATCGCGCGTCATTGTTGCGCAGCTCAGCGCCAACCAAAAAAGTACCCACCGAAAGTCAAAAGGATTTATATTTGCGTTTGTGGCGCAATCAGGTAGCCTGCGCCATGCGTCTCGTGCCTCAAATACCCAGCGTAGCGGTTCGTTGTGCCTCGCCCGATTTGAGTCTGAGGTAAGTGTTATTCCTCTCCCACTCACAGACTGAATTGCGCTTCATTTCAAATCGTTTATTCATTATTTTGTTTTGAATTAAACTTTTTTGTTGATGTTTGTTTTTGTTGTGTTTACGATTATCAACATTTATCAATATTTTATTCATATGTTCTTTTTGTGTTTATTTATATTTGTGTATGTTTAATTTTATCAAATTTATTTTGATTCAGATTTGTTTGTGTATATGTCAGTCCATTTGTATGTTTGTACTTCTCATATGATATCATTGCACAATTTAACATACCTACTAATACTTCTACTATTACTACTACTACTACTACTACAACTAAATAACTAAGATAAATACTAAAATTTATGAAATTTGTAAAATTGTTATATAAATCTATCTACCTAGGATTTTGGCATTAGTAGTGTTGGTGTACATATGTATATGTATGTGTTGGTATGTGTTTAGTAATCTTTTAATAGGTTTGTTTGGTACACATTCGATTATTCTACGACACATGCAAGGATATCAAATTCAAAGGCAAATAAATTCTTGTTAGGCGTGTAATTCACTAAATTTATTGTACAATATAAATAGTTTCTGTTTGCTTTTAATATTTAGTTTTAAAAATTTCAAATTTTGTGTGGTTTTACGAACCTAAATGGTTTATTTAGTATTTAAAATAGTTTAGAAATATTTACAACTATTACAAAGTCCGAATTAATTTACCTCTCTAAGTTTTCAAATAATAAATTTTCGTTTAAATGTGTTTTTATTTGAAAAATTTTAAACAATATTTAAATTTGTTGTCCGAGCTTTAATATTTTCGGCTATTTGACATTGATTGACGACTTCTTTATCTCTGCCAGTTTTTGGTGAATTCCTCTTTATGTGACCTTAGAACTTACATCAATATTCTCCAATTTAAGCAAGTTAGATAAAATATATTGGATTAGAAATACAAGAAAATGTTTATAGTAAAATTTTAAAATATTCTCACCAACAATTGACCTTAGGTTTTAAAAATGCATTTATAATTGTTGTTGGTTAGACGATTATTGACTAAACAGCAGTTTTCTTTTAAATGCGAGTTTTAATCCATTTTTTAATCTAACGTTTCGTCAAGTATTCCTTGGTTTCTGAATGGGTACTTATTAATTTTTAATTTATAAAAAGGTTAAACATGTTAAGTGGCTTTAAATGTTGACTTACAAGATTTAAGTCGTGTTTTCTGTGTGCTCCTGTAGAAGCCAAAGAATTCTTGCCAAAAAGTTGGATAAAAGAAGTTTAGTAATGCTCGCATTTAAATGAAAATTGAGCAATCGGCCTACAAAAACAAATCACCATAAATATATTTTGTTATAGCTGGTCACAAATTATCATGGAATTATTTTATTTAATTAACAAAAATTACTAACCTGGAGCGATGATTTTCCATTCTGCGATTTGTGACTGACACTCTAAAACGGAATAATTTAAAACCACTTTACTCGAACCTAACTAATTGCACATAACTCATACGTCATGTGTGATCAAATGCAATTAATTCATTCGTCACATTTAATTTAGTGATTTGGTAAAGACTTTTTTGTTTGTGTTTATGTTTCTGTTTTAATTGAATTTCTAATTTTGAATTAAATAAGGTATGTGAGGTATACACACACACATACATTTTGTGACACGTCATTATTTTTTGATTGTTCGATATATTACGCACATTTTCACATCGGCAACATCGAATGTCGTCAGCAGTTGATGTAAACGCTCTCATGGTTTCGCTTACATTACTCACTCTATCTCGTGTTTATCCGTCGTTCACACTTTGAACTTAAATTCACGCATATCACACACCCACAAACACATCGCTCGGCATAAGTCAACTTTGCTATTTCTCTGTTTCTTAACTGATATTAATTTCTACTTATATTTTAATTTTGTCTGCAAAATACACAACAAAAAAAAAATTCATTTTTGAAAAAAACAAAAAAAACGCATTTAATGCGCGTCGTCGCCGCCCATATTCACAAATCCACCGACATCCACTCTTTAACACATACAAACATACAAAACCAAACCCAACCAAACCAAACCAAATATTTTAGTTTACAAGATCAATCGGATTCACGTTCGTTATCCGATTCCTTGGATAATATTCCATCGAATGTATTTGGACCCGAGGGAATCGTAACACGTTTCACACTGCCGCTGTCCTACGGTCGCAAAGAGGCGCGCCAGAAACGACTTGGGTAAAAGAAAAACACTTCAAACGTAGATTTAGTGCAATATTTTCTATTTTTCTATTATTAATTTTAGTGATTAGTAATTACAAAAAAAAAGTAATTAGCGTTTGTTGTTATGTATCTATATACAAATGTATGTATCTATGCTCAATTCAAAGTACGTCTTAACTGTTGTTTTAATTAAGCGTTGTAACTTCTTCTTCCTCCTCTTTTTTTTAGTAACTTTAGTGGAAAAGTAAAAATAATTTTTCGCATTTTCCAAATAATTTAAGTTTTGTTTTTTCTTTTGTAGAAAATTATAATTACTTTCTTTTGATTGCAATTAGGTATTTACTTGTGTAAACTTACACTTAAGTGTACGTATGATTTTCAGTTGAAACTTAAGTTCACTTCTTACTTTTACCGGTTGCAAACTCTTCATCAAAGAAATAGAATTTTAGCGCGTTGATGCGCCGCCGCGTCGCATTTACCACATACCACATACCCCTACACTGACTGCATTCGTTAACCACATCGTACCGTATGAGTTCGCTTTCAATGAATATGCAAAAACCTAATGTTCACGTTTGTGCAACAGTTTCATTTTTCTCCTTTAAAGTTATTTTGCTTCTTCATTTAGTTTGCTTAATTCGCGAAAAAAAAAACATTTTGCTTAAGTAGAAATTATGCGCTGTCAATGAAATGCTTAAAACATTTTGTGAGACTCAATCGTATTTGTATTTAGGTGAGTGCGCCATGTTGGCTATTTATCTTCTTCTTCCTGATGAATAAACAAAATTAAATTTGTTGGACTTAAATTTAGTGACTTAGTTTAATTAAGTTCTTTTAATTCTTAACATAATTAGGTTAAGGTGGTGTGTTAAATTCCAAAAGGGTGTAGCAGAATTTATTCTTATTGATGCAAATTATAAGTTAAAGTAGAAATTTGTTGCATTCGGTAATCTAAATCTCAACGTAATCCTAATGTACATATGTAGTTATTATTTATACGCAGTTTTTAGATGAACATAAATCGGCATTGTTCATGAGAACACTTTTAAATAATTTTAGAGTCTTTTTACAGAATTCCATTGGTTTTTTAAACGAGTTTGAAAATTTACAAAATCATTCAGTATACCAAAAATCTATTTTAAATTTAATTGTTGTTTTAAATCATCTGAAGAAGTGCAAAGCAACACTCTCATAGAATTCGCGGAAAACGTGGGGGAGTTAAGACATTTGTTGTGGTTTTTGCAACAACAACTGCACCGTCGTCCTACGTTAATGTTTTCTTTGGAAACCCATTGTAATTTCTACGGAAACAATTTAATATTTCATTTGTTAGTGAAATTCCAAAGTTAAATTCTAGATACTCTAGTAATAGTATGTGGCATGTAAAGAATAAACATCAAAATAAAAACGAGTTCATTAAATTAAATGACTTTGTGATATTTTGCTGCAGTTGCCAGCTAAAACAGTTAACCAGTTCCTTTAAATGCATGTACCCTTATAAGCATAAATTAAATCAGACAGACAAATAGAACGTCCGCTTGTTTCGCTCTTCATTGGGCTATGGCTTGAATATATGCGCTTATAAAAATTCTATTTCTTCAATGAAAGCCAGCTTCAGCAGCAGCAATTCGCCGCTTATTTATATTTGGTGTGACTTGATTTAATTTAATTCAGTTTCGTTTGTTATTTAGTTCGAGTTTCGGTCTAGTGTAATTTTAGTTATGATTTCGAACACACAATTTAAGAGTGTAATTTATTTATTGGCAGCAACTTAGACAATAACTAAAATTGTTGATTGATTTCTTTTGCTTAAGTCATAGCAACAGATGCAATATTATTAATTCTAATTATGAAACCTTTTCATTTTTAAATTTATTCCGGTTCTTTAATGCAATTCGAAATAAGTTGTGCTCTTAAATCGCTTAAATTGAGATGCTGCGTACGTGTGTGTGCGTTGGTTGACATTGAAGTGTACATAAATACTTAAACGGAATTGTGCTTTGTACATTTTCAGCTCATCGCCGGACTCACTAAATGCGGATCGCAGCGATAAATCCGCCATGGGATCCGCATCGCCGCAAGCGCTCTATAAACTGGTTGTGCCTTTGTTACGTTGCGAGGTGGTGGATGTGCGCGATGCCGCCGTAAATGCACTCGGCATGATAAATCATGATGCCCTCAAGTAAGTTGAATTTATGTTTTCTTTTGCGTGGACGTTTATAACGTGTTTGGCATATAGTTACACCAATCATCCCTTTCACGCACTATGGTTAAATTTATTTTATGAACATTTTTCTAATTTCATATACATATTTATAATAAAAATGTTTTTCGTTAAAGTTTATCAATTTTTTTGTTGAAAATATGAATTTCAGAATTTTTTATAAAAGTAATTCATAAGTTTATGACGAAATGAAAAGGAAATTGTGCAGAATCCTCAAAAATAAACTTTATTATCTAGTATCAAAATTTGTAGACTTCTTAGAATGAGATACTATACCTACTTTTAGTAATAGTTTTTCCAGAGTAAATGATGTAATACTCCTCGGAGTAATGATCTATTAAAAAGTAAGGCTGCAAACCCAAACGAAAATTTGTTTAAAGATTAATTAAAAATTGCAACTCTATTTTTACCACAGTGTCCTGCTCGTTCCACATCAAATTAAATAATAACATTAAAATTTAATTTTCCATTCATCATTTTTGTTTCGCTTGTTTTTTCTTCTCCAAAAGGGATTTAATGGAGGAACTCGTTGTCTACATACGTGAGGCTGTCGACCGAAAACAGGAGAATATGCGACGACGTCGCCGACGCGATGCTTTGCGCTTGCAGCTGGTGCGGGTGCTGGAAAAAATCGCCGAGACCGGTACTTTCGGTGTTAGGTGAGTTGCTTTCGCGTGGCGCAGGCGAGCGGCGCTGATTAAATATTCATTACGTGGTTGCATAAATTGTCGCTGTCATCAGTGCAGAGCACTGCCTGCCGCCACCGTTCAAAACGTTAATAATTAATTTTGTTATATCTTTGTTTGTAGTACGTGTGTACTCGAACGCGATGCCATGTCGTTGCATCCAACTTTTGTGGAATATATCGAAGGTGCCATGTTGTACCTTGTCGCCGAAACGGACAAGGACAACACAAGCATACGCGAAGTCAAGGCGCACTTTTGCAATTTCATACGCAAAATGATCAAGAATTTCTCATGTAAATATTTAAAATGATTATGTTATTAATACATCTTGAAATTGTTTGCATTTTTCCTTAATTTCGTTAAATCGTTGTTGTTTGTGTTTTTTGTATTTTAGTGGAGTCTTGTGCTACGCTATTAACACGAGACTTAAAACGAAATCTCTTCAATTTGTTTGCGACTTGGTGTGGCACGTTTTCGAAACCACTTGGCATTGCCTCACAAATCGGACAAACACAGGAGGAGGAAAAATTACAATTTAGTGCTTTGCAGGTTTGTTGCCTTATTTTTTCTTTTAAAACATGTCTTCGCTATAAAATTCTTTTTAAAATAGTAAAAGACTTTAAAATTATAAAAAAAATTTTAAAATTTGTCTAACATTTCAAAATAGCAAAGTAGTATTTTTTTTTGAGGAACACTTTCCTTCTATTTCCGAATTGTACGACCAGTTACTGTAGCAAAATAGTAAACAATTAAATCTGTATTCTTCTTCTTCTTCAGGCCATGTCCGCCCTGCTCTGCTGTGGCCATGTCTTCTATACACCGTATCTGTCGGACGATGGTATTATTTACAAATGGCTCGACATGCTGCTCGCATCAAAAGATGAAAAGGTAAGTGCTGCGCTCTGCTGTGCTCTCAGCGTGCGTGTAAGCGTGCGTATAAAATCAAAGAGCATTTACCCTTGCACAGCGCCACAAAAATGTTTCTTTTATTTGTTTTATTTAATTTTGCATATCTTCAATATGTTCTTTTGTTGTTGTGGTCCTTCTCCAACACAGATTTACCAGTTGGCACGTGACACTGTTGTCTTGCTGCTCGAATCGAATCCGGACATGGGTCAACTGCTCGAGTGGGTGATTGATCGTTGCTATACGTCAGCACCGCGTGAGGCGGATGCCTGCTTTCTTGCGTTGGCCTCCATTTTCAGTGCAAAGTGAGTCTATTTTTTTATTTACATGGGCGTTTGACTTGGTTTAGTTTGTTTAAAAATAAATGTTTGCTTTAATTAATTAATTATGGTTCATTATAGTGATCAACAAGTTTTTTTTCTAATTTTAAAAATAACATTGCATTTAAGTTCGTAGTTTGAGTTTGCTGCTCCATGGCATCTGCTTTCAATTTATAATCTTATTAAAAGTTTAAGTGCCTCTTGTCGTGACTTTGTGTACTTATATTTCTTTGGATTACTGCAATCACGAAATTCTGTGCAGAATTTATGCCAAATTCACACACACTAAATGAAATTTTACCTCCATGTACAATACTTTAAAAACTTATTCGCTGAGATTTCGTTCTTAATCGGGTCAGGTGCTTAAACATGCTACTTGCATGTTTACCTGCATTAAATCTGTATTCTATTGGTTAAATCTGCAGTTCTTTTTTGTACATTAAATTTCTTAAATGTGAAAATATTTTATTCTTATGGAAATATTGAAATAAACTATTAAATATTTCATTGTGTTTGCAACATTTCACTGTATCTGACCCAATCCGAAGTGTGCCACCCACAAGCTTAAGTCATTATTTAATATTTTCATACACGACAACGACGAGACTTTCAGTCAGAATTCATAAAAGCAATTTACAAACATTTACTTCGGTGGTTTTTGCATTTATGCAATTCGTTCCGAATGTAACTGAACGAATACTTCCTTGTGCATTTACTTCGTGTTTTTGTATTTATGTCGCCCAGATGAATTTTTGTTCTGATCAATATTTAATAATGTGCACGCGTTGTTCGCTCAGATGCGTGCCAAAACCAAGAAAAGACCATTTCCAATTTCTGAACTTGGCTTGGCAATGCATGTTATTCTTCCTTTTTTGTTGTTGTTGTCGTCGTATTGGCTTGTCCTGTGTATTGTCCTCGGCCTGCGATGCGCCAAGGGTAATCTACATACTAATGCTTTTGCGATGAGTGACTTTAGTCAAGATGAATTTCGAAATCTAATGATTAAATAAAAATGTGCAAAAAACTCGCATACGACTACATGCAACATGCACGCATCCGATAGATAGTCTTGAACTTAGTCGATGCAAACGATTTTCATGTTTATTCTTTAAAAGAATACACAAACCATCGCTCTATGTGCCGTCCCAAAGCTAAGCTATTGGACTCTTAAAATTGTGTTATGCATTTCGTATATTTTAGTGATTCGAATGCGTTTTTGGTTTAAAAATATGCTTTTAATTTTACAAATTGAATGCCGAGTATTAATTTCCGTTATGTGATACCAAGGAAAATGCATTAATTAGAGGCTGAGTTTTAAATGTCCCGATGGATGCATTTTATTTTTAACTTTTAAATCACCTCAGACGAAAATACATTTATTTCAATTCGAAAGAAATTCGTTGATTTAATTTTCTGTAAAATGTCCTTTGAGAATTTTATTCAAACCTGTTTTTTTTTATCAATGTTTAAAAAAACTATTAACTGCTTGATATATGGTTTAATTTTAACTTTAAATTTAATACTTAATGTAAATTTACGCAATAATTTATTCACATCATTACATTCACAAAATTACCTTTTAAAATATATAAAAAGAGAATAATACAAAAAAGAAACAGCCGAGGCGCAAAAAAGGCGCATGTGTGTCCTTTTTTTGTTGTACCAAAACTTAATCCATGACTTCCGTGTTATTTATTTTTTAATATATTCTTTTGTGTGTGTCCTTTCGTTTTCCAGAGAATATCCTTGCGACCATTATACATCAGTCATCACGGTAACGCTACTTATGACCGGCTGTCCACGTGTGGAGGTGCACTCCAGCGCTTTGCAATTGCTACAGATTCTGGATAAGCGTTTCTTTGGCAGCGTCGGCCCCTTGCACACCGACAACGAGAAAGGTATGTGTTGCTACTGTCATTCGCCATGAATTTTAAGTTAATTCGAATAGTAAATGTGCATTTGAGCGTACATACGAGTTTGGACTCGTACTCGGATGTAATGAAAGGCGAACAAAGTCCTTTTGGTACTTTTGTACTTTTGGTAATTGTGCGTGCGTGTGCAAAACAACAACCGAAGCGCTTTAAACTAAATGTCGGCAAGAAATGCTTTTGATATCTTTTTAATTTCCGCATTATTACGAGAGAATTTCTCACATAACAATAAATATAAAATGTAAACACGCAGACACACTCAAACACACATGCACACATATTCACATTGAACTGGTTGTTTTGAATCAATGTGAATGTTTCATTGAAAATAAAAAATAAAATCTTAAAAGATAAACCATAAATTTAGTTGGTAGAAATCTATAAAATAAGTTGCCATGTTGCTCTTACCAACGAATTAAGCCGAAACAATTAACTTCGCATTCTTGTGTGTAATTTTGTTTAAATTGACTAAAAGCCAATTTTAATATTAATGCATTAATAAACATGGCGGCATTTTAATGATAAATTGTATGAAGATTTTTTAAATGAAATTAAATCGACTTTTATACCCCTCGGTTCTTTGTTACCGAATTCATTTGAACAGCAACAGGAATTGTTGCCCTTAAGTGGTTTGTTTTTATTGTAAACAAACTCACACGCTTGTATACGCATACACTGATATAAGCACACATTAACATGCAAATAAATAAACACGAAGGAATCAAGCAGATTTGCGTGTAAACATATTAAATTACCGCTTGCGGGTATAAATATTGACAATTAAATTAACTAAATTAAATTTTGCATTAAAAGGGCGTGTTTATAATTCGGTAGGCAAAGCCCAACGCATGGGCGGGCTTTTTTTTTGGAAAATTTAATCCAATCAATTTAATAAATCAACAAGGTTTTATACGATTCAATGGAAAAAGTCACACCTAGAATGCGTTTGATCGATTATTTTTCACGGATTTGAATAGGGAGAGGCGCGTTCGTTCGGCTGGGCTTAACGTGTGCAGAATTTAATGATTTTGGTGCCATTCAAAATTAATTGGAAACAATTTTTGGTTTTCCATTAAATATTAAAAAAAAAAAACGTTTGTGAAATTAAATTTATAATGCATTAAATATTATCTCACACATTTGGACAAAAAGTAATCGATTAGTGCATTAAAAAAATTGTATAAACTTAAACAAGAGGAAACCATTTTCACTGTACTTAGGATAATTGTGAGGAGAGTTAAATTAACAACCGATAAATCCATTAAAAACGCATTATACTGATTAGGTGCTCGATTCTAAATTCCAAAAAAATGTTTCTTTGCTTCTAAAAAAACTTCAGGTATACTCGTAGTCAAATTAACTGGTGAAAACTTTTCTTTGTTAAGCTCACAAATAAAATATCGGTTTTTGATTCCGAATTTAAGGATTTTTTCTGTTTGAAAAATTCGTTTTTGTAATGATCGGTTAAACCCATTAGGCAAATAATAATATGTTAATAATAGTTTGCATAAAAATTATTTGGTTTCGGTTTATAGAAGGAACTTTTGAAGCCTTTTGTAAAGATTTTTGCCAGCTAAAATTGTTTCCGTTTTCCAAAGAAATCGACACTTATCCGTTTTAAAAACTTAATACAAGTTTTTTTTTTGGAACTCTGAGTATGGGTGTAGCGCTGCAAGCCCTTTGATTTGCTGGCAATAAATGAGGAAGGGTAAATCTTGAAAATATTTCTTCCAATAAAAGAAAAGAAAGAAATAAAAGGCAAAACAAGTCTTCGTTTAAATTACAATATTTTCAAAACGTATTCTTATCCTTCCACTGTTCCTTAACGATTGAAAGGTTTTTTAAAACAACAACAAAGAGACGGAAAAACCGTTTTAGATAATTTAACGCTACTCCTTGAGAGTCAAAATTCAAAAATAGACCATTCTAAAATAAACTGTCAAGTTGACACAACAATTAACTTAACTAAATACTACAAAGTTAATGTTTGTTTCCTGAAGTTTTAAAAGTTCGAAATTTGCCATCTCGATTTTCTTTGAATTGAAAAAAATTTATAAAAATCCATGTTTTGTTTTTTTTTGGTGCTTTTGATTTGCAATTTATTTCGAAATGTCTGCTTTAGAGACTATTATTTACAGCAAGGACATTTTCCATAAAACTTGTTGATACATTTAATAAAAATACATACTCGTAGTTTACATACAATTTAAATACATGTCACAAATGCTTTCAAAACATCACAAATAGTTGCATTCTAATTTCTACTGAAAGAGTTTATTCTCTTTTACTCTCTATTATGTGTGTGTGTTTTTTTTTTTGTTATAAATATTTGTTATAAATATACAATAAACAACATAAACTGCTTAATAAATTTATCTGAGTGGCTGCAGTTCGTGTATTTCGTTCCAGCAGTGCTGCGTCATGAGGCGGCGTCGTGTTGATGCTCCCGTGCCGGCGCTATTGCGGCAGTATTCCGATACTAAAAAATTACAATGAAACAAAAATGCAATTTAATTAAAATTACATACATATGTATGCGTATGTATGTGGGCATTGAGTTTTTTTAATTACTCGATTTGCATTCACGAAATTATAAATGAAATAATTGCACTTTTTAAAGTATTACATAATTGAATTGAATTTATTTTATTTATTTCGCCCATTTATACAAAGCAACTTATAGGCTAAAAAAAAAGAACAATAATATATTTAATAATATTTTAACATGTTCATGTTAATCTCTCTCAATGTTTAAAAAAATAAAAAAAATCAAATACAATATAATAAGTTGTTATTTTAATATCAAATTAATATCAAATATACATTTCGTATTATTGTATCTTTTAAGGATGTTTGATTTCACAAGTGTTTCTTCGTCCCCAGAAACAATGAAAAAAAGGAAGCAAACGTGCCCATTTATCAACAAACTGAAATCGCTTAAATTCTTCCAAGAGATTCGCTCAAATGCTAAATAAATTGGGACGTGTTCAAGTGCGTCCAGGACATCGCAATGCAAATGTCTCATAAATATTTAATAACAATTTCGAACCATTTTGGAAACATAAACACTTATATACAACTCTACATATGCACATACATATCTGCATATATTTACATACACAAGTTTTGACATTTCTGGGTATAGAAAAACTTGGTTACATTTTACTTCCACTTGAATTTCAATAAATTTTGATTTTGCGTGTTTGTCAAAACTGCCCCCAGTCCCGCCCCTTAGTCGTATATCTGTGTGCGTGTGTGCGTGTATGGATCTGCGCGTGCTTCAGCAATCAATCAAATTGAACAATCATTCATGGAGTCAATTTTCACAGCAATCAGTGGGCATATTGTGTCGGAGTAGCAGTTTGTCACACAGAGAAATACTTCAAATAGATAAAGTCATAAACGAGTTCTAATGGACATGGAGTCAAAACTCTGCTCGACAGAATTGTGGTTCAACAAAAATCGGATGATTTTTGGAACGAATTCTGTTTCCACAATATTCCGAGTTTTTAAAGAAAAACTTCTTGGGAAAATTTTACTTTTTTTTTATTGAGTGGATTTCACTTCATTGCTAGCAAATGTTAATAATACCAAAACAAATCCTCCACTAATGCCGTGCATTTACAATAGTCACTAAGACCAAGTTTAATATCTTTTTTGTGTGGATATTTTTAATTTACTTATAATATTGCTTGCCGTACCTTCCCTCGTAAGTGTGTGTAAATTGTTTGTGTTATCCTTTGAGAAGCGTGACACTCTCGGAAATGTTTATTATATTGTTCTCATTTCTATGTTTGATCCAAGCAAAAAAATTATGATGAAAAAAAAACCCTCTTCTTTTGGTTTCCTGCCACAGACACAATTTTTTATCTATTGTATTTAAAAGATCAAATTCAATTTTAGTTGGTTGTAAAATTTTTAGTTGGTGTGGAAATTTTTATGCACAAAGAAAACTGTCAATCTCAACATTCTTTAATTCTTAATAATTATCCTGAGAGTTTTGTCAATCAATTTCCATGCAAATCATTCAAAATTATATATCCTGGGATTTATTCCAGAAATTGCTTCGATTTAACTTTTAGTTTGTATCTGTATTTGAACTAATAATTCAAAAGAGTTTTTTGGCCAGTTTTTTACTTTGGCATTGCAAAAAACTGACATGAAATATTTTCTCTAAAATTCTTATCATTATGTTTTCCTTTTAACAATGCGTTGGGCAATATATACGTTTCTTTTTACTGATATATACGTGAGTGGTCCGATAAGTACTTAGTCTCACCGCCCAAATGGAGGCCTACTTTGCAGACCTTGAGAAAACGTATTTTTCAGACGGGTTTAAGAAGTTGAAGCATCGTCAAGTGTATCGAGCTAAAAGGAGACTATGTATTTATCGGACTGCCCTCATATATTTAAACATACATACATACATTCATACATATGTATGTATTTTTTAACATTGACTTTCCTTGGTACACTCTTGAGTTTTTCCAAAAATCATTCGAATTCGCAAGAATTGACTTGAATTTGTTGGCGTCACAGATCCTACAGCCTCGCAGTGTTCTCGAAATTACTGACTATATGACAGACAGACAGACAGACAGACGGAGACATCAAAGAGTTTGACATTTTTTTTTTACCAAATAATTATAATTTATTTGTTTGCAAACAGACAGACAGTACGTAGAAGAAGCGTTGCAATGTAAATCATACATCTTGGTTAAAACTGCTGACGACATCCAAAGTTATGCTGAAAAATGGCAAATTATTATTGTATACATTTGGAATATTTCTCATCAGCAGCGAGTAGTTTTTTTTTTACTTGTAAGTGCAAGGAGTAACCATTTTTAACTTTAACTCAAGTCACCAATTGCCAAATTCTCCTTTATACGTGAGCGTTTCTCTCAAATGATAATTCCAAACTTGGCATTGATGAGCGAGTAGGTGCAATGTCAATGAATGAATGTGACTACTTGACTATTGTACAACTGAATAGCTCAAAGGAGTAGAGAAACAAATAGGACCGACCGACCGAAAAACTGAAGAACTGAAGAACAAATGATTGCTCCGTGATGGATGCTTTATGGTTCCATGCGGCCCCATTAAATTTGGCACTTTTGCGATATTCATAAGCATTCTTCAGCGTAATGACAATGTGCGTACATGTGCTTATCTGTGCCTGTGTGTATGTTCTACGTTTAACTGCCTTTAAATGTGCGTTGTCTGCCTGCGTAGGAGAAGACAGAACAAAGCCGCATTTTTGACCATAAGTGAATATTTGCCTTGAGCTCTGTTTGAAGTATGGCAAAAAAAGAAAGAAAAGTTTGTAGCTTGCAGCTGTTAATTATGAACATTTTCGGCATAATTCTTTTTCGCATATTTCCGCTTACGAGGCAGCGGAGTTTTCGTTGCGAATTTAAGGATTTAAAGTAGACTTGAAATTTACAAGAAAATTGCCTTTTTGCGTGGATAATTTCAGTAGATTAAAATTTTTGGTAGTCAGAAGTTTATATTATTATTATTATTATTATTTTAGTATTATTATGTACGATAACGTGTTTCAGTTATAGACTTATTCTGAACTTAATTTATATCTGGAATGTGTAAATCCATTCCTCCTGTCGTATAAAAAGGTTCACGCTTTGTTTGCGCCTTACATGTCTTAAACTCAAGTGAAAAAAAGCAACTTTTTAAAAATATTTATTTACGTACTTGTGTATGGCAAAGAGAAGCGTTCTATTTGCTCGACATATCAACAAAGTTCGTAGTAAACATTTAACACATTTAACATTTTTTTTCGGGCATACAAGGTCGCCTGAGAATGAAGGCTCGGCTTGTAACTGTCAAATTGTCAATTTAGAAAAATTTGGTATTTATTTAGAGAAGAAAAAAATGAAAACCGAAATTTTCCAGGAAAATCTGTGACTTTTGCACCTAACCTAACAATCAGAGAGAGAGAATGAGAGAGATGAAGTTTGTTTTTCTATTTATGTCACCATGAAATTTTCATTAAATACATTTATTTTTCCTTTTCGTGTTATTTTTTATGGTTTTTTCTGTTTTCACTTTGTGTCCTCTTTAAAGCAGTCTTCGTTAACTGCTGCGAAACGAGCACATAAAAATGTGATTTTTTGTATGTTTATTTGTTTGTTTGTTTGTGTGGGTGTGTGTGTGTGACATGCACTCTTAATTAATTTTTTATTTGGCATACATTGTTATAACACTTTTTATTGTTTGTACGTGCACTGTGAGAAAATTTCTGATTGTAATAGCAAGCATTTAAATTCGTGACAATGTAGCAAGGACATATTTCCTTGTCTAACAATTTGACCACGCTAAATCAAACCAAAGTCTTTTTTAAAGATGTAAAACACTTCCTTAGGACTAACCATACGTGGTACGAGCATTGTGACCATTCAAGCTATTCTGTACTCAAAGCCCAATTACGACGTTTGAATCTATTCTATCTACCTTGTGAAGAATAGAATATAATAGACCTTGTCGAGCCTTAGATGATTGAAGCTGATGTTAGAGAACCCTGCTGAAAATATTTAAGCCGAAGTCTGGCCAAAGCCAAGATATTGTCGTATATAGATACTTCGTTCTCTTCTATGCACAGTTCGCATTCCGTGTCATTTAAAGGAAATTAAATTTTAATTTTCTTTTAAATTAATTAAATCAAGTAAATTTTTTACACTAAATTCATGAAAAGTTCGAGGACCTTTTTTAATTTGCATTTTCTTATTTCAATATTTTTTAGCGTGTAGTGAAAACATTTCTCTTGTTATTTTTTTGTTTGCAATGTGTAGAAAATTAATTAGCGCAATTATGAAGAAAAACCAACAACATTTGTCACATGCTTTTGTGACATTTTTTTTATATCCCATATTCCTTTAATGTCAGTTTTTTCTTTATAACATATAAAATTAATTTAAAAGCGTTAACTGTCGCTTGCGAAACGTGCCGTTCTGTGCTGCTTCTGTAGCGTACGATTAATTGAAAATATGCACAAATATACAAGGAAACGGAAAATAGAAGAAGAACTTTTATTAACTATTTCATTTCTGGTGAATATATTTCATTTGATACGCTCAGTCACTCAGTCACCCACTCTTTGACTTGATGCCACGCTATTGGAGTGAAGTCAAAGCGTATTTCAAGCGAAAGGAATCGTTTTCCTTAGCGATAATTGAAATTTAAACAATTTAATGGCGACAAAGGAGCGAGTCAGTCAGTCAGTCAGTCTAATTACAAATTAGTGTAATAATGCGTAAATGTCGCCTCTAATAATATTTTCAAATTAATTAAGCGTGCGAGACGCGTTAACCACGCTTGCGGAGGTGTTGGCTTACCTGTGACTTGTGTGGTTCCTTCCCTTTGTGATGATGACACGCGACGAAACATGCTGAGCACGGCTTTCCTGCAAATAAGACAACAACAAAAACAACACCAATTATAACAACAACGACGACGACAAAGATCAAATGCCAATTTTTGACTTCGACGACGTCAATTTCCGGTAGACATTTTATTTTTTTTGCATCTTTAAGCTCATAAATAAACAAATTCAAACGAAGAATTTCGTTTGCTTCTTGACGTTTATTTGAATTATGATTTGCTTTTATTTCGCTCGAGCACGCTTAATTTCACCTCAAATTGAGCTTGGAGCCAAACAAAAACATTTCGACTTGCTTTTGATTTACGACTGCGGAGAGGTCGGCGCCGCCGCCTTAGCCAAAAAAAAAAGCATTTAAATAAGACATTTGCGCGAGACTTACCGAAAATTCTGTCCGCTGACACAGTAGAGCACAAAATTGATGCCGAAATTGGTCACAAAAAGTAAGTGAAATGTGTACTGCAGGACGACGGTTGTCTTTTCGTTGTTCGACGTTTGCGTCTGCAAAACAAGATATTATATTATTATTTCTTTTTGTTGTTCGTCGTTGTTCGTTGGCTAAAAATATATAAAACCATTTATAAATATTTTGCTGGTGTTATTTGTCTTCGCCAAGTTGTAATACAAAAATTGACAGTGAATGACATTCATACGCACTGTTGCGCCGCACATTTGTTGCTCTTGTGACGAGGGTCAAAATTGATTCGCCTTAAAAAAGTTGCCCCAATAGGAAACGCTGTAGCGCCCGCCGCCAACTCACGCTGCCTCCAGTCTCAAAAGTAAACATTTTACATAAGCAATTATATTCAAAATATTCAAAATTGTTGAGTTTTATGCGTCCGCGGGTGTGGGTGGGGGTAGTGAGGTTTAGTGTATTTAGTTGTTCTGGCGACAAGGAGGCTTCTATTTGACAGCTGAATGAAATTCGATTTTTGCTATGTTCATGTTTTTTTTTTAATGTGCGTTGGCGTATTTGATGCGTCGCTCATTGTAATGCAGAGCAGCGGCGGTGGACTCGAGTGTTAATTTGTAACGCGGCTGCAAAGCGAAATTTATTATGCAGCTTATGCGGTATCACGTATTGACTCATTTAGGTTCTTACGTTCCCATATATTCTGAATGTTTTGTTATTAAGTTCTGGGCTCTTCAAAGCTGAAGCATTTTGTATAAGGTACTTGGAGGTTTTTTTTAGTTCTTGAGATTGGGTGAGATGTGGCAAATCGATATTAAAGAAATATTTTCTTTCCTTTTTGTGGCATAAGTTTTGATAAATTTTGAAACAAACACTTCAAATACGATTCTAGCCCGTCAGTAATATGAGACCAAAGCTTCTCCTTGCTTTTCTTATTCAAGTGTGTTATTTAGAAGATATCCTCTTAAGGGGTTATAAATTGGTTTTCACAATTTTTAAAACCTTTGAAAGTTGACCACTTTTAAGAGTTCATTAAAGACTCTGCAGTAAAGTTCTTTAAAACTGAATTCATTTTACTAGCAAAAATTTTGGAATACTTTTTTGTTGTAGTAACTATCTAGTATATACTATACGTGTATAAACTGTAATGCTTGTTTTGTGTCCTATCAAATGTCACATGAGAAAACTAGAATTTTCTGATGGCCACATTTCCCTGGTTACATTCACACGTTCACAAAACCACTCAGTGTTGTTGTTTAGTTGTTTTTGTTTTTATATCTTTTGCTTGTTATAAATAAATAAATAGTTTCTTTGTCTGTCTGTCTGTCTGTCTGTCTGTCTGTCTGTTGCTGGATAATTGTATGACAAAAAGAATGTCAGCCAGCTATTCGCCTAACTGAGCAGTAATAAAGACGCTCGCAGTCGGCAAGTTTATTGGGAATTCGTTGTAGTTTTCTCGTAATTAACGATAAGTAATTGTTATCTCTAATTAAATCAGCCAATTGCTAAAATAGTTTATGATTTTCTTAACTGCTGATTGCAGTAATTATTGTTTTCCTTACATGCAATTGTAATGGTAACTCGTTAGTGCCTTAATATCGACTTGTTCTTAAATATCGACTTATTCTTATTCTTGAATGTACAATATTAAAGAGAACTTCAAAAATATTCGTCTGTGCTTAAACAAAAGTAAAAAGCTATATTTTTAAATAAGCTTTAAAGTTGCAAAACATGATTTGGTTATATCGGCTTTTGATAAGAGTTTGCATTAAAATGTGATTTGGTTTGATTGATATTAAAGGTCCTTTGCACTCATTTTTATCAATGTCAACTTTTTACGTTTTCATTTAATTTTATCTCTGGGGCAAGGACCTTCACCGAATTAACATTAAAAAAATAATTTTTGTAGGTTTTTGATTTAAAGCTCTGAAATTGAAGCCTTAAGTTTCGTTTGCTTTTATTTTGATTTTTTCAACGTTTTTACTTGTATATTTTTTTTAGTTTTTCATATATTTTTTTTAATACACAATTTTGAAGCTTTTATGTATTCTCTTAAAAAAAACATTTATGAAAAATTAAAATTCTTAAACATGCCCTGTTTGTGTGTGTGTTAATTTCATATAGGCAATAAACAAACAAACAAACAAGAAAAAAATCCCCACCGTAAGCACACAAGATCCGCTATTGGCATTAACGATGTCGTATAAGTTGCCTAAGTGCCGCTTTCAAAGACGCTAATTTCAGGTGTGCCGTAATTAGTTTTCCTTTTAAGATTTGTTGTTGTTGCTATACAAAGTACTCGTACATACAGATACTGCGTATGTCTCTGTTCGGTTGTCTGTATATGTCGAAGAGGGCTTTTGAGTTTACACTAACGATGTTGACATATCCAGGGTGACTATTACGCACCCGGGCTATACTCGTATTGCAAGAAAACTTGATGTAAACATCAGGCTTGGTCCTGCCACAATAGGCGGACAGACAGACAGAGAACGATGACGACGCAGACGCGACGCTTCATGTCATGCCATTTAACGCATCTGTTGCTTAGTTTTAAAATTTAATACTAAATATTTGGGTGAATGTCAATTGCATACAAAGTATACACACGCACACACACACACACACACACACACACACACACACACACACACACACACACACACACACACACACACACACACACACACACACACACACACACACACACACACACACACACACACACACACACACACGCACACACAAACAACTCACACACACACACACTTTATAATGTGTGGCTACACGCACACAGTCAGTCTACTCACATGTCTCACATGCATACAAATGAAGGCATTACGAATTAGGCATTAAGTGTTAAGTGACATTTATGAGTTAAGCCGAAATGCGATGATTCGTATTCGTGTGAAGTTGGAGAAGAGGAAGAAGATAAAGAAGAAGTCCTTGGTTTATGTTGACTAATATCCTGTCGTTTATGTGTGCGTCCAAATGATTAAATCCACAAACTAATTAAGTCTCATTAAGGAGCATTTAAATTACTTTAGTTGTAAAGCGGCGGGAAACTGATATTTGTTTTTTTTTTGTTGTTGCTTTTTTTGTATGTATGTATGTATGTATGTATGTATGTATGTATGTATGTATGTATGTATGTATGTGTGTACTTATGAATCTAATTCGAATAAGAATTAGGTTCGTGTTGGCGCAGTTGGAAAATATTGCGCACTTAAACTCGTACATGCTTGGTTTGAGGTTGTTGTCGGTTTATGTATTTTCTTTAGATAAAGCAATTTGCAGCTTTAAAAAAGTTTATTAGAACTTAGCGATACTTTCGCGCTCAGATAAAAGATTCGTAGTTAAAATTAAATAGTTTACTTCGAAAAACTCAATCGAAGTACGAAATGAAAGCGGTTTCAGTGAGTTTTTATATAAATAAAATGAAGCAGTTACAATTTGTTGAGTGCTGTCTAAATTTTACAAATTAAATTAATTTGGCAAATTAACTTAATTTTGCAATACGAGTATAAGAATTAAACAATTTTTAAAATGTATCTAAAAGTCCACAAATGCGGATGCTTATACATTAAAATTATTACAACACATCTCCAGCGAATTCATATTCAGAAGAAAAAAAATTTACTTATGAATTAAAACTTTTCGCGATGGAATTATTTCTTCGAATTAGAATTAAGCGATGCGAATTAATTTACGTTGTATGTACTGTACGATGTCATGTGCTTTTCTAAAAGCGAACATTTCGAAAGAAAACTTTTTAATTGCATTTCTTTTGTTTCGTGTTGTTTTTTTAATTATTTCATATGTACGAGGGTGGTCCGATAAGTATTTAGTCTTACGCCCGATTGAGGCCTACTTTGCAGACCTCGAGAATACGTATTTTTCAGACGGGTGAAAGAAGTTGGACCATCACTAGGTCAAGTGTATCGAGCTAAAAGGAAAATATGTCGAGCAAAAAATATTTTCCTTTTAGCTCGTTTTTCTTTTTTAGGTTAAGTACTCATCGGACCACCCTCGTATGCCTATTAATAAAATAAAAAAAACGAAGGCTGTTGTAAATTCCTGGCTAATTATTTAGCTTGTCAAATGGCTTCATATTCATATCATATCAAAGCATCAAATAAAATAAAATTTCAGCTTCTCCGTCCAAAAATATCAATTTTTATACTCTGCTCATACACATTCATTATCGTAGATTATTCTTTGCAACTTTGATGAATGCGTTTTCTTAAAGCAGATTTTATGTTTTGTAAGAAGCATTTTCTCAAAGCATTTTGGCCGAAAAAGTACAAAGATTCAGTTTTTCCTTTCAGCTTCTTTACATTCATATACCCTACCCTATAGAGTAAAGGAATGGTTACATACATTTTCATAATGATTTCATTCGTTGGGTTTATATTTAGGGACGAGTACTCATATCTAGTAAGTTTTTTTTTTAAGTTATATAACAAAAACTGTCAATTGCATAAATTTAAAATGCCTGACAACGGTTGCCGATCGATTGATTGATTGTTCAGATTTAACAAAAGTTTTTTTTTTACAGAAATTCGGCAAATATTCTTTTATTTAAACTTGTCTAAGTACTTAACGAAACTTGTTTGTTCTATTTTCCAAATAAATCGCAGTCCTTTGCATAAATTTAAAGCACCCTGAAATGGTCCAACATTACCTTTTTGACTTTTTTCTTTTACGTACATCCATGTGTACATATGTACTTTTAACCTTTAATTTTTCGTTGACATTTTGGTAGCATTCCTACACATATGTATGTATGTATGAACTTTCGGCTTAATTCTGGCATATCTTAAAATTGACTTTAAATTGGCATTAAATTGTTTACCGACGCATTCAGGCATTAAATTTCAATTCGTGCGTTTAAGGCTTAAATTGCAAAAGCACTTAATTCCACCGCTTTATTTGGATCTATCCGGATTATTATTATCAAATTTAATTTTGCAAAATATAAGTTTGTAAAAATGTAAGCATAAAAATTAATTGATTGTTAAATCGTATTGTATGTTTCGTCTATTGCGGCCACATTTACAAATTCGTAATGAATGTTGGCCCTTATTACATTTGCCTGTCCGACTTGTTCGGATTGCAATTTATGTTGCTACAAATTAATAGAAGGAAAGCCTTCTCGCAATATATGACCGACATATTTTATGGTTATTGAGTCTTGTCAAGACGCTCTGACGACAGCAGGACTCTGACATTTACAAGCTTAAATATTGAGCGAGCTTACCTCGAGGAATGTCTTAATGCGCATCACACAGCTCGGTAGGTTGAGACAAACGAAGACTGTCGAAACAATTAATAACATCTTCGTGACTTTCAGCTGTGAAGAATTTGTTATTTTCCGCCTGCCTGTGTTGAAGAAAAAGTTCAGCATTTAAACACAATTCACACAAATGTCATGTACGAGTACAAAGTATAAAGTATGTTATTTCGATATGTAGTCATGTTAAATTCAAATTTATTTCTGAATAATAATAGAATTCCATTTAACTTTCGTAGAAGCCGCTGACGCCGCCGTTCGTACATACTCACAGGAATACGAGTTTTTAGGGAATACTACCTTTAATAAAGCATACGAAGCATTTGCGGTCTAAGGCTGTTACAGCCGGGTTAGGATTCCTTGCGGCGCAAAAACTTGTTTCAATGTTTAGTAGGCATCAAATATTGGGCGAATTTCCGAGTATTACCTTTAACGCACATTAGCATAAATTTACTTTGGCTTTTTGTATTTTGCCATTCAATCTTGGCACAATATTGCGAACAAAGTATAAAAGTTATTTTAATAGTTCTGCCACCTGAAACTTTTTTCTTACAAGTTTAAATAACAATTTCGCAAGGGATTATTCGGCATTTTCGTGTTCGGCTTAAAGCCAATATTCAAGTTTTCTCCATCATTTCTGTTTTATTTTGTTAAGTTTAGCCTCCTTTAATTAATCACGTATTTAACGTAGAATTCTGGTATATTTCCTATCCCCGAAACCGTTTCAAAATGGAAAATTAGTTTGAAAATAGCAAAAATGCGAAAATTCAAAAAATCATGAATTTCGCTTGAATTTTGCTCGAGTGCAATTATGCAGATAACTTATAATTCAGTTTTTTTTTGTTGCTGACACACACAGCAATAAATTTCTGAATATGCTACCAAAACCGAAATGTTTTTCGGTTGAAAACAGACAAAGGCACTTTCATTCCACCCACTAAGTGTATAGAATTCGGTTTTTAGAAGTGAGACTTTTTTTTTCCACTTTACTAAATCAATTCTCCAGAACTTGGCAATGGTCATCAAGCTGAACTTAACTAAAAGTTCACTAAATACTTAATTCTTTTGTTTTCCAAAGCATGAGTAGCGCACGTTTTGGTTTATGCTCTGTTTACGAGAAGAAACCAAATCTGTCGACACAGTGAATCATCCGAATGGCTTGTGTGGAATCCATAAAATTAAAGCAACATTCCACTGAAATCTGATAATTTTATTTACTGCGAATTTTTAAAGCTACTTGCTGCTTTCTAGCTGTAATATAATGCCGCAATGTGCTAATCCACTTACTAACTCCAATCAAAAATGCAATCACATTGAATCGTATTAAACTGACGATAACATCGTTATCATTATTATCAGGTCGACATACTTACGCACACATATCGACATATGGTCATAGATACACTTGAGTGACTTACCTGATTTTCGTGTAATGGCCACGCCGCAATCATTTTGCCGTATAACAGTATTGTGTCCACTGGGATGCGAACCAGTTGACTTTTGTCGCTTGAGCGATGTCATGCGATATGTTGAAGAGGAAGGCGAAAGTGCATCTTTCGTCAGTTGGGTTTTCCTTGAAAAGAAAAGTCGAAAGAAAATAAAAATAAAATATAAAAATGTGATGGGTGACGGCAATGAAGATAATGATGCTGGTGATGAAGATGATGATGATATCGTAGTGTGACTTCCAAAGAATGTATGTCCATCGCTTAATCTTGTTGCTTATAAATTTATACAATATTATTTTTCTCGACATTAAAATCCATTGATTTATAAATCCGACGATGAGTTTGACTTGCTTGAAAAACTCTTTAGAAAGGTTCTTGAACTTTTCATTCGCACAGAAAAATTGTCTTCGGCTTTTCAAAGTGATGGCTAAAGTCTGTTTTATGTTTGAACAATTTTTTCCAAGAATCTCTCTTGCCTGTTCCAACTGACATTCAATCTTTTGTAATAAAATCAAAATTGGTATTCAGCTGCCAGTTTGGGAACGGCATAGAAAACAAATTGAAACTGACCTACACTAAAACGAAAATGACAATAAATAAAAAACTCTCATGTAATTGAAAAACAAATTTAATCCGGAGTAGTAGAGGAAAAGTTACACTTTCCACTTGAGATAATTAAATTTGTTCGATAACATACTCGAAGCCCTTTGGCAACTTTGGCAAAAGACATGTGGCGTAGATGTGTTGCGTACTTCTTGGCCGTGTTGAGTTTCACTTGCAACGTGTGTAAATATTTGATGACAAAGTTCCCAGCTTGAGTGTGACAGCACTCGCAAATATGTAAAGTACACACACACACGCACGCACGCACACTTGTGAGTTAGCGAAACTGAACTTACCTCTTTTGCATGGTTAGCGTTCGGCGTACGGTTGCGAATTTCCATACGGTGAAACCGGTAAATGTATTCAAAATGACAATTGTCGTGAATGGGACTGCAAAAACAACAAGTGTATCCCAGTAGTTGAGTATTGTGATGATATCCTGCAAAGAGTGTTGAAATGTCTTAATATTATTATTTGTTTACTAATATTTACTTATTATAAAATCCATATCGAAGTTCTTTTCATTATTGCTTTTATTTGCCCTAAAAGAATAATTTTTCCCGTGCACAACATTTAAACTTGATTCAAACTGATTAATAGATAAACTGCATTATTTAAGGTTTAAGGTTAAGGTCAATAGCAAATTAAAAAAAAATAATAACTGAACAAATGAAGAGCTTTAAAAAAAAATAGATTTTAATTTTTTCTAAAAAAGTTTACGTAAAGTGAAATAAACTGCCGAAAACATTATGACATACATAACATATTTTTTAAGAAGCTCACAAAATGGTAAAACAAGATTTTGAAACTTCGTTTTGTTACATCAAAGTTTTTGGTGTTAAAAAAAGTGTTTTCGGTTTTGATATCGAAAGCGTCATTTTTAAAATACCCTTCAGGATTTAAGAATAAGCAAGTAAACGATAATTTAGAATGCTGACTATGTCACCAGTTGGAAGCTATTTAAAACTAAATTTCATCTGAAATTGATTTAAACTATTTTGATATAAAATAAAAACTAGTTAAAGTTTTTAAACAAAATGTAATCGACCTGAACCCGTAAAGTAAAAGTACATAACTTTTTTGAAAAGTCTTTAGACTTGCATTTACAAATTCAAAGAACTGTCGTGCTGCCAAAGCTTAAACCAATCGCAAAGTTTTAACAAAATTTTGCTCCATTAAGTCCTTTTATTAGAAGTTTTTCATATTCTGCCATGACAAAAAAAAACTTTTTCTCAATGGCGAAGCTAAGTTTCTAAAGTATTTGAAAGTACTAGTGAAAGTATCTCGTAACTGTTGTAAAGAAAAACAGATTCCCACAAAAAATCAGAATGAGAAGAAATAGTAAAATAAACTTAAAGCCAATATTGGGCAAATTTAAAATGAGTTTTGCATGCGAAATAATGTCCTTCGCTGCAATGGCGCACATACATAAATACCTTTCATTCAATTTATGATCTTTCCCTGAGTTAGTCCTAATGTACTTTTCATGGTTGAATCGAGTATTGATGATTTTTTAATTCGTTCCTTTTACGTTTTTTTTTATATTTTTTTACTTGTTTACTTGATTTTGCAAACTTGCGTAGATACGAATCTAACCTTACATTCATTCACTCACTCACTCTCTAACACTTATTGACCGTCCACCGCAAAATGTAAACAAATTAGCTATAATGATACCAACAACAAAACCACAGATACAATAACAAAGACAACAACGAACACGACAAACACAAACCACCTCAAAGCACCCGAATGTGGCAATTTTTCATGACGGCTGCAAAAAATGTAAAAATCAACGGACAAAATCGCGGAGTGAACTTAACGACGCACAGTACGTTAATGCTAAGGAAAAAACTATAAAAAAATAAGTACAAAAGGCCTTGACCAGATGCATACATATATACTTATAAATAATCGTATAAGTTTGTATAGCTTAAAAAAGAATTATGAGTTGTTAATGTAGCTACACCTTCAAGGATTAGATCCTCTGACCAAAATTTTTTTTTTAAGATTTTGAATTTTGTATACCTCAAATAAATAAATAAAAATACTTTAAAAAATTCTTGTTGAAGTCGCGACTTTTAAGCCACTTTTGCTCTACTGTATGCTGCGACCCACGAATTCCTATCGGCAAAGGACATTCATTCGCTCGCTCGCTCGCTTTCTCGTTTGTCCGTCATACTTGTGCGGGAAGTTTATGTTAAAGAAAATTGAAAAATGTAAAAAGGGGATTTTTTTTACTCTCACACACACACACAAAATAAAAGCGTTGAATTTCATAATTTAGCAAATTACTGTCCAAAATTTGTATACACAGTAAATTGATACAAAAGCACGCAAAAACGAAACCAAAAAAAATTTTAATGTAGGTTTCTTTTCGGTTTATTTAGGACATTACAATCTAAAAATGTTTACAAGTCTTTGCCTTAGTATAAGAGTGATTTATTTGACCCCTGCTCGACCTTTTTTTGTTTTTGTTTTTAAATAAACAATTTGACTTCATTATGAAGTCGGTTAATTTGTTTTTGCTTAAAATTTCGCTGTTGTCACTTGTCAAATACTTAACTTAATTTGAGTCTGCAATTGGAGTGATTTTTAATTAGTACATTTAGTGTCAGTCTTCTTGGTCAGTAAGTTTGAAGATGGTAAATTATTTGTTGTTGTACGCCATTTAGTTACTCTCCATTTAATTACGTCATAATGGAGTGTATAGTTACTTATAGATTTTGAGATTCTAGACGCAGATTTAAGTACCTAGGCAGTGTGATTCTAGTTCCAAATCACATAGTCAAAATGAAGTCTCGTATTGTGTTTGTAGGGTAGCGAGGCTCCCCAATAGATCTTTCAGGTTGCAGTGCTTCTGTAGCCTTTTATTAGTGATAATGATAATTTTAAAACATTTATTTAATATTACATAATTTGTGTTGCATCATAGCTCGGGACTGGGACTTCAACGCGGAACGTCCCTGGTTCGAATCCCGGTTGACGCATATAAAATAAATCGATATATTTAAATTTTTCGTTTCATGAAAATTAAAAGAATAGAAACTCTCCTTGTATAGACAAACAACGTGACAAATCGTGTTAAAAAATATCGACCATTAAATTGATTGGAAATTTGAAAATTGTTGTTTACATGACAACTAAAACTTAAACAGTTAAAAAATTCAAATTTAAATTTAAAAAATGTTTACCTTCAATCGAAAGTGAAATGTCTAGTTTTTCTTTTTTGGTGGTGGTGCATTTCCACTGTGGCTTTTTCGGTTAAATTCTGTTCTCGATGATTGGTTTCGAAAAACCTCTCGGATTTAAAAAGGAAAATCCTGTTCTTACATTTAATTCGTGTTTTGGGGTTTGGTTTTGCCAGACAATCATGACTATGCCAACATTTCAGTTCATTTATACCAACACATTTGACACCACAAAGGAAGGTTTTTCCACTAAACTGGAAAAAACATCAAAATGCGTTTTCACAGAAAGAATTCAAAATATTTTTGCAAATCTAATTGGATTTTTTTAATACTATTTTCCGCCTCTAACAATTTTACGAATTAGTAAATTTACGACGATCAAATCAAATCAAAAGCGCCTGATTGAAATAGAAATGTAAAAACAAAAAAACAAAACTAAACTAAACTAAACGCAAGGAACACAACACCAAATGAAGTGAATTTTCAGGTCAGAGAAGCAAATGTTGTTAATCCGGCATTTGGGTTGACTAGCACGAGTTGCTGCCAGATGCTTCCAAAAAATATTATTGGACTATTGGCATAGATTGGATTTGAATTTGAATTGGCGTCATATTAAATTGAACGTTTAGTTTTTCGATTAAATCGGAAATTTACATTTTTCGAGGTTAAACTTGAAGCTTCTTTAATTCGCTTCTGGATCAAGGCGTGAACTTTCTTTTATTCTTTTATTTGCTTTGCTCATGCAAGCCTCTCGAAATTTGTCGCTATCATAGGAAGTTTTCTGTTGGATTTGCCAAGATGAACGAAAACAATAATCAAGCAAATTTGATACTGCTCTGCTCAGCAAAATATTTTCGCAGAGATTTTGCGCACGTGTGCACATTTTTTGACAAAACATCCGCACGAGAAGAAGTCTCGCTCCGCTCCAATCTGCTTTGTAAAAGCGAAAGCATCATAAAAACTATCAAATAACTTCCTTAATGATTACGAATGCGTCTGACAAAGTGTTTCGAATGAAACGAAATACATACTCGAAATATCTAAACATCAACAACAACAACAAAAGCAACACCATAATTTTGAGCTAAAAATGCTGCCACAAATGAATAAAGTGCACTGAAACATTTTTGCTCTAGATTCGATGAGAGCGTTTCCAATTTGAGTTTTCATTTGATAAACGCAATTTTGAAGGCACTTTAGTAAACGTGTTCGAATTTTTGCGTCGGATTGTCGAAATGAAAAAATCTTCTGAAGATATAATTTTGAAAATGTAAAAATTCAAAATGATATGAAACCGATTCTAGTTTTAATAATCATTAAAAGGTCTTTTTAAAAATATCGTCGAAGTCAAAATAATTTTGAATTTGTTTTAAAATAGCTTTAAAATTTGTTAAATAAAAAGAGGTTTTGTTGGAGAGTTGATATGCTCACGCTCGGGAAGGTTTTGGGCTAAAAAAAACTGCCACGCCCACCACAATTTGTGAATTAAGTAAAAATAATCGATTATTCAACTATTATTGCTCTTGAAATTTTTAAACTTTGTATGGGCGTTGTCGACAACTTCACCAAGAATGGGCGTGGTTGGATCAGTTGAACGCCCACCGCCGTAACTCGGAAGCACTGAAACGGAGAGAACTTCCGCTAACTAATTATCTTGAACATATTTATATTCAAAACGGAACCCAGGCAACGCCGGATACTATAAGCAAGTATTAATTAAAATAAATAATTCGTTTGTTAACTTTTTTATGTTACGATTTTTTCAAAATCAAAACTGATGTAAAAAAAACTTCGAATGACTCAATGATAATAGTTCCTCAAAACAAAAGTCCACACCTAAAATCTTGTAAGGAGTTCTGTTCCTTTTTTGGCTGTGTATGATGTGTGGTTAAACTGGGTTGACCGAAAAAAAACAACATTTTAATACCGCGTTACTTAATTCGAAAGTCTCAACTTTAACAAAACTTGTCCTTTTTAATGGCGCCTCAAGCTTGAAATATGGTTCATCAGCCCCAGGGACGTATGTCACAAACTACGTAACAACAACAAAAACAACAACTGCAAAACACAATTTACTAACAAGAATATCAATGAAGAACAACGGCATTGCTATACCTGCTCCTAAGAGATAAGCAAGCATGTCGGTATGTTATTAAAAAAAACAAGAAAAGAAAAGAAAAGGAAGGGTTCATTTCCGTTTCCGGGAAAATCTCAAGAGATGTCAACATTTCAACGCACTCAAACACGCATGGGAAGGAATTGCCGCCTAAGCAGTTCATTTTAAAAAGAAAAAATCATTTAATGCGAACCACCGAAGTTCACTTTAAGGCAGCCCAACCTTTTTTGGTTAGTCCTGAGGAACTTTGTTCATTGATTACGTATTTGAAACTTGGAATTTAATCGGTTTTACTGTTTGAATGGATGATACTCGCATTTTTTACTTAATTTTATAAATGTTCGCGGGCGTGCGGGTATAAAATATTCCAAAATTTTATTCAAATAGGATGAATGGTTTAGACGCGCATAGAGCACAAAGAAAAAAGTAAGAAACAAATATTCAATTTTATATATTATATATATAGATTGGAACTGAATTAAATTTGAATGTCGTAAATTTTTTCATTTAGAATTTCACCAGATTCGCAGAATTTGTTAATAGTTAGAAAATACAATCTTTGTTTATTTTTCGCTGATGTCAAATTTAACGTTACAAAAACAAAAAGTTCCGCTGTGAAAACTTCGCGCAACTATTTAAAAGTTCAGAATTGTTTCGTGAGTTTTTGTTGTTGTTGTCAGCAAACTTTTTTTAGTTGTATAGTTTTGTTTATGGTCATTGTTTAAACTTTTTAAATAAGTTCATAGTCTGCTGAAATTAAATTAACAAGTTGTTACGCTACAACAACATCACAAAACATGAGCTTCCAAGTAAAAACAAATAAATCCAACCAACAGATTTTATAAAGAAACCAAAAGGATTTTAGATAAAAAATTAAGTCCCTGCTTAAATTTAATTGAGGTTTTTTATATAGTTTTAAAAAGTTCAAAAAGTTTCCAGAACTATGGTTGAATAATAAGGTTAGGAAAGTTGAAATGAGAGCGCAAATTGAGCGAACTCACCTCGATTTCTTCATTGCTTTTCTCCCTTATTGTGAAGTTAATTTTTTCGATTTTTAACAACGAACTAAGTTAGTTGTTGTTTTTATTTACTTAATAATTTTATAGCAGCCATAGCAACTGCACAAAAATGAAATTTTCAAGAGAGAAACAATTTCGAGGTGGAGAGGGTCAATTTTTACTTTCCTCACCTCATACGAGTATTTATTACACCGTGGCCAGAACTAAGTAGTTGGACAAAAAGATTTGAAAGCAAGAATGTTTCATTTTTTACGAGGTAGAAATTTTAAAAGTTTATGGCAGAAACGAGCTTAAATGAATACGGCTGATGGTTTTGAAATAAATTTGTATCAGTGATGTTTAAATGAATGAATAAATAAATATCAATTAGTGATGTTTTTTATATTATTTTGTAACCTGTAAATTCTTGAGTGCAAACGAAAATATTATAAAAAGTTCTCCTCTCTCTTAAAATTGTGATAATTATCTTCGTTTAAATTAAGATTAGAATAAAACTGTGATAATTAAGATCATAATAAGTTCTCCTCTCTGATAATCAACCGGTGATAATTATCTTCGTTTGTGATGCGTAACTGTCGCAGTTTTCATTTCAACCGAATTTGCGATTATTGAATTCTGTGTGGAACACCTTTTCTTGTGCAAACTCTCGTGTTGATACTAAAGTCATTATATCGATTTCGTGAAAAATCCTTTTTGCTGATAAATTGAATTGTTTTTTTTTTACGTTTATAAAGCAGATTAGTTGACTTTTTGTTTGCTGCACATCTTTACAGCTGTCGTACATCATTGAGAATCCTTCATCCTTTATTTCATGTTTTTGTTTTAAATCCTGCATTATTTTCAATTTACACGCTTTCTTTTAGAGGAATTTGTGTCGCATTGTGTTTGGCCAATTTGCATAATAGATGCTTGTCAATTTATTTGTTATCAAGCAGAACGCGCGCGATTTTAAATCAAATCAGAGCAGAGCAGAGCGGCACTTTGAAATTTTATGCAAACAGAAACAAAAAAAAGCCAGGCAGATGTGTTTATTAAATAAGTCCGTTAGAGGGAAGGACACACCCTAACCCAAACAGAGGAAGTAGTGGGCCGACGAATTATTCCCGGAATTGAATTTATTAGAGCGATTTATTACAAAGTTGTATTTTTTTATTTAATTTTGTTATTGTTTTCGGTTTTGCCTCTTTTTTTAAGGTTATTTCTGCCTAAAAATTAAATTCCACAAAGTTTTATTTTTGGCCATGAATTAAATTCCGCAAAAATATCGTGACTTGAGCATGAGAAGGTCGGTGGCCGTAACCCTATAATCGGATTGTTTGTGCGTACTCATGTATAGGGGCTCATTATGAGTGTCTGTTTGTCAAATTTGATACCATAAATTTATTTTAACATTGCAATTTTATTTTATGGGAAAGCATTTGAAGAGTTTCAGCCAAATCGTGTCTCACTAAATAATTTATAATATTGTCAAATATTAAGAAAATCAATTGAAAAAATATCAACAATTTTCGGGAGCGTTTCTGAAACTAAAAATACAACGACAACATCTTCATTGGGCTCACCTTGTACTCGCTCTTCATGTCACAAATGGTCGTATCCAATTTGGGCGAATAGACGGGCGTCGACGATATCCAAAACGGTGCACAATGCGCGCAGCCCAGTGCCGTCAGTCCTAGCAAAACGAATTTCGCGCGACGCACCGTGCACATCGTTTGACGCTTCAGCGGATACATAACGGCGATGAAACGTTCGACCGTGAAAGCGACCACAAACCACACCGAACAAAAGCACGCCAGACTGCTGAAGAACGTAAAGAACTGACAGAAGTAATCCCGATTGTACACCTGAATATCGAAGAAGTTCAGCCACTGCGCGAACAGTCCAAACAGAAAGCACGTATCGCTGACCGCCAACGCGGCCAGATAAAAGCTCGAGGAGAGTTTTCGCAGTTTGGTCTTGAAGAAAACAAAGACGGACAAAATGTTGCCAATGCTACCCGAACAGACGAGAATCGGAACATAGTAGAAGTTGAGAATGCCGCCGATATATTCCATCGTTCGCATGACATCATTGCCGCCGTTGTCGTCCAGGGTGTTGTTGTTGTTGTTGGTCACGTTGTAGTTGGCGTTTTGTTGGTGGGCGGCGGTAATGTTGTTTATGTCAATGTAATTGTTAACGCTTAGTGCCAATCGACTGTTGTAGTAGTCATAGAACGAGGACGGAGAAGCTGCGAAAGTGTACAATGAATGAGTCTGATTAGTATTCGATGTGGTTGATATTTTGATTTGTTCGGAATATTCGCAAATTTGGTATCAAAAGAAAGGCAATTTCAATATACATAATTCGAATTGAACTACACTCACAGTATATTAAGCCATTCAAAACGTATTGAGAAATTTAATTTTTAAAGTAATTTTGAATCTTAATTATTTTAAAGTTTTTCTTAAAAATCAAAACTTTAATTTTCTCAATCGGTTCTTAAAGGCTGAAGACATGATTGTGTGTGTGTGGCTGTGTGTGTTGCCATTCGTATAAACATTGAAAAACAATTATTCCAGCAACTCACTGTAAGTGTCGCTAGTGTTACTATTACTGCTGCCGCTGCTGCTGCTGACATTTGCAGCAAGGCTGACAATGAGATTTTTGCTTGCTGCTGCCGCCCAGCTTAAGCCAATGTCCGTTTCATTGTCTATGCTGTTGTTGTTGCTGTTGTTGTGACTGTCATCGAACATGACGTCCGCTGCTGTTTCTGTTTCTGCTGTTGACCAAAACGGCGCGTAATTATTTTGTTGATTGCTGCTGCTCGTAGCAGCAGTTGCTGCAATAACTGATTCGTTCATGATGGCGATTAGTTTAAATACATCGACGACTTGTTTTCATTGTCCGTCCACATATACTGTTGCATTGTTTGTTGCTATAGACCTTCTTAGTTTGGTTTATTTTCTTTAGCACCCTGGCATTTCAAATGTTGTTTTCAATTTATTATAAATTGGATTTTTGTTGATTTGCTGCTCGCATTAATTGACTTTCCACAGGCAGCGGAAGTGGTTTGATCGACATTTACAATTGCACAAACAAAATAAAACTTCACTTCCGGTCAGTGATCCTTTTGATATTAAAATATTATATATATGTAAATAAATAAACGCTGGCTTAAATTGGCTCGTCAAGAGGAGCGTAAATTCTCTGAAGTTGTTGAATACTCAATATCGGGCGTGTTCGTTTGTTCACTGCTCGCTCGTTGGGGGCGGGGCGTTCGTTATTTGAATTCCACTTTATTTTGCATTTTTCGCATATTTTGCTTTAATCTGTACGACTTCAATTGTTGCTTAGGAAGCGGGAGGTGGGGGGGGGGCGTGCTTTCACTTCTTAATTAGCTTTTAAAAGTACTTAAAATTTGATTTTCTATTTATCAGCTTTGTAGCAACGCGACGACGTTCCACTTGACTTAATTTAATTAAAATGGTTTTCTTTTTGTTGTGTTTGATTTTGTTGTAATCTGTAAATTTTATTTATGCTGCATTTTCACGAGCGGGAATTTCTGTTTATATTTTCAATTGTTTTTCGTTAACTTCTTCACTGGCGAATTTTTTGGATTTATTCAAAATATCGATAGAAGGAAAACAATTTCATGTTTAAGCTAAAAGGAGATATGCGCGTAAATATTTAATAACAACAGACTTTTAGTATTTAATCGTTTAACTGTTCAAATGAAGTGGAACCAAGCCCGATTTAATTTTTATTTTAAAAAATCTTTATTTTTAAAACTTACATTAAACAAAATTTATAAAAAATGTTTGACTTTCGATAAGTTTTGGCTTATCTCGATACGCCTTCGATTTCTGTCGTACGCTGCAACAAAAAAAATTTAATATTTGATACAAAAAAATTTAAATTATTTTTATTGCATTTTTTTGGTTGTCCTTTGAAAAAAAAAACCTTATGAATTCGAAGAAATTTAATTTTATATAATAATAATAATAAAATCAAATCGAATTGAACATTTCTACACTTGACATTTTTAACTTTCTACAAAATATCAAAAAATTTAAAACAAAAAATATTTTTTTGTAGCCTATATTTAAATATTTAAATTGTTTAACTGTAAGAATCAAACAAGCGACAATTTATGCTGAAATTGTTGTTGGATTATTTTTACATATGCATTTTTATATTTGCTTTGCTTTGTACCATAAAATAAAAAACAAAAACAAAATTCTTATCAATTTTAGTTACTTTTTTAAAATGACGGAATATTTTTTTTTAATATCTTAAATACATTTTTTTTTGTATATCATTCATTAATTTATGTTTATATTTTTAATTTTTAAGACTTAATTAAATACAAAAAAAAACAATTCACTATTTCGGACCGTTAAAACAAAATTAACGAATTTATATTTTCTTAATTTTAAAATTCTCGTTTAAACTATTTTAAATTTTCTGTTTGCCTAAGTTAGTGTATTGCATACATTTGTATGTATGTTTGTATGTGTATGTACGCGTATCACAAATTTTTATTTTGTAGCTTTAAATTTTTGAACTGTTTCGAACCGTTAAATTTAAACTTTTTATTTTATCTATTTTTATTATCTTTGTTAATGTTTTTTCAACCTCACCAAAGGACGAACTCGCGGCAACTGAAATCACAGAAAGAATGTCCGTCGCTTTTAAATGAATGCCAAAAGTTGCTTCTTCTTCTTCATTTTTCGTCCGTCCTCTATCGGAGGCTTACTCAATTACTTTTTTTTTTTCCGGTCAGTGGAAGCTTTCGTTTTTTACTCTTTACGCAAAATTTGCTTTGCGTCTGCGCAGAAGCGACGCTCTCGCTTTCATTCATTCATGTCCTTATTTTGTGTGTGTGTGAGTGTGTGAGTATGTGTATGAATGCGAGTGTGTTTGTGTTTGTATTTTTGTTAGCTGCATTCAGAGAAATGCAATCACTTTCATATTAACTGGATTCAAGTTTCCTATCGTTTGTTGTTGTCGTATGTTGTTGCTCTTGTTGTAGCAGACATGCCGGTAATTTGTGTCACACACAAATTTATACCATTACGAAAACAACAATAACAACAACAACAACAACAACAATTTCGTGCAACAGGTGCCATCGTTCGATAACAAAGACCGACGAAGTTTTTTGCGCGTAATTTGATAATTCCGTTTCGGTTTTTAAAGGTGCGTGTGAGTGTATTTGTTGCCATTGTTTTGTGCCTGTGTGTGTGTGTGTGTTTGTATGAGTTTGTTTTGTATCCTTGTTGGCTAATAATGCTAATTCGCCATCTGTGCTAACTGAATAATCATTGATTTAGCGGATTGATTTTTTAATTCATTTTTAAATTGTTTAATTTTTGAAGTTATTTAAAAGTTATCGCTTGGATTTTGGGCTGAAGTCGAATTTTTTAAGATTTGATGGGTGGGATCACTTCTTAAAATACGAGCAAGGCTTACTCTCTTGCTGCTTACGTGCGGCGTTCTTTTCTAAACGTTATTTTATGGAGCCTCCTTTAAAAAAATACTGAGGATTAACAAACTTTTATTAGTGGCTCTAGATGTATGGCTTAAACCACTTAAAACCCTTTTAGAGGAATATAGATTTGACTAATCGGTTAGGAAAAAAATTAAAAGTTTCCGAATCGTCTGCTAAATTAGAAAAGGTTAAAACGACAGTTTTATAATTTGTTTATAATTTCGATCGTTTTATCATACAACTGATAAAACGTTGATTTGAATTCTCGCTTGTTGCTAAACCAAAGCAGCTTAGACTGACGGTTATGAAAACACAATGCTTTGCCAAGCAAAAAGACCGCTGATGAGGAAAAGTAGCGTATTTCGAAACTGCGCTGTCCGGTCTGGTAAATTTGTCAATATTTTTGTTGACCGATTCAGCCCATCGAAATTCTAATTTAAATGGACAGGCATGTCAAATCTACCTTTTTAAATTTGTTGATGATTTTTTTTAATTCAAATCTGCAACATTGTAGAAATATAAATCTAGATACCTCAATTGAGTCCAGCTCGAACTTTGACTACTTTGCCTAATTAAATTAATGTTCTCCTTTCGGTTTTCAATTGGAAAATCGTTCATGTGATTCATTCTTTTTTTAATCGGTTTGTTGACACGTTCGAGTATTCAGTGTCAAGGACATTCTTGTTTACCTTTGGCGCGTTACTGGTTTTGTAGGTGTGGTTGCCTTTGTTGTTGCAAACTCAATAAGCTTTTCTGTTTTTCTATTTATTTTTCATTTTTTCTGCAGTTGTTGTTTTATTTTTTTAAATTGAATTAAATGTTGATTGACATGTTTGTTGCCTGCTTGGACCGCATGTGACCGTCTCTTTTTGTGCAATCCTTTCGTATGCAAATTTCAATTCTATTGAGTTTTCGCACTTTTTTCTTTCTTTCTTTATAGAATATCAGACAAAGTGAAACCTTTCTCTATTTCATATTTAGAGGAAATTTATATTGTGAATAAAATAAAAATTTCTATTAACCTTAAAATTCTGGTCAAAATGTTTGTCAACATTTTTATAAAATTCTTCGAATATTTCTTTTATAGTCGAAATTCGATATTCTTAAAATGTTTTCCATTAATAAAGATTTTCTTTTTTAAATTTGGAAATCTTTTCGATTTGAACTGATGTGGTGGCGTGTTGTGATTACGCTCAATTTCCTCCCACTTCCGAGTATCAGAGAAGCTTGCCAGTGAGCTTTCGGTTCTCGAGAGCGGTCTCAAGTGTTTTTCTTATTCTTCTTCTTTTTTGGTTGTTTGTTACAATTTCAATTTCGAATCAGTCACGCCGCATTCATCCTTAAGAGCGGAACGCAACGCTGTGGAAAGCACATCCAAAGGAATTTCGGGAATTGTTGTTTTGTTTTCGTGTTGGTTTGGTTTTGTTTTGTTTTTGTTTTGAACGTAAAATTTCTTTTCGAAAAGAGGTTTTCGTAATTTGTCAAAAGGGCTTTTCCCGCTGCGCGTGTGTGTGTGAAGTGTGTTCCTCAAATGGGCGAAGAATTAGGTTATTGTTATTGTTGTTGTTGTTTTTTCCATCTCTACTTTTTACGATTATTTATGAGGTTGCTACTACTATTATTGTATTTTTGTTTGTTTGTTTTGTTTTTGCAGAAGATGACAAAGTGGGCACTTTGGATGTGCTCCTCAGCAACGCCTATTGCAGATCACAGCGTTTCCTTTCGAAGCAGCTGGCACAGCTGCGTCCCGAACTGACGATGTCAATGTTCTCTGGTATGTACCGTTGGTCGTTTTGACTGTTTAGCTAGTCAAAATTAGAATCCTTTAAAATAAAGTAAAGTTACTTAATTTTTTTTATTTTATTTGCAATGATTACTTTAAAAGTTCCGAGCATGTGGTCAGATATGAACGACCCTGAACTAAAATTTTCTAAATTTTGTTGATTAAAATCTTATATCCGATCACTTTAAAACGTTGGTACATTAAGATTTTTGAGACGAGTTTAGTTGGAACAAAATTTCGAAAATATTTTTACCAAAATATATTCGAAAGTTTTCTATTTTCTATTTTAATTTATTTTTATTTTTTAATAATTATTTTTAAGAATTTCGAAAACGTTCGAATGGCCACTGTGGCATTCGTAACTTATTTGATTGCATTAAAGTATTTTTTTTATGAAGCATATTTGTTTGTTTATTTGTTCAATATTTTAAATTGTTTTGCGACAAATTGAATTCTTGTTCTTGTTCTTGCAGAAATTACGCATCGATTCCAGACGGCGCGCGAGGATGTGCGCGCCCTGTTGCTGCAGTGTCTGTTGCCGTGGCTCCAGAACATGGAACTCGTTGCCACAACAGTCCCACCCGCCACACCATTATCGTATATCATGGTAAGTGTTCTGCCTGCCGCCTCTGCCTGCTGCCAGTTGGCATTTTCTTCGTCCTTGTTTGTTTCGAACAGGATGGCAAACATTGCGGGGATTAGTTGAAGATTACAAAATTAAGGAGCGCACTTTACGGCTGAGTGCAAACTTTGCTGCTTTAAGCGTGCTTCTGCGTGTCGATGCCGCAAGAATTAAAATAATTTCCAAATAAAACTGTGGAAAATAACAAGAAATTACAAGAAAATTCTCAGACTGCTTATTAAATAATTTTATTACTATCAGACTGTTTAGCGGTCGGGGGGAGCAAAAGTTCACAAAATTAAAATCGCCGGCTTGTTTTAATCTCTCTTGTGTTTTGCTTGTTTTTATTTGCAGTATTTCCCAGATTCAGGAACACGCGGTCGCCGCGAAGGTACGGGCTCATCGGAAGCGACCGAAATGATTTTGAATAATCTTTTCTATATCACAGCTAAGGTAAGCGAAGCGAAACCACAGCACACCGCCAGCGTCAAGCCAAGCCAAGCCAAGTCAAGTCAAAACATAAATTCAAATTTAACAAGGCGCTAAATTGCTCTCAAATCTTGAAGCGGATGTAGCAAGTGCAAAAAGTTTAAAACGAAAATTTACAAAAACCAATTAAAAGCGTTTTTAGCGTTCCGATGATTAGGGCGTGGATTTAGAGAAGATGCGATATTTTTGCAACAAAATAAAAAAATTTACAAAAACGTCGTTTAACATTTTTGAATTTTAATTAAACATTTTTACAGGGCGTTTGTATTGCGCGTTGTTGTAGTTTAACGAGCGTTTAAATACTTCTAAAGTAACGAACAAAATTAAATTTAAATTTAATTTAACATTAGTAGACATAACAAAATATTTTGCTAATCGGATTAATTACTTTGTGGATTTCTTTCAATTAAATAAATAACAAAACATTTAATAGACCTTTTCTTTTTTAGATATTTTTAAATAAATTAAATCCATTACAGAAGTTGTTAATGCTATTTGGCAAATTTCTTCATCTAGCCTACAAAAACGCTTTCGAATTAATTTTCTTTCTTTTTGTTCTCTTTTTGGAAATCTCTTTTCACAGTTCTCCGACTCACATCCGCGCGATATTGAAGAGCTCTGGGGCACACTTTGCCAGTTCTGGCCGAACAACCTGAAAGTGATTTTACGCTACTTGGTCATAATGAGTGGCATGGCACCAAATGAGCTGCTTTCCTATGTAAGTCACACAACGACCGAAACGACAGGTAGTCAGGTAGCCAGCCAGGCAGACAGCTGCAGCTGGCTGTAAGGAAGGAGGAAGGAAGTACGAACGGGCGAACCGTCGTTAATTCCGTTTTCGTATAAATGTCAATTAAAATCCAAATCATATCAAACAAAATTAATTAATTAAATTATTTTAAATTCTTATTAACGTTTCGTTTCGTTTCATTTCGTTGCTGGCGTTTCTTTGGAATTTCGTAGGCGAAACGTGTTGCCCTTTATTTGGCGCGCACCTGTCCGGATCGTCTGCTCGATGAATTAATGGCCGAATTGCAAACGGTAGAGACGCTTAATTGTTTAATCGAACGCACGGAAACGCCGCCATTTTATCGTTTAACAAGCATGCGAAAGGCTTCCAGTCACTCGGCGGATGGTGTGTATCAGTTTTTGGTTTTTGGTTTTGTGATTTTTATTTTTACATTTAAGAAAGTTCAACTATAACAAAATATTCATTTACTATAATCAAATGTATACCATATAATTTTTTATCGTATGTTCCAAATATGTGAATTATTAAAGCGAACGGAATACAGAGGAGCTACAGAGAATTTTTGACTTTACTTGTAGCTCCTTTTCAATTTAATTTTAAAATTTCTGTATTCGGTCCTTTTTTAATTTTTAAAAATTGTTTTTCTAATAATAAATTAAATAGGTAAACATTTGATTATACTTTTTAGAAATGTAATCCTTTTGGCTGGACATAATTTGTACACCCAATTCTATTTCCAAAAAACTTTAAATTTAAACTCAGTAGCTCAGCTAGAGATTACTAAATCTTTAATCACATTGTTTATATAAAAAAAGATAAATTTGTCATTAAACAAAATACATAAATTTAAATAATGTTAAGCCACGCCTTTATTGACACTCACATTGATACACATCTGAAACTATCTAAACTATTAACTAAAGTTGCTTTGTTTTGTTTGGTTTTTGCACACAGGACAAGCGGTCGGCATAAACGATTCACGCTTGCAGGACTTGGCCGTGGAGAAAGGAACGATTCATACGAAACGCCACAGCGGCGAGGATCCAATTAAAACGGGGTGAGTCAGTCGTCGGCGGTGAAATAAAAACGCAACTCAGATTTATCTTAAATTGAAATTGAAAATGCAACTGAAATGAAATGACGACAGATTACGTCACTGTGTACTATAGACTGACTTTCGTCATGTTGCATTGATTGCATTCCGCATGTAGCGCCTTCAAAAAGTTCATTTAATGCAAATAACAAAGACAACGACAACGATAAAGAAGTGCTTCACTGATGGATTTTTTTGGAAGCCACTTCAGAATATATTGTTGATATATGTATGTATGTACATATGTAGATGGTGTCGCTTTGGAAACGTAATTCTGTCCTTGCAATGCAATTAATTTTTCTCTTTTTAAAAATGCATTCCAAGTAATTCGATAAAGACTTGCCATATTCTTAAGCAATGGTAGAACCACATTTATATATGCTTTTATTTAATAAACTTTAAGAGACGTGAACCGGAATGGGTAATTGTTCAAAGCACACTCATTGGACTCATGACTCATTTATATAATAATATAAATTCTAAGTTTTCTGGTATTTTATGATGGCTTGATATCATTTGTGATTATTGTTGATGATACCAATAACTATTTCTAATTGCGATATGTTGCTTCCGTCGATTGTTGCAATCATTGGCTTATTTAGAAAAGAGAACAACATAATTTTTTTTTATATTATACATACATATGTTCATACGTAGAAATACATTTGCAGCTTGCTAATATTTTTTCGGAATTTTTCTAAATAGTTTTTTATTTTGAAATTTGAAGAAAATTCTTTTCGTTTTAATAATACGAAATATGATTTAAAAAACGTTTTTCAAAGCTTTTTTATTTTTGGAATATTTGCAATTTTACTGGAAATATGGGATATATAGCTCTGACCTTATTAATTTAATTGGAAACAAAATACGCCTTTAATTAAAAATAATAAAGTTACTCATTGTATTTACTTACTTGCAACAATTTATTTTTCTTTGCTCGTCGTTGCAGCACTTGCAAATCTGACAGTGGTATACGCGCTTTCACACAAACAACAAATCGACCACCACGCGGTGCCGACAAAATTCGCGCTGCTTCCGGACCATCGATATTGCCACGTCCCGAAGATATTTTAATCAATGATCCCGAGGTAAAAAAAAAAATAAAAGCGCTCTTGTTTAATGAAAAATGTTGCATGTTAAAGGTGTGGTTTTTGTTGATTTTGTTGCAGCTGCGCCAAGAGGAAAATGTCGAGATGCGCTCGTCAGATGTGGCGCCCATTGCACCGCATCCGTTGCCCATGCCAGAGTATGGCGGGTATTTTGCACCACTTACAGAATTCTTGCCCGATATCAGTTTGCCGATTAGTGGCTTCCATCGGTGAGTGTGTGTGTGTGTGTGCATTTAACTATGCTAATTATTTTGTTGTTGTTTTTTTTCGTTATACCTGTTTTAATTATTGTTTTCTATTTTCCTTCGTTGCACATAATTTAGCTGCAATGTTGCTGTGATGCTGCTCACTGATATCGTTGTCGATGGCTTGCCGGGCGTTGATTGGACGCTACACGTGCCGCTGATGCTGCACATACTCTTTTTGGGCCTGGACCATACTCGCGTTATCGTTCGTGAGCACTGCAAGCAGCTATGCGTTAACTTGCTGGTAAGTTTGTTATTTTTAATGAATTTTTTTGCTTTTCAATTCCAGCGAATTTTTGAACAATTACAAAATTCCATTTACATCTCTTTGCCACATTTTAAACTGAGTTAATTAAAAATTGTTGTTTTTATTAATTTCGTTAGATTGTTTTGGCTGAGCACAATGACTATCTGACGGTTGCACGCATTTTGCTAAATAGCGAAACGACAAAATTGGATTTGGGTTTAACTGTGCCCGCATTGCCCGTGATTGATAACAATTTTACAGGTAAATTATTTCAATTCGTAAAAAATTGATTTTGATTTGAAAGTAACGGAAAGTAATACTAATTATGCAATGCGAATTGTGTGTTATGAATACGAATTACGTAATACAAATTATGTAATACGAATTACGTAATACAAATTATATAATACGAATTATCTAATAGGAATTATGCAATGACTATTTTCCAAATTGCGTCTGTATTTGTCCAACCGTTTTTTTTTACTTTCTAAAATTTTTTAAATAATGCTTTAATATTGGAAAAACTTCAAAAAATGTTTTTGTTTTCAGAATCTCATCAAGAATTTGACAGCTATTTGCTCAATGTAAACCCTTGCTATATGACAGGCGTAGCCGCGAACTCCATGCATGCTGCACTGCAGCAACAACAACAACAACACAACCTACCAACATCAGCAGCAGCAACGTCGGCAGCAACTTCAAATTTGCACAGCAATGCAATACCCTACCATAGCCTCAATCAGCAGCAAATTGCAACCACAGCAGCAACAGCAACAGCAACCGCAACACAGCAGCAGTTGCAACACACTAATCAACAACAACCGCCGCCACTAAATCAACAGCAGTTGCAACCAACACAACAACAACAACTCCAGGTTTTACTCAATTCGCCGCCAAATCTGCAAATAAATCCAAACACATCGGAAAATTCAGAGGTGCCGCTTATTATTACCGACGAGAATGCGCCACCGCAACCCGGACCCACCATGCCTATTTCGCATGTTATTAAGAGTCTGCTTAAGTTTCTGTCTAACGACACCTGCCAGCCGCTTTGGAATTACGAGGACACAACGGCAAAAGGTAATTTCGTTCGTTTCTAGAATTTGAACTCATTTTTAAATACATTGAAAAGATTTAAAATTATAAATCCAGCAATTTTGGGTTTTTAGTTTTACACTCAATCTCAAATTTTGAAATATACCTTTTTTTTATTATTTCTTTTTTACCACAGTCTGGAGCATCAAATCCGCCGAACAGTTGAGCTGTTTCCTCAAGCATATGGTCAAAGTCTTTGCTGACAGTTATCCGCAGGCGCGTATTGCCGAACGTTGGGCACAAACCGCACTACAGCTGGGGCTATCGTGCTCATCGCGTCATTACGCCGGCCGCTGCTTACAGATCTTTCGCGCTCTCAATGTGCCCATCAATTCGCGCATGCTGTCTGATATTCTTTCGCGTCTGGTCGAGACTGTCGCCGAGCAGGGCGAAGACATGCAGGGTTATGTGACTGAACTGCTGCTGACGCTAGAGGCAGCTGTTGACAGTTTGGATTCTGATTTTCGACCGCTGGATGTTATGAAGGACATCTTTAAGAGTACACCCAATTTAAATAATAAAGATGGTGGTCCGAATTCTATATTACCCGGCAAGAAATCACCTTCAGGCGGCATGACGCCACAGTCACCGAATTTTTCGGTGCCCAGTCATGCGCGCAGCACAAGTTATTCGGTGTCGTATTGCGCCAGGAAGAGCACCAATTCGCCGTGCGATAAGCAAGGTAGTTTCATATATTTTTTGTTTTAATTGACATTAAAGATCTGCGGTTTGAAATCGAAGTCATCGAATGTGTCAAGTCGTTTCAACGAAGAGTAACTTGTGAAGTCGTTGACGGCTTTGGTATTATGTTAGTCGTTGCAAATTGACTCTCGAAATTCTCTTGTTTTTGTTTTGAGTTTTTTAAATATTAATATTATTTCAATTTATATAAAATAAAGTAAAACAATTTGAGCAAAGTTTTGGTCTATAATTAAAATTGCACTTATTTGACCTGCCCCAATCTCAGATTTAAAATTAATTCATTTAGTTATTTTTTTGATTTTCATAATAAAACCATAATATATATAATATTTTTTTTTGTTTGGTTAAAATTAATTCTTGGTAGTTCATAAAACTGTCAAAATGAAAAATGAACGAACTTTATTTGTTAATTTTCTTCGCTTCAGCACCGCGAATAACTTTCAGAGATTGTCAATTGTTAACATGCTTCGGTGCAGTTAAAGTTAAAAATGCATAATAAATCCACATTTCCACATAACTTTTTATTCAAATTATAATCTCTACAATTGGTTTATCTCCCTGTGCAACTTTGCATTTACAGTTGAGTTGCGTAATCGCGCATCTGGCATTGATGTGGAGCGAAATGTGGCAAAGTTTGGCAGTTCGGCGTTGTCACGTTCCCGCAGCGCACAAAGTTTGAAAATGCTCGGAGACACCGCGACCCAGGTAAGTCGTTAGTGGCAGTAGTTAGTAGCATTGTTCATATACGTGTGCATCTGTGCAATGACAATATTTATTCACTCACTTCACTCACTTTGCAGGATGATAAAATGACAATTTTGGCGCAATTATTTTGGCTGTCGGTTTCGCTGTTGGAAAGCGACTACGAGCACGAATTTCTATTGGCATTGCGCCTCTTGACGCGTGTTCTTCACCGCCTGCCGTTGGATCGTCCCGATGCGCGCGATAAAGTTGAAAAGCTGCAGCAGCAACTTAAGTGGACGGCATATCCGGGCGTGCATGCTTTGTTGCTGAAGGTGAGTGTGTGCATTGTTATTTGCGGTTGGAATTGGGGAATATGTAATTGACATTACAAAGCAAGTGCGGTTATGTTTTATTTTTATCATTGTCAGGTTGCATTCAAAATTATTAAAATTTAAAAAATAAAAAATTTTGACTTTTTGACAATTGAAGGCAATTAAATTTAGAAGGAGGTTTACTATTTCAAAAATTTACGAAAGTCTCTAAAATATTTCATGATATGGTTTAACAAAACAACTTTCTGAATACTTTAAAATTCTATCCAATAACTCTTTAAACAAATAAATAACAAGTAAATAACCGTTTTTTGATTATAATTTTTAATAATATTAAATTATTTCGCTTGCAGGGCTGCACGCACAGCTCCACCTACGAGCCGACCATCACACTGCTCTCGCAATTCGCGCCGTTGTTAAATCTGCCTGTCTGCGATCCGACCCAGAGTTGCGCCTTCCCGATGAACGTCATTTCGCTGCTGCCGTACATGTTGCTGCACTACGAAGACGCCAACGAGATTTGCATACGCAGCGCTGAGAACATTGCACAAGTCTCTTCGGAACTGGGCGCCAAACTAGAGAATCTTGGCACGGTGATGACACTCTACAGTCGCAAAACCTTCTGCAAGGAGTCGTTTCAATGGACAAAGTGCGTCGTCAAGTATCTGCACGACACATACGCTCACATGGGTCTGCACATGTTAGCCTTTCTGATTGAGGTGATGGAGAAGGGTCCGCAGCAAATACAAGTGCCCGTGCTAAATGTCATTCACTGCATGCTGCACTATGTCGATTTGTCTGCACCACAGGCGCAGACAATTAACAGCGATTTGTTGCGTGCTATTGGCAAATATTTGGACGTGAGTATTTCTTAGAATTAAAAGAAAAAGCAATTGCAAAAATTAACACTACGACCTTTGCAGACTACCAACTGGAAGGACGCATTGAAAATACTCAAATTGATTGTGACACGTTCGTCGTCGCTGCAAGTAGTGCCGCCCAGTGAAGGCGGCAGCGTCGGTCTATCGTTCTCTTTCTATGGCGCATATCCGGATTCGGATATGTTCTGTAAAAAGGAACTGGCCGGACGCACAATGGAGTTTACGTTCGACGTTTCTCAAACGCCGCTCATCGGGCGGCGTATTCTACTCAAATCGGAAGACGCGGCAACGGCGGCAAGCGTAACTGGCGGCGCCTCGGCTGCATCGACGACCAGCACCAATGCCTCAACGAATACAGGGGGCACAACGGGCGCTTTGAGTGCAACAGGCAGCGCCAATAGCGGCAATAGTCAACAGCAGCAACAACAGCAACAGTTGCAGCAGCAACGAAATGCTAATGCAGCTGGCGGATCACATTTGCAGCATAGCGCCAGCGCTGTGGGTACACCAAATTCGCCGCGTCGCAGCGCAAGTCTATCGCCAGCAGATACGGTGCCGCTAAGCGGCTGGAAGCGACCATGGATGTCGCAGGGACGCGTGCGAGAATGTCTTGTCAATTTACTGACAACGTGTGGCCAACGAGTCGGCCTGCCCAAATCACCGTCGGTAAGTGCGAAACACAAACACCAAAAACCACAACCAAAAGCAATACAACACATTGCCGGCGGCATCACAATTGCGATCGCCACCGTCGCATGTCGTGTCTGCATTTGTGTGCGAAATTTCGCACATTTCATATAAAGAAATGCGAAATTTTAAACGATTTTAAATTACGCACAAAAATGCGAAATTTATCGCGTTTGCAAATTAAATTTTCCATTTTCGCAAGTGTAAATAACCATTAACCTTTTGGCCCCATTTATTATTGCTATGTGCAACACTTTCTCTGATATTGATTCCCTGGAACTACTTAACATTGAATCGTTTCAATTGAATTTAAAATGCATGTATTTTTATATATAAAAAAGTCTCACATTCATGCATTTAATACATACATACATTTAAACATTATTAATGAATGACATTTGCTCGTGCCATGCCATGCCATACTTAAATCTCTCATAAAATGTCATACAGCCATGCTGGTACAAAATTTTATTGTCGGTTTTAATTAAGTTTTTACACTGCACCACACTTCCGACTGAGCTTTAGTCCCAAGCTCAAAATTACCGATTGGATTGAGCGTTTGTCCAGTAAATCACAAATTTGTGATTATAATCAAAACCAAACAAAAGTTATTCATGTGCATAACCTTGCATCGGGCTTCCATGAAATTTCTATTCAATGCTAATCTAAGGATTATCACAAGATATGTCGTTATCACATTACGTCAGTATTTTAGGAAGACTGACCTGACCGATCATGACCGAAAATTATGTTATTAAATAGAGAATCCACTTCCAAAAGTGTTGGTGCATTTTAAATCCACGCAGTTGGTCTTTAAAAATGCAGTACTAATCCATCCATCGCCCGCCCCCATTTCCTACTAATCACATTCAAATTCAAAAAAAAAATCGTTTCTTCTTTTATTTTCATGTATCAAAAAATTTATTTCGTCCCTCACATCAAAATTGTGTTGTAGGATGATTTCATAAACTCAATTTGCTCCAAGGTAAACATGAATAAATTCTAAGAATTGTCTCTTATTTTTATTCTCTCGTATTTTTTTTATCTGTTTTGTTTAGTAATCTCACTCTTAACTATTCGCTTGTTTGATTTGATCTCTTTTTTGTTGTTGTTTTTGTTATTATTGTTTTGTGGTAAGATGACCTCAGCTCTTCTTTACTCTTGTGTGACTTTTTATTTTCCTCACATTTCTTTAATTTGACAATAATTTGCGCAAACAGTTATTGTAACCGTAAACGCCAATGTTCGTCAGTTATAGTCAATGTACTCCTGTAGTGTCAGTCACTCAGCACATACTCGTATAATCGTCCCATTTTGTATGTCGTTGTGTATTTGTAAAAGCATGTCACGTTTATGGAATCTCATTTCCACGTTATGAAATCGTAAAGAATGTTTTTTGTTTGTAGTTTAGACTTTATTATTTAAAATAAACCATTCCTTCGAGATGGATTATCACAATGATATCTTACTTATTTTTCTTTATTTAAATCGCACTTTATGATGATAGTAAAAGTCAATCAACCATAGTCATACCATAAGTTGTTTATAAGAATCTTTATGCTCTCATTAGAAATATTTTAGAATTTTAGAATGTGATAATTTATTTGACTTTTTTTTTCATTGGATTTTAATTTAAACATTATGATAGACTTTTTTAATCAAATTATTTTGAGTTTGCCAAACCCCCAAACTCCTTTAAGATCTCAAAATATTTTTTCAAATTTAAATGTATTTGTTCAAACATGTCATCTTTATTTTTTTAGACATTGATTAAGTAGATAAAGTTTGTTTTGTTAAGTTTTTTTTTTCAATATTGACTTCTCGTCGAATTTTCTTTAACTCACACATAAGCTGCCTGTTGTTGTTGTTTTTTTGTTGTCCTATGTAAGGGCATGGTCAGCTTTACATAAATGTGCATGTTTGTCTTGTCTTTATCTTTTTCATGTCTGTATCTTTGGTTTACTTGTATATCACTTGTGCGTTGTTTTCAAACAATTTGAACGGCTTCAGTCGTTGAGCACATCGCTCCTTACGGGATCCGTTGCCACCAGGCAAAGCGTAAGCGATCTTATTTGACTTTTTTTTTAAACTTATTTTTTATTTAAATGTGTTCCTTAAATTTGATTTTAATGCTAAATCGTGAGCTTTTGCTGTGCTGCACTGTGTTAATAATTGAATCTTTTTACGTATGTATTTAAAAGACGACAAATCCAAGTTTTCGCAAGTGGAAGCACTTGTGCTACATTTTTTCATTATTTAAATTTAAAGATTCACAGAAAAAACTTCTTGTATTAATTATATTTTACAAACTCCTTTTAAACGTTATAATGTAATTTTTTGTTCTTACACTTTTTCTCAAAATAATTCCACTTCTGCCGAAGTTCAGAAATATTTTTATTTTATACCCTGTGACTAGTCGTCTTTTTAAAATGAGCACAAACGAATGATTCAAATGATTCCAACCACATTTTTTGTTACTTACATTCTGTGCTCTCGTTTTATTTTGCATTGTGCGCCCGCAGGTCATCTTCAGCCAATCTTCGGATCTGATGGAACGTCAATCTTCGGCGGCGTCATCGACCGAAGAAACATCCGGACCGCAGGGTGATCTCAGCAGTGGTTCACGTCGTGATGACGGCCAACCTGATTTTACTGTCTTCAAAGATTTCGATTTCCTCGAGTATGAGGACAGTATTGCAGGTGAATCTACCGATAACTTCAATTGGGGTGTGCGGCGCCATCAGTTGTTCGAAGGCGATGAGGATCGCATGATGAGTGGCGGTGGTTCGATTAAGGGACATTCGTCGGCATTGGAAGATAGTTTCAGTGACAAGACGCCCATACTGAGCAAACGACGACGTCAAACGGCCGACGACTCATCTGATGAAGAGGCTGAATCGGAGTCGCCCATCGATGAGGATCACCACCATCGTCATCAGTCGTTCATGAAAACCGGCTGTTATGCGTCGGTGCCGCACCATCCCTCTTCGTTGAGTTTGCGTGAACGCCGACGCCGTAATTCGGTATCACGCAGCGACACAAGCGGTTCGAGTGCCGGCGATCTGGGCGATATAACGCCATGTAATGCGTCGCCACATCTGCCTGGCATTGTGCGTTTTGGTGCGCCCATACGAGATGAAGCGGAGGAGAATTGGCGCAAACAACTACAAGCGATGCTGTTGAATCAGCCTTCAGCGCACACATCCGAACTGCTGCTACAGTTGTATCGCCTGATCAAGGAGTTGACGTTTAAGACGATCAGCATCTCGAAGGATGCGAAGAAGTTCTTTACCGGCATCGGGTCGCAGCTGGGCAATCGTATTTCGCTCTTCACCGATTTATTGAGTTCGCGCGCAGATCCGCCACGCGTTTGGTGTGCCGAGTCGCAGGTGACAACGCCACGCTTGTTTGAGACGCTGCGCTTTAATGTGCTCGAGGTGCAAGAACATCTGGAAACGTTCTTTGATCGCAAGGATCAAGTGCTTGAGGTAAGTTTTTAATATTTTGTATCTTTTTGAAGTATTTTCTCCGACTGTCAATATTGAGCTTAAATTTTAATTCAACTTCTCTTTTAAAAGTGTCTCGACTCGGTGAAAACCTCATGCAAGTTATCGCTAATGAATGAAACCGAAGTATCTGCCTCCGGTATGGAGTTGGCAACAGGCTCGAGCCACGGTTATATGCCTTTCGATCCAGCATCCGCGGAAGTTGTGCTTGATTTGGGACGTGCACTTTACAAGCTCATGTTTCAGCTGTTGCTGCTAATCGAATCGAATCACAAGATTTCCTCGAATGTCGTCAATCATTTCCGACTAAACGAGAGCGTAATTATTACTTTATTAAATATATTAAATTACAAATATAATTATTAAATCACACCTTTTGCAGATGCATGACATATCCGATTTGTACGCCTTGGTACGCGATGCACTCGTGCGCAGCGTCAGCGAAACAGAACTCGAATGCTTGGACACTTCCACATCCACCGAGGGCGAGCACACGCCCACACCATCGCCCGGTTTGCCAATGACACAGGACGAGTTCGAGGGCACGCTGCAAGAGTTAATCGACGCACAGAAATGGTCTACGGCGATAACCCATGTGCGCCAATACAAACGCATATCGCAGCTGACTGCTTCGAATCCTAATCTAACCATATTCAGTTACAGCAATTTGGATACGCGTCTCAAATTCGACGAGATGTCGATTATTTTGAATGCGTACGCCCAGAGCGTTATGAAAGATAGAACAGGTTCGTTTTATTTAACATTGGTTTCTCCATTGTTAATATAATTGTTTAATTATTTATATATTCTATTTTAAAAATAAATTAGTTTTTGTATAATAATTAATACCCGATTAATCTCTTATTTACAGAAGCATTTATTGTTTCCAAATCGGACTCGGAGCTGTTTGAAGTCTACGCTATACTCTCTGAGAATCTGTATCACGTGTCCAGTGCGCTGACCACCATGGAAATCAACATGAAAAGCTATTCGAGCAGCGCTTCTGCCGCCGCCGCAGCAGCACTGCGTGGCGAGAGCAGCGATATCGTGACAAATCTATAAGTTAACTCTACGCTAGTATTATATATAATCAGCCTCAATTAATATCATTATCAAATCACAGCTCTAGCGTTAACGTAGAGCAAAGGTGAGAGCAAAGTAGGATTTACAATTACAATTAATGTTTTGTTGTTTATTTTATACAATTAGAACTAAACAAAACAAACAAAAAATCGGCATGTATTAGAAAAAACGAAAAATTAAGATTCATCGTGTGTGGTATCCGAAAAGGCAATTTCCCCTTTTTAAAGTATTCATTTTATTCTACCAGTAAATGAACAAATTAGTGTTTTTTTTTCAAGATTTATATTTTCCCATTGAAATTTAAAATTTATAATTGTTATTTTTTAGTTTGCACTTAATGAAATGTTTTACCTTTACGTTTAAATCTATATTAAGGCATCATTTCTTTTTGTTAGTTTTATATATATATATATTAACTTAAAAACATTGCATTCAAATCATTTACAACATCAATTACTTTACTTCATGAACACTTATGTAATTCGAATTCCATATAAAATTATCAAATTAAATTAAAGAAATATATAAGAATAAAAATGTGCATTTTATTTAAGAATTACAGCAGCAATTTAATTTAATTTGTGGACATATTTTAACAAACTATTTTAACGCGGCTTATTTGTTGCCAGAATTTTAATGTTTTAATTTTTATAACAAAAAAGGTTATTTTGTTGACAAATATCGACATAATATGAACATTTAATTGACGCCTCAGACAAAGATAACAAAGTCTTGTTTAAAATTTCTACTTCCAACTTGTTTTAGTCGTATTCAACTCAATTTCGTTTAACCTCTTTTAAAGTTACATGCTTTTTTAACGACTAAAATAAATTATATACGGCTGGGCTATTTACGCCGAAAGCTTTCTTTGTCTAGATCATCGATATAGAGTTATTAAACGTAAAGGAACGTAAATGATGCTTTATTATTTCAATAACAACTTACAGACTATAGAAATTTGTGCATTATGATAAAGTAATATAAACACTTTAATTGAAATTTGTACTTGTAGCTTCTTTAAATTTGTGATGGCTTTTCGAATCGTCGCATTTTCACTATAGTGGACCGATTTCTTAATATTGAATGGAACTTAAAATGATAGTTATTACTTTTGAACTATGAAGATATTCGGATACATAATATAGAATATTGTTTTTTAAATCTCTACTTGTAGAGCGAGGTAGTTGTGTCAACGGTGCGCGTAAGTAAAAACTGAGCGGTGCGGAGTGTGGTTTATCTCTCAAATGCTTAAACTTTTATTTTGTTTTATAGCTATTTTGTTAATTCGTTTTTAGACGATTTTGTTAGTAGAGATTTATCTTGCAAACAATAAACAATGTGTTAAACTTTTCTTTAGCATGCTTGTTAAACTTTTCATAAAACATAAATTTGAAAAATCAATACCTAAAACATAATGTATTTGAATATTTATAAACAAACAAAAAATATTTATATACGCCGAAACAATCAACATTCACGCCTGTTAGTTCTTGGTTTGTTTATTAAACATATTCTTAAACAATGCGCCCTGCTTGCGATCCCAATCAGTCGACAGTTTCTTTGCACGATTGAGCTGAATTTGTATGTTCTTGTCGTCAGGAGTGAGCTCTTTAGCATTCATTAGGTCTTTGATAGCCACATCGTAATTTTTCAAACCAATATTTGCCTGACCACGCCGAAAGTGTGCCTTTGAACAATCAATATCGAGTTTAATGGCCTAATAGAAAATTAAAAAAAAATTTAATCGAAAGTACCAAAAAAAAAAACAATAAAGGACTTACTGCGTCGCAAGAGTCTCTGGCGCCTCCAAAGTTCTCTACTTTCAACTCTGCTGCGGCCATATTACAATGATTCGCTAGAGCCAATTTATGGAATTTCTCCAATACCTCCTTATATTCTTCGTGCTTTTCTTCAGAGTCATCTTTTTTCGGCTTCTGATCGGCAAAACGTTTGCGCAACAATTCATGGTAACGAGTTGTCTTGCGGTATTTGCGACGGGCCTCATAAAAACGGCCAGTAGTAAAAAAATGATTTCCTGCCTTACGGATATTCATTAGGATTTCCTCCGCATCATCGAGCTATAAGTCAAGTTCATTGTTACTATTAACTTAATTGAAAATATCTAAAAAAAAATCGGCTTAAAAAGTTAAATCAATGAATAGATAAATTTGTGTGGTTTTGTTTAAACTAAGATTATTTTTTTTTTGTTTTTCCTAGATAACTTTCATAAATAAATAAAAACAAAAATTCATATTAAACAAAAATATTAGAATAAAATAATTTTATTTTTGTTGGCCAGTACCTACAAACGTTTCATGTTTGCCGGTTACTTGAATTTTTTCACTTTCTGTATCTCAAGCAAATTCTGTACACATATACACCAGAAACAGGCCACTGTGCGCACTTTCATTTGAGCATGTATGTATATGGCAGTTCAGCCGAAGTTGTCTCGTCAACCATTTATTTTTCTTTGTATACACTCTACTCTGATCTCTTTTGCTGCAGGGCTACATATATTTTATCAAGTGTATATGTTGCAAGCGTACGCAAACAAAAACAACAACGCATACAACAAACAATCGGTCCCCCGTTTATGCTATCAATTAGGTCAATAGGCAGTGCGTTAGACATAAAAACTACAGCAGAGTCAAAAGCGAACTATCTGATGCAGTAACCTATTTAGTGAGCTCTTGCTGCTGCGTGGCTGTATTCGATGTTTGTTTACCGACTTTCCATTTTTCAGGCGCCATTTTTGAAGTCGATCGTTTAGTAATCTTCTCGTTTTTCGTAGACATATTGTGCAGATCCTAATAGAATTTATTTTTTTTTTCTTTGCATTTTTCTTTATCTGTTTGGAATTATTTTCTTATAAGAGATCTTCTTGCACACCACGTCACACGTCAAATATGACCATAGTTACTTTGGACACCTAACGATTATTTTTTTCAAACACAAATTAAAGAATAATCTAGTTTTCTAATGAAATATCGAAATGTATAAATATTTTTAGTTACCGTGAATTGATCAAACTTTCTGGGCCAATCTTGTGGGTATGGTGGCAATTTGTCATCAGTTTCATCATCATCATTAATGCCCCAATCATCGCCAGGATGAATCTCACCACAGTCTTTAATGTACATTCTCTTAAATTTTTTCAAAGAGGATGTTTAAAAATTATTTGTTAAATCTAAATTGCAACAAATAAGCTATGAAACTAACCACTATAGGCTTGTCTTCATTATCAACGTACTGCTCCATATCTGAGTTAATGGCTAGGCCACGCAGTACACGTCCACAAACTACATTTTCACCATCCAGATTTGGACATGGTGCCGAAGTGATTGCGAACTGTGAATTATTGGAATTGGGTTGATCGTAATGTAGCATAGTGACCGCGCCCTCGTCGTGCTATTGGATTGAAAATAAAGTAATTTGAGGTTTACTGTCTCAACATCAACATCAATATCATTATCATCATCATTATCACTTACCTTTAACTTTTTGCTCTCATCGGTACTCATTGGTACCGTCGTTCGAGACTACGTCGCCACCCACAATAGCATAAACGGCGACGGCCTTAAAAAAGTTAGTTCCTTTGTAATGCAGTGGCTTTCCCCTTTGGCCCATGCCGCGCTCACCCGTGCACAAGCATCGAAAGTTTTCGGCCGTTTTTGGAACTCTATCCTTGCGCAGCTCGATAATCATGCGTCCACCTTCAAAGCGTAATTTCAACCATCAAAAAAGTGTAGAGTGGGCAAATGTGATTCGACTTACAAAACTCTTCACCAATGGCTATGTCCAGAAACACAATTGGATTGGTAACGCGCAGGGGTTTCCTAAGTGGCATATTCATTTTGATTGAGTCTAATTCATACGAGAGCACTGAAATCAATATTAGCAAAAAAAGTAATATTACTATTACGATTGAGAAAAACAGAAACAAGGCAAATAACAGAGATGAGCGATCCAAGTAAAATTTTTTTAGGGCAGGTAAAACCAGCGAAGAAGATGTGAAGAGGAGACAGCCGGATAAGACAACTTTGGACAAGTTTGGAATATTAAAAAATCTCATAACTTGTTTAACGTCTGTCTGAAAAGTAGCACTCAAAGAAACAAAACATTTAAAAATCGTTTTAAATTTGTTCTTAAAGTTTTTTAAAGCGGTTGGACAAGCTTCAAAATTTGGAGTTAAGGTGCATGGCAATCATATCAATAACGACCACTTTAAATTTAAAATAATCGTGTCAAAAGACATTATGAATTTTCAATAATAAGTACTAGCGCTCCCGGGACAGAGTTGGCTTTTTCAATGAGGCTGTGACCGATTATTGATGTAGTGTCGCCAGATAAGAAGAAGAACTGTAATTGCAATTTGGACAAACGCAAGGACGCTTTTCTCTTCTCATGGACTGGCTTTACTCCAGTATATGTTATGTATGTATTACATGCTAAATTAAAATTATAGTTTTAATAAAATTAAAAATTACTATTAACAAATTATTAAAGAAAATCAGATTTGTTAATTTGTTTAGTTATAGTCTACCATTTAATAACCTTTCTTTTTTTCATCCTCTCGTACAAGAGGCATGAACGGAAACTGGCTCATGCATTGTTCATAAGGCACGTTTCGACTGACTTCATTAAATTCAGGAGCTCTACATATAATGGGACGTTTAGGTGGATTTATTTCTGTAAGCGTATCAGTTTTAATTTCTCCAGGCTCAACAGTTGTTTTTGTTTCTACAGGCACATCAATTTTTACTTCTGCAGGCTCTGCAGGTAACTCCACCTCAGTATTGTTATTTCCATTATCATTAATTTTTGCAGGCTCATCGGTTATGTCCACCTCAGTTTGATTACTTTCATTATCATTGATTTCTAAGGCCACAGCAGTTATGCCCTCTTCAGTTTGATTACTCTCATTATCATTGATTTCTAAAGTCGCAGCAGTTGCATTATCATTAATTTCGATGGGCTTAGTAGTTGTATCCACCTCCGTTTTATTATTATCTGCATTATCAATAATTTCGACAGGCTCAGTAGTTGTGTCCACCTTTTTATTTTTATTTGCATTATTATCAAGATCCATTTTTTATTTTTCTTTACAAGTATTAACAAAAATCACAAATCGTTCGATTTAATTTAATGAAGCGTTCAACCATCCCGTTTGCAATTCTTCTAAACAACAGTTAAGAAAGTATTGCATTTAATGAAACTTTTCAAGGGATCTTTAAAGCCCATTCGCGAATTTTATCACAATAAGAAAATCCAGGAAAACCTTTGAAAATAATTAAATTATTTGTATTAATTTAAACACAGTTTGTCGGTTCAGCAAAGTTGTTATTTGTATTTATTAAAGAAACATTTATTAGAATCAATTTAGTATTTGAACTTCTAAACCAATTTTTATTTGTATTGATTAATTTCTTATTGAAAAGCAAAAATCTAAAATTCAAAAACAAAACAAAACAAAAAATATTAAAAAAATGTCGTTTATCACTTTTCTTTGTGGTGGCAACAAATAAGATCAATTAAAGGGCTCTCTGCAACAATCTAAACTCTTCTAGCTAACGCTTGGATTAACCATCATAAATTCTAACATTAAAGTCCTGATTATACTGGCATACAAAATGCTTAAGCTTAAGAATGTACGATCAAAGTAAACGATTTTTTAATTGAGCCGGATGTTATAAATAATTTTTTGCAAGTACATTGCTACGTATAAGTAAACTATGAAATTGTCGCTTGTTTAGCTTGATGCAACATCTAATTTTCATAATTTAGTTTATGTTTTCAATGCATTTCGCAAGTATTTAAATAATTTACCTAATGAGAGAATTTTAAGGGCGGAGTTGTAAATTGTTTGCGTCGACCGCAAATTGCATGTTGCAGTAAGCGAAATCGCTATTGATGCATATCCCAGTTAGTAGTATAAATACGTGCAACAGTGACCGGAAAACACACAAAGTATCGTGAACAAGTAACTTAGACGTGGACGCGGATGTACGCCAAATAAACCGACTATCTTCAGGAAATGACAAATAATATTTTGCTGAAAAAATTGCTGAGCATAGAAGCGCAAAGCAAGCGCGTTCTGCAGAGCCTAATACTCATAACATTTATGCTGGGCGTTAATGTGACTGCACCGACGCGCGCCAAGGAAGCGCTTAAAATGTTAGAATCAAATCGTTGCACTTATTTTATTAAATATTTTTTAAATATTAATTTAACGATTTATTTGTTTAGAGTAAACGTTTTGTTGATGCTGATTTCGACCGTTGGTCTGTACGCGCAGTTCTGTTTTGTTTGGAGACATCGGTTGGAGATGGTGAGTGTCTACTCTGAGGTAACAAAAATTTAAATTTGTTTTTATATTATATAACTTTTGTACGTCGATTGTTTTTCTTTTCTTTCTAACGTATTGCAAATATTTGCGACAAGGCCGTTTGCACGATGCTGCAAACAATAATTGCAATAATAAAAATGATCTATTACCTCTTCATGGAGTCCAAGTTCTATCAACTTTTGCATACAGCACAAACCGGTCACATTTTGCATTCATTCGGAATATTTAATTTGGGTACAAAAACCGAATTTAATTTATTTATGCACATATAAAGCTGTGATGGACAGGTCCTTATGCTACCGTATTCATCTTAAACGGATTTTAGTTAAGCTACGGTTTTATTAATCAAAATATCCTCAAAAGTAAAGTATCTGAAAAATGGTTTTTATATAGGAAAACAACAACTTTAATATCGAATTCATAAAAATGTGTGGCCTCTCTCTCGAAGATAATTTGATATTAAAAAGTTTTTTTGTTTAACTATAATTCGTTTAAGAATAAGGAATTTGTTTGTATATAGAATTTGCAAATCAGTGTTGGGCAAGCTTGTATACAAATTTTATTCACTGCTGATTTAAATCATTATGTAGATATAAATGGTAAATCGAAAATAACCACCGAAATCTGTGACATTCTGGCTGCATCCTGGCGTGATATAAGACGCCAGTTGAAGTTCTACTGCTATTCATGTTTGGTGATTTGCAGCTGGGCTTTCTTTAACGCTATCATAGTAAATGTGTACAACAAATACACACAAACCGAAGACTTTGATGTCAAAATGCGTAAGTTACAAAGCAATCTTAATCAATTTCATACTTATAACTCACTTATACAAGATTAACTCACTATTGTAAATGCCTTAGACAAACAAGATACAAATATAAGTTCTCAAATAAAGCCGGATGTAACCGTAAAGCTTTTAACTCCAAATTTCTTGCAATAACACATTTGAGGAGCGTTTAGGAGCGTTTAATTAAAAATCAATAAATTCTATAGAAATTAAGAATTCATAATTATTTTAATTAAACGCTTCTCATCTTCCTTGAGTTATTATTTATATTTAAGTATTTTCTTAAAATGTTATCTAAAATATTGAAGCATTTGACGCCGTCTTTCCAATGTGGGAGTCCAAAGGAATGTCCTTCCCTTACCATCCAATACAGATTTTTATTGTGGGTTGCGAAGACTACATCTCGGGCATGAGTAAATAAAAACTTCCTGATATAAATCCAAAGTTTAGTGTGATGAAAATTAAATTAAAATTATTTTTTTCATTTAGCTGCTGTTAGCTTCGACGGTCTGTTTATTGTCTATGCGGTACATGGAACCGCATTGATTCGAATCTTACGGATGGTATTGCGCTACGCCACTCATGAGTATGTGCCAATGTCAGAGCGCGTTAAATACTTACGGTGTTGCGTTGAGTTGCACGAAAAGATTTATCAGTAAGTCGGCTGTAATAGTCTAATCATATATACGATATATATATGTATGTATATAAATTTATTCAATCAATTTAAATTTTTTTAGATATTATGCCTCACTGAATTTTCTTTATAAGTACATCAGCTTGTCGCAATTCTTCTTGAGTTTAGTCATCTTGTGCATTGTAATGTTTGAGGTCAGCATAGGATTGGTAAGTACCTACGAGTTAAATTTGGCTATTCATGTATGTATGTAAGTAAAATTAATTTAAATTTTAGGAAACGGATATGAATTTATTTTTAAAAAATTTCTTCTATATGATTGCGGCTGGATTCGAAGTTGTGAGTTATTGTTTCAATGGACAGCGACTTACAACTGAGGTATGTATGTATGCGTTTTCTATCTGTAGTATTTCCGTTTAAAAATACGACTTTTTACTGTCGAAAATAATGAATTTAATTAAAAAATAACTTTTCTTACAGAGTGAACTCTTGCCTCAAAGTTGGTACGATTGCGCCTGGTACAGCGAATCGAAGGAGTTTCAATTTATCGTCAAAATGATGATTCTGCGTACTAATCGCGCCTTGGCCGTACATGTTGGCGGCTTTACAACAATGTCCTTGATCACATTCATGTCGGTAAGTTTTTCTAATAGATTACATATTAATAGAAAACAATCAATTATTTAAATGCATTATTTTCGAAAGTTATTTCAGACGAGTGTATCGTATTTTATGCTCTTACGCAAAATCAGTTAAATCTGTGGAAGGCATTAAAGAATTAAGCAATTTACTTACGTAGATTATTGAGTAAAAATAAACACTCCTTCTTACACAAAGACAGCAATTGAAAATTTATTAAGATTACTTTTGTAGAATTGCATGCTTGAACACGTTCGTTATTAGTATTATTTTTTTTTTTTGCATACAATATACAAATTATTGGCACATAAACGTACAAAATGAACTCGTTTTAAAGAAATGTTCAACTAATATTTTCTAATGCTAAAATTACAAATGCAAATATTTGTGAACCAAAGTTTATAAAAATTGCATACATACATATATATTTAAATTTAATCAATTAAAAAAAATAATAAACAAATCTTAAATTATTTCAAATATTTGAATGCGTTTGAAAAATTGGAATTTTATATACGTGTATACATATATGCATGCATGTATGTGTGTATGTATATATTATTTTTATATTTATAATACAATTCAAGTATGAAGTTTAGTAGAGAAATTATTTCACATAAGGCGGCACGTACATATGTATTCTGACAAGTGTGTTAAATGCTATTTTAAATATGTATTTTACTTGGGCTATTTGAGAAGAAAAAACTTGTTAACAAATAAAAAAAAAAAATCAAAACAAAAAATAAAAATAAAATACAAAATACATTTAATATTAAATGTTAAAGCTTAACTTCATTTTTTTAACTAATATGTATATTTTCCACTAAAGGCTAAAGTAATTCTTTTTGTTTTTGCTTTTTGTTTTTTGTTCGTAAAACTTTTGTTGTTCTTGTTCGATTTTGTTGCTATTGCCTAAACTGCGCCGAACACTGACTGACTTATGGTTCTAGCCTATTTCGGGTGTAGCAATCTTTTGGCAGTGCACTCGATATCAAGCGAATATTGATGACCTCCTCCTCCAGTTCGCTCAGTTCCTTTTCGTACTTGTCGATCCAATTCTTCTGTGTATTGCGCAATGTGCGGTACTTTTCGATGCGACCGGTGAGATTGGCGCGATTGAGCTCACCCTCAACGATCACGAGGCGATTTTCTGTGCGAACGATATACAAACATATGTAACCATAAATGTTGATGAGCTTTGAGCGTTGCTATTAACATACCCAATTTATCCAAATCGTCTGTATTGATGTCTTTCAGATTTTCCAGCTCATCCTGAATGGCTGCCAGTTCAGTGACAGCCTTATCGATTTGCTTTTTGGCATCTTGCGTGTCTGCCTTGGCTTGGCCGACCTAGCAGATACATTTTATGTTAAAGTTTTTCAATACTTAAGACGAGAAACTCTTCAAAGTAAATAAATACCTTGCGTTTGGCATCGTCCACCAAATTGTCATCTTTGCTCGAAGACTCCTCTAACTTTCCAATATCGACTTCGGTGACCTTAACACGATGATTAAGTTGATCGGCTTCGTCGCGCAGTTTACGCGCATTAACTTTGGTATCATTTGCTTTTTTGCGTATGATTTCGGCATCCTAGAAATTAAATAAAATTTTTTTTGCTATTCTCTAGAGAAGTTAAATGCCAAATTTTACCTTTGAAGCCTGTTCGGCATACTTTTCCTGTGCTTCTTGAGCATTTGATTTAGCTTCGTTGGCATTTTTGTTGGCACCAGATAGAGCCTATTTAAGGGGAACCAGAGTTGATAGTTGCATATCTGATTAAATAAATAAGTTAGCATACCTCTCCTGCCTTGCTGATCAAAGTTTCGGCATTTTCGATTTCTTTTTCAATGCTGGGCACTGTCTTCAAAGCCAAATCAGCCTTTTCTGAAGATCTCTGGACATCTGATTGGAAGCCTTTGGAAATAATATTTCATATAAATAAAATGCTCATCATTAAAGTGTGATTAAGTTTTAGTTACCAGCCAATGTGTGATAAGTGTTGTTGGCCTCTTTAAGTGTATTATCGCCCTGTTCTACAGCTTTGGTGGCCTTGTCGAAAGCTTCTTGAGCGCGTTTCAATAACTCGATATCGTCTTCCTTTTGTTTGTTTGCTCTAACATAAGAAAAGGAATTATAAACAGTTGTACAAAATAGATTCCAAGAGAATTACCTTTCGACAATGACCTCTCCCAAGTCTTGTTCTTGATCGAAGTCGGCAAAGACCTCACCGTGACTGTTGGAAATGTCATTAACGCGTTTCAGCAGACGATCGGCCTATTAAAGCAAACAAATCAATTTGAATAATTTTAACTAAGTGAAAAAAAAATATACCAACCTCTTCATTTGCCTCCATGGCTTCCTTTTTCAGTTTCTTTATGTCGATTTCCGGTGCCGTGAGTCCATTAACATCTGTTAAAAGTGTCAGTGCAGCATCATAAACTTCGTTGGCCTTACGCAGAGCTTCCTTTGTGGTTTGAGTAACTGTGCCCAATGACTGTTTGACCGTATTCAATTCCAGGCGCACGTCCGAGCGAAGTTCATCGCTGTAAAATCAAATGTTTTGCTCTTTCTGTCTTACCAGTTTCTTTTCTTTGTGCTACTTACCTAACTTTCTGCTGCAAATTAATTGCGTTCTTTGCTAAATCGTAGGCCTTCTCAACCACATCATTTGCGTCCTTGGCATTTTTCAGATCGAATTGTGCCTCCGATTCCAGTCGATCAGCCAAAGCACGTGCCTCACGCGATATATCTGAAATTTGCTCTGACTGGACACCGAATTCGACAGACTTATTTTTCGCCTTGGCCAATGCAAGAGCGCCATCGTCGTTCAGTAGATTCAAAGCAGTCAGCAACTCATGCTTTGATGCCTCAATTATATCATGTGCGTTTGTGAAGTTCTGACGCGCTTTTCCAATTTCATCGTTTGCGGAATCTTGCAGTTCGTCCGCATTGTCCAGGTGCACACGAATGCTGTCCAAACGTTTGTGCAAGTCATTCAATACTTCGACATATGTCTGACCACCCTCACCGGCGCCGTACTTTGCGTCAGCCAACAAAATATCGACCTTCTCTTGCACAGTCTTCAACTTGGCCTCGAATTCATCGTCGTTCGTAACAGGAGTGCGCGCAATTTCATCCAACGTCGAACTTAGGCTCTGCAGTTTGGCGCGATGTTCATTGGCAGCGTCTTGTACGAGATTATAACAGTCGGGACAGTCAATGCAACCGAGATGTCGATCGTATTTGTTCTCTTTGCATCGATCACAACGACGACCTTCGACATTATCGTTGCATGGACATTGACCGTTCTGGTCGCACTGGAAGCCCTTTGAACCACTTTCATCGCACTCGCAGGTCTTACAACCTTCAGACGAGAAGCCATAGTGATAGAGTTCGCACTGGTCGCAATGCAGACCTACAATACCCGGCTTACAGAAACACTGACCGGTATGTTTTTCACAGGTGGAGTTGTAACTTCCGACCGGATCACACATGCAATTCTCGCAACCGTTGCCAGACATGATATTGAAATAGCCGGGTTGGCATTCGCCACAATCGCGTGCAATCACATTCGGTTTGCAGTGGCATTGTCCGGTAACCTGATCACACTGTGAGATGCCGTTTTGGTTCTGTTCAGTGCCTGGTGGATAACATGTGCAGCGATCACACTGTCCATGTGGCAGTGCAAGTGGATCACCAAAGTGTCCCGGCAAACATTCATCGCAATGCTGGCCAGCGGTATTGTGGATGCACTTAAGGCATTCGCCGGTTGTGCGATTGCAGTTGCCAACAGCGTTTGGATCAACATTTCCATTGCAATCACATGCTTTGCAGGTCTGTACCTCACCGAACAAGCCAGTCGGATCGCCGTAGAAACCATCCGAGCACTGTTCGCAACGTGCGCCAAAGTATCCTACTGGACATTCAGTACAAATCACAGTATCACCATTGATCTGCATGCAAGCACCATCATTTGGACAAGGACAACGCTTGCAGTCGTATGGCGTGCCTCCAAGCGCGTTACCATAATAACCCTTAGCGCACTGATCGCAGTTATCGCCGGAAGTGTTGTGCTGGCAAATGCAACGTCCAGTTTCCGAATCGCAAATATCAGCGTGGCCATTGCAGTCGCATGGTATGCATGGCATGAATGGACCACCACGTGCTGGACTGTGTCGGTAGCCGGGTGCGCAGGATTCACAGAACTGACCCAAATAACCCTCCGGGCAGGTACACTGTTCAATCCAGGTGGCAGGTTGTCCAGCAGCGCCTCGATGTGCCGTTTGCAGTTCAACATCATCGAGAATTGCTTCACCCTGTACGGAGTAAGTTGCGCGAATCTTAATAGCAGTCAAATTAGAGAGCACAGACAAGAACCCTCTGGCCGACTGACTAGGTTGCCATTGATAATCCCGATGTTCATGCAGCCGGAAGGAATATTCTTTAACACCCTGATCGGGCATTCCATTATTCTGTGCGAATATCGGCAACGACACTTTGGTACCAGCACCTTCCAAAATAACATCACTTGCACTAGTACTGGGTCCTACTTGTCCAACCAATTGCAGTTTAAATTTCAGATCGTGATTATATGAGGCACGCTGATCACCCAAGAACCGTTCGGGCGCTTGGAAGTAGACATATTCATTGCCTTGTGCCGTGGTGCCGATGCTACGACTGTACTGATTGTATTTGATATCAACATCGCGATTGTACAAATCGATGGCAGTCCAACGTTCCTTATGCTTGTTAAAATTCGAAGTGACCGAAACAATGGAGTAGCCTGGTGCAGTTTGACACTCAGATGTGTGACCATAGCAGAAGCATGGTGTGCAACCAAACCGATTAGTCATGTCCAGATTGAAGAAACCAGGCTTACATCTACAAGAAAAGTTAAAATTTTATATCTACTAATTACACTATGATAACTTACTCGTTACAACGCTTGCCCTCCACGTTCTCCTTGCAGTAGCAAATACCACTTTCCGCGTCGCAGGACGGTTTGTTCTCGAATGAACCGCGTGCATCACAACCACATGGCTGGCACCCGTGTGGTCCGAATTGATAATAATTTGCGTCACAGCGATCACACTTGTCACCAGTTACGCCGGGCTTGCACTGACACTTGCCGTGACTGTTGCACTGCAGTGAACGCGAGCCAACCGGATCACAGACACAATTGATGCAATAGCCATCCTCTCGCATGTAAAAGTTCTCCTTACAACGTTCACAATTCGCACCATCGCGATTCTCACGACAATCCAAACAATGACCACCGTGTCCCGTTGTATTGTACAGATGCGCATCGAAGAAGCACTTGTCCGCATAGCCGTTGCAATTGCAAGCTGAAAGTATAAACATTTTTGTTTTGAGTGATTTTTAAGGCATATAAAATCAAAGTAATACGATGAGAAGCTTTTCATTACAATTGACATGGTACCAGCGTACCGCTTGACTTGAACCGATTTTATTCGTTTCAAGTGAATAATCCCAATAATCGCCTTTCACCAACCCAAATTGTAGTAACATCAATAGAAGCACTCCCATCATCATTGATTTAAGTAAACCTTCATCAAGCACAGAAGTTCTTTATAGACTAAACAATGCCACAGTCGAACCATTCAATCATTCCGCTTCCACTGAGTTTCCTAATGCCACATCATAACGGCACACGTAAATCATCTTCTTTTGCACTTGCGCCGCGCTCTAACGCTATTTATGGCAACTGAAAAATCCTGTTTCCCTATAAACGGCTTTCGCATACACTCTCGTACTACACGAGTACATGCCGACTGCAGACATTATGTTACTAAGCAACGTACCTTTGCACTCGTTGACTTCGGTGGATGTTGCCCTTTTCCATTTGACGTCATTGTACAGTGGCAGACACTTGTCGCAATCCGGTCCATCGGTATTGTGTCGGCACTCGCAGACCAACGTCCGTTCGCCATGCATGCCCGTACTGGCGACGCATTTACTCGCGTGGCCGTTACACTTGCAACGTGCACCGACCGCAATATCCGAAATGGCATAGAAATACGATTTGAGTACTTGAGCGTCGCCGAAGAGTTCATCACCGAAGGTGTTCAAGCGATCGAGTGTGATGCGAATGTCGGTGCCTGTTACCCAGTCCTAGAAAGAAATCGATGCATTAAAATTCTGTTTAGCTGAAGAACTTTTCGGGCGTCTGAACGCACTTGCAATTCGCCGCTTCGCTCGAAAATAATACCGCTCGGACGACCCTCGAGCGTTGAGAAGGCAATCTCGCCGTCACGCAACGGCGAGATGTCGCTGTATTCGCTGGTACAGAGCGCATGCGCTTCGCCCTCGCCCTTGCGAATGGCACGAGAATCGGGCAGCGCATATGTATCGCGACACGTTGCACTGTAGTACTGATACGGAATCCATTCGCTCGTCTGTGATGTTCGCTTGTAAATGGCGAACGACTCGGGACGCGGCGAACGGAAAAGTATGCGCACGTACGTGATATCATATGATTTGCCTAAGTTGGACGGAAGCAATAAGTTAGCATTTGTTTTAGAGTCTGTGAGACATGGTCTCCAATTACTCTGCAGTCAAGTGATGGCCGCCAGCTAAATACTTACTCAGATGCAGCGTTAGGTTGACATGATTCGGATGTTGTATACCCTCGAACATGGTTTCCGATTGCCACCACGTTGGATTCTGCGGATCGTGCAAGTCAGTGAGGAATGACGGATTATGGTCATCGTATCTAAACGCAAAAATAGTGTAATTAAAGATGCTCAAGTCAAGATTTTGTTATGCGACTCGCATTGTTTTTGGGTGTCGTACCTGCAGAATTCGCAGTTCTTGTGGTTCGGATTCATCGTCTGTATGCAAAAGTGATTGTCGCCTTGTTCGCCGCACGTGTTGGTCGATTCAATTTGCAGTTGATAGGCCGCATTTATGAATTCGGGCATACATTTCTGCAAAAGTCAATGGGAAGGAAAGAAAGAAACGCTGTGAGCAAATTTGTTTGGATACTTTCGTATATTCGAATGGAGATTTAAGTTTTTGATCTTTATAAAAAAAAAATAGTTCTCTTCGACTTTTTTGAATTATTTGTTGATGCTGCAAATTCTATGGAAGACATTCCAACATCCGATGAATGATTCATTCATTCGTCCGGTGATGTGGTGTCATGTTTATTTTGGCAGACATATTTTGAATAGAGGATGAAAAAAGCAAATTTAAATTCAGGACTTGTGGAGTTGCTTTGGTTGGCGATTGTATGTGAATTGGTGATTCTAAAAACTTAAAAAAATTAGTAAACTAATTTTCTAAAAATATGTTAAATATATTAAAATTAAAAAATCGGTTGATTATTGAGCAAATTGGGATAAAGAACCTTTTGGGAATTTTCATAAGTATTTACTTTACTTTGTTAATGTAAAACTTTACATTATGCTAATGTATGTTTATACACCGAATTAATTGGCGCTCAGAGCAGAGGTAGAAGATTTTCATATCGAAATGATTCATTTGTATTATCTCCAAAAAGTTTATTTGGTGGACAGGAAAAGACACCCGGATTCTATCGTGACATACCATCTGTACTTTTGATTGTTTATCAAAAGAAAAACAAGCTATCATTTAAGTAAATACATATCTTCCAAAATTACTCTACGAGTATATGTTTGCTTGTATGTATGTATTTCTCGAGTGTGTCTTTGTTGTGTTAATTTAAGCAAATTGTTCGGTCTCTTCATCAATTGAATTAAATTAAATCGCATCTGTCAAACGAATTGAACTAATTTATGGTTTGACAAATTTATTATTAAGATACATCAGCATACATAATGTCGGCAAAAAATAGACATGTATATGTGGGTATACATTTCAATTACAATACAAACAAATTACTCTAGTTTGAGCCTACATATTCAGCAACATTTTGAATATTTAACCAATTAGTTGAGAAACATTTCAACAGCTGTTAAGAAGTATCGATGAATCGACTCACCTGTGGTCTGCCATACGGATCGTAACACTCGAGGGCAGGCATGAATGTGGCACCGCCATGACCACTGACGGGCGCTGGAGCATGTTGGAGGCAGAGAAACGCCAAAAGCGCACTGGTAGCCAGGTGTCGTCGTGTGGAGAACAAGCTCCACCTACTTCGTTTCATTTTATGTTGTTGTAATTTTGTTTTGTTTAAATTATGCTTTAAATCTAATTTTTTTAAAGCTTTTAATGTGGTTCTTTGTTAATTAAAATTTAAGTTTATTTGAATTTTGAAATTATTCGATTTAACACATTATTGCAGCGGTTGGTTCCGTTCGTGGCGCGTAGCTGAAAGAAAGTTCAACCAGAAATATTTCTTTAAAGGCACAGAACGTAATTTTTTTATCGTTGGTTTATTTTCACATACTCGTACACACACATGGTCCACACATTCGGAATTTCGTTAAACTAAATTGAAAACATTTTCTGTTCCAGCGTCGGCATATAAACAAATAAGCGAAATGAAATTAATAAGCGATTTGTCGGCGGCAAAAACGACGCGATTCTACCCTGTGTGTCATTAAAATGTTGGGCATGGTATAGTTTTAAATTTTTGCTTATTGGATTTTCTGTTTAAAATAATGCTAACTAAGATGAACTTTTGATTTTCGAAGTCTTTAATCATTATGAAGATTGTCGTTTCGTCTTATAAGACGTTATCGATCTACAAAGAAGTTGTTATACTATACTTAAATGAATTTAAACTTTTGGATTCAATGCTACACAATTACTCAAACTAATCTCGAAGCAGGGTATTAAGCAAACAATCATGCTGTTTGTCTGGATGCGGCGGCGGATGCGTCGCTGTCAAACGTCTGTCCATCTCTTCGACGATATTCACTTATGTTCTGAAGCTATGAAGCCGGCAAATGAATGTACACATTAATGTACTCGTTTTTTTTTTTTAATTTCAAAATAGCCGCGAACTTGTATAAACAAATAAAACCGAAATTATAATAACAACGTCAACAAACAATATGGAGTCATATCCAAAATGGGCTTAGCTACAGACACACTTGCGCCGATAGAATTATGTACCGCCTATGTACTATTCTCGTATGTGATCTGTGTGTGTACTTTATTTCTCTGTGGTCTGGAGCAAAAATTCTGCATGATGATTTCATTTTGCGTTTGAATGCAAAATAATAGAATAAATACTGTGCAAATTAAAAATTCTCATGTGAAATGATGTGATCTGATGTGATGTGACGTGATGCGACGTGATGTAAAGTGATGAGAGGCTTGGTGATGAGATGCTACTTTGGATCTACAATTGGACTTAACTAAATTGCAATGTTCCATTGTAAGCAGTGCCAAAAGAAAGGTTAAATTCATTGAGGCTAAGCTCATAAGCGTTGGCCTAAGATGACATTTAATTCTGAATCTCATCATTGTTTAAGTGTGATGTCACACTTGAGTTTTTATTTTAAATACCAGACATATATCTAAAAATGCACCGAATCTCTTGAATAAAGTCTAAAACTTTGCGTAGCAATAATGCCAAGTTCGAAGTTTTCGTATTACTAATCGTTTAGTTAATCTACTATTTAGAAGACAATTTACGTTCACGACTAATAAACAAATGATGATGTTTGTTTGAATGTACTTACTATAGTACATTCAAATAATCAAATTTACTTTGTTTATTTTTTTCAATAAATAAATAATTTAATACAACAATTTTTTAAGTATTGAAATGATGTTCTCCTTGTTTTAGAAGGAGACTTTTTTAAATACGATTATGTATTTTTCCTAATCAATCATAAATCGATTTTGGTTTAGAGAATATCGTATGGAAATTTTTTTCAAGGAAAAAAATGGAAAAGAAAATTTTAGCTATCAAATTAGTCTCACCGCTCGATGGAGGCCTACTTTACAAACCTTGAAAAAAAAAACGTATTTTTCAGAGGGGTTAAAAAAGTTAAAGCATCGCATCGTGAAGTGTATCGTTTTTCTTTTGTAGGCTAAGTACTCATCGAAAAACCTTATTTATATATAAAAATATCGTTTACGATTCTGGTTTCGAAATTGAAAGTTTCATATAAAATATTTAAAATTATTTTGAATTTTCAATTTCACTTTTTGAATCTTTGAACTCCACTTTTCCATTTTACGGTACACAATTTTATATTTATATATTTTTAATACAATGTTTAGCTCGAAAGTTCTTTAATCTGGATTTGTTTTATCACTTTCTATGGGCGCCTTGTGTGGCTTTGGGATTTTCTTCAAGTGTCGCTGGTGATTTTAATGTGCACAGATTTAATTCACTGTAATTCCGTTCTGTACACTTTTCAAATTAGCTGATAAGAAGCAACCACATCCATATGCATATATACATATGTATATGTATATGTATATGTATTTGTATATAAGCACAGAGCATAGCTTACGAATCGTTTTGTACATAAAAAACATTTCATTTATTTGCCTTTTTAAGCAAAAGAACAAGAATAAGAACGCTGACAGCGAGTTCAACTCGTGATTTCAGCTTAATACAAAAGGGTTTTGTTTTTTTTTGTTGTTTTTTTAATTTTCAATATACAAGCTGAACTGAGTCGAGCTACGAGCTACACATTCATAAATTACAAACGACCGAAAGAACGAAACACATCCGCTCGAGTGTGATTTCAGATTTGTTCGGAGCGACACAGCGAGTTCCTTTGGCGATAAGAATTTGGGGCTACGCGACGGAAGATATTGAAAAAATTTTGAATCTTGTATTTTTGTTGTTGTTTCTTGTTTGGTTGAATGAATGTGTGGAGCATGTGGAGCAGTGTGGCAGAGATTTAATCAATTTTGTTGTTGGGTTTTTAAATTTTATAAAATTTTTACAAGTTATTTTTTATTATAATCCATTCTTTTATTTTGTTGAACCGATTTCAGTCATTTGTTTTTCTTTGTATCTTTTTGTGTATCTTTATTGCGTATTTTGTTTTGTTTCTATCGGTATTCGTTTATCACACACACACACACACGGTTTGTTTTCAATTCCAATTTTGAGTGAGTTTGCGGTGTGGTGCGCTCTTCCGGCAGAGCAGGTACAAACAACTCGAACTCGAAGTCTACCTTCTCCCATTCAAATTCAAATTCAAATCGCACTCACTCACTTGGGAAACCACACAACTCAACTCTTGACTCAAGACCAACACAAATGCATATTTGAATTTTATTTCTTTTTTTCTTTCAAGTTGCAAGATACAAGATACAAGATACAGATACACCTTTTATCTGTTGCACTGCGTTTTCGAATTTCGTTTTTTATATTGTAGAGATTTTCTTTCGTTCCTTGCGTATTGAATAAGATTTTTGTCTGGGATTACGAGTATTCCGATTTTTGGATTGAAATTTGAGTTATATATCTTAAATACACGATTTAGTTTACTTCAAAAATATTCTTTACAACAAAAAAATTGTATTCCTTTTTTTTTGTTGTTTAACTTTTTCTGCTTGTTCAATTTCACATTTTTTTCACTTGATCGATCAGTTTGTTTAATTCTTTAATTTTTTTTGTGGTGTGGTGTTTTTTTTTCTTCAAATTCTTGCTTGCATTTCGGCACGAACATGTGTCAAATCCATTCGATACTTTGCTGAGTTACACAAAAAAATCATAAATATGTTTTTTCTTTGGTTAATAATTTCGTTCGATTTTTCTTCTAGGAAATTAATTTAACAGCAAAAGCCAAAGAACCTTTAAACCGAAATAATCACAAGCAGGCAAACGTACAGATAGGCAGACAGACAGACAGACAGACGGACACACCAATTTGAAACAAAAAGAAAAAACTAAAAAATTTCTGCTCTTCACTTCACTTTACTTTGAACTTCTTTGCTTTGCCACCGTTTTTTTTTCTTTTTGGTTTTTGTATGCCACAAATCCAACGAATCCAATCTTTTAGTTCCGCACAGCCAAACCGCAATCGAGGACGTCGTCCGCTCAACTGACTGCTGAACTGAGTGGAACTCTGCGTTCGACTCTGGTATGCGATCATGCCTGTGGAGTTGCAAATCAAAGCAACGCAAGTCTACTGCTGTCAATATTGCTGAACAAATATTGAACACTTTTAACTTATAAGTAAAATTTTTGAAATTAAGTTATTATAAGTAATTATTAGAAAATCCAATTCATGTCTTTTATATGAAATTAATTGTATATATGTAACTTTCTTCGAAAAATTGCTCCAACGTTTAATTTTTTACATTATTTACTACAATTGAAAAAATAAATTACCAAATGTTAGCAAGAAATTAAAAAATTACTTATCTGTAAGAATATTCTTCAAGTTGTAAAAGATGCAAAAAAATATTTTTTAAATTTTTCTACGTTTTCTTTATTTAAATTTTAAATGTTTACTATTTCCGCTTGTTCTGAATTTCGAATCGGACAGGATTTAGAAAATTGTTGGAGTTTCGTATTTGCAAATTTTTCAAAAATTATAAATGAATTTTTAACATATTGAATAGTTTTCATTTTAGTGAAACTTCAAAAAATAACTAAACTATAATCTATAACTAAAACAACTTGTTCGGTTTTGCTTCTGTGGTACACATTTCTCAACATTTCATCCGGCGCGATCACATTTGTAGATAAATGAGTTTTGAGCTTAGTGCGGTTCAGTTCGGTTCGGCTTCAGGATTGCCATATGTCAGTATCTTGTAGATTGTTCATATAATTGAGATAAAATGTTTTTTTTTTCCAATACAAAGTTGAAATTGACCTAACCTAAAGTTGACTAAGATTACTTTATTTATATTTTTATCTATATATTTAAAATTTGTCATTGTTTATTCAAAATTGTTTAAAAGTTATTTTAAAATAATCTCTTAAAAATGTTCATATTACTAAGAGAATATTCTCTTAATAATTGAACATTTGTTAAAATACATAAGAAAGTAACAATTTATAAATTATATTTTTATAGTTTAAGCAACATTGAAACAGGGCAACTCTGTTTATTTTTTCCAACAGCATAAATATTATTTAGCCATAGTTCTTTTTAATTATTTCCTCTCATGGTGTACTTTATATGATAAGCGTACAAAACCAACACCAAAGTTTTGAATTTCAAAAAAAAAGAAGAAAAAAGTTTAATATACAAGCATACAGACGAGTATCTCGCATATTTACAATTGTATCTTGAGATTTAAACTTCATACAGCACACACAAAAATACAAAAATACAAAAACAACAAAAATATAGACAAACAAATTCGCCATTCAAACTTCAACTTAATTTAGCGGTAAACATTTGCACAATGAGACAAGCTCGCTTATACGCGTAAGTGCTGCCCAAATATGATCGTTCTTTTGGATTGATTGTCTTTAAAGTAGTCGCTATTTGGAAGATACAAATGAAGTTGAAGTCGAGGAGTATTAAAAAAATACGAAGCGTTCACGGAACTGTTTCCTATTCCCGCTTAAAATATCGCCAGCGCTGAAAATGAAAATGAAAGTGATGCTGTATGTGTTACTGTGTGTGTTTGTGTTCGTGTGCGTGCTCCAGTTTGGTGGATTTAAAAAAAAAAAACAACAAAAAATGGTTAGGAGGTTATCGGTTAGTAGCATAAAAACTGCTGATAAGAGTTCATTGTGCGCCACACAGCCACAAGAACTTACAAGAACTTCGACGCTTCTACGAAGCATTTTCGGCAACATATTTTACGTGAGTGTGTGTGTAGGTTTTGGTTTAAATTTATATTATAAAAAATATATTATTTAAAGTTGTATTCGTCTTGTAGAATATTTTGAATGACTTGATAATTTTTGTTCAAAAAGTAATGTTGAAATATTTATAAGTAAGATTTTTTTTTTAATATTTATATAAAAACATAAGTTAATTAAATAAACCGCAATTATTTTCATGTCTTACTATAATTATTATATTAAAAGTAAGTATCAAATATTTGAATTCGAAACTGTACACAAACCAAAATACACAACGAGTTCTTCTACTGTGAATACAATCAACATTCATATCGGGTACACAAACCTTTTCTCTTTAGGCTGGAACGAAATTTCTTCATTTATGTTTATGAAATTATGGTTTTAGTTCTAGAGGTCAGGAAGGAGGCGTGGTAAATATGACAAAGTATATATATAAATGATCAGCGTCGGATTCTGAATTGACTTAAAGATGTCCGTCCGGGTTTTTGTCAATAGCAAATTTTTACGTTTCTCAAAAAAAACCTATTATAAAAAAAAACATTTTTTCCAAAATTGGATTTATCACTTTTTGCTCAGAGCAGATTCTGATAAGAGTTTGAGTTAAATTTGTAAACAAATTTTAATTTTTCATACTAGGCGCACATACATTGAGAGAAAGTAACCAGCAGCCAAATTAAAATGTCAATTACATTCAATCTCACAACAACAACTACAAACATATTCTGCTCCACTTCTCCACGCATTGAGAGTTCTTGTTGTTGTTTTCAGTACGAATTTTTTCTCCGTTACAAGGAAGAGATCTTTCTCGCACAAGCATTGACAAGAGAGGAAGGAACAAGGCGAACAAAAACAAAGCAATTGTGTATGAATGCGAAAGAGAAAGTGCCTTACTTTGTATTTTGGGCGCCTGATGGAACACGAGTTGCAAATAAAATGAACAATTTAGGTTCGACATTCAAATGATCCTTTCTCAAAATCAATTTTTGAGAGGATTGCAGTTTGTAAACTTAAAAAATTTAAATTTGGAATTTTATTACGTTACTCTATATTGAAAAATATGAAATAAATAGGCACTTTTTTAGAATTTTCGTTATTTTTACTTACTTATCGGACCACCCTCATATTTTTGGTCAGAATTAAAAACTAAGTCAATCTTGGCATGTATCTAAACTCTGGGCGGGTTTATATGACTTTACTCAATCTTTTAAGAAATATACGAAAAGTTATTAAAAATGCAGTGCAAGAGCTTTTATTTTTTTTCAATATTTGTTTTTATAACAATGTTTTTTCATCTGGAGTAAACTACAAATTCAAGAGTGATGCCAGCGAGAGAATCTCCATTGTTTGCAAAAGAAGGCACATATTTGAGGCACCATTGTTCCAAAGTTTTCACTTTTGTATACCAATTAATAGAAATTCTTTTGATTAAATCTCATCTTCCAGATTGATTTCGATGATATTTACAATGGGCGCTACCGTCGGAGAAGTCGTTGGTTCTGCTGGTTCAAGGATGCACTCCTCGCTGCCAGTGGTGCTTATGGTAATTGTTGGTATATTATCCGACCAGACAGACGTTTGCGAGTCTTGACGCATCGGCGTGGTACGTTCCATGGTGCGGCGACGATGCGAGGCACTACGAACGGGAAAGCTAATTGGACCGGGTTGATCTAACTCCTCGGAATCTTCTAGGGGTGCTAATTTCGGTAGTGCGCTTGGCTCAACCGTTGTTGGTGACGCAACATTCTCCGCAGATGTTTTGAAGTCGGGTAGCTGAGGCACACACTCTATTTCGGGCGTGGATGGTATCTCAATGGCGGTAATATCATTGTTGTTGTTCTGAATCATAGTTGGCGTATTCGGTGATTCTGGTGATGGTGGCTCCGAATCTAGTTTTTTGATGTTTACCGCGTCGCGCATGAGTGCCAAAAACGAACCGATTTTTTTACGTCCCTGACGTGAAAGGTTGACCAATTTATCGGAGTTATTGGAAAGCCTCAGACCCGGACTATGAGTAGGCGTGGTTATGTCCTCGCTACTTTTAGACGCATGAGTTTCTGCACTCAAGTGTTCTGCTGTGGGAATTGTTGGTATATCGACGGGTCTACCCAATTTGTTGTTGGTCTTTTCCACGGATTTCTCATCGAATTTGAATACTTCTGGTGCGATTCGTGCAGATGACGGTGACGAGGAAGGTTTCGTTTTGTGTTTTTTAAACTTGAATATGCCGCCATCTTGATGTGGCTGCTCATTTCCGGCCGGTGACTTTTTCTCATCAATTACCTCGAAATTGCTCCTCTCATTTGATTTTTTGACTGTTTGCGACACTTTCGTTGATGGAATTCCGGCTGCCAACTGCTGCTTATCTTGATGCTCGTCGGAATCTTGCTTTTCAATTGGCTTTTCCTTATCATTCGCATCATCGTCATCTGCAATACGACGTAACAGACTCGCTCGACGTTCGTTGACAATCCGTGAATTGATTTCGGGATCATTGTCGTTATCGGTCAATTGCTTCGGCTCTTTTTCCGTTTTCTTTTCATGTTTTTCCACTTTGAAACGTCCACGCGGATGTGTCTCCTTGCCGGCTGTAGCAGATGGCGGTGAGGGTGATTTAGGTGTGACTGCAGCACGTTCTCTTTCGCTTTTGGCGATTTGAACGATATCAACCAAGGATGGTTTGCGCGTGCGACGTATTTGCTGCAACTTTGAAAGTCCGAAACGTTTATCCTTGGCCTCTTCGTCGTGCGGCAACGAGTCATGGTGCTCGGTGTCCGTGTCATCGTCATCACGTCCGTGACGAACGACTGAGTCGTCATCTGAGGTTGCGGAACCTTTACGCAGCGCCTTCTTCATGATGCGCGATATTAACTCTGAAAGAAGGGAACACAAAAATAAAGGTTGTGTATCCATTGAATATGTTAACAATATTTAAAGAATTTAAACCTAATTTAAGAAAATAGATTAAAATTCTAAATTTAAAAATAGTTCTAAAAAAACTTACATTTTTTATTACAAATTTAGATTTTCTCTACGTATTAGAATATAACACCCCAAAAGAAATACTATTAAACATTGTTAAGAGGCTGAATTTTCCTTACCTTTTCTGGCTTGATTTTTGTATTCTTCGGTTTCAAAATCAGGCGGTTGACTAGTCGGTGTTACCGGCGACGATGCCTCCAAGACCTTGCGCCATCTATTTGTCAACGTCTCCGCTGTCGGTTCGGTTGGTTTCGTTTCCGGCACTTTGAATATCTTTTTGCGTTCCTCCTCGCGCTCCTTTTGCAATTGTGTACGCAAATCCTGGTTGGCCTCGCGCAGTGCACCCGTCAACGAGACCAAATAGTAAATGATGAGTATGAGGAGCAGTAGCAGAGGAATCACAGTGCTGGACGATGTCAGGTAGTTTAAGGGATCATGAAGTTGTCTGTAAAATAGTTGGAGTAGGTAAAAGATAAAATAAAAAAAGCGTTTAACAAATTCCACAAAGTTTTTGTATTTGTTTTTGTTTTATAACATACTGAGGCAAGGCATTTCGTGTGGTATTCGTAATAAATTCTGAAATCCGATTAAATTCAGAGAAAGGACCACAATGCCAAGACGGACGCAGCCAAACGATTGCATAACCGACTGGCAGCACACACAGGAACAACATCGTCAGCAGCAATGATAAGTAGAAGTTGTTGGATTTCGATGCTCTGCAAAATGTGGTTAAGGTACGAAAATCACTTTGCGGCGGAGTAAATGTACACTACGAAAGTTTATTGAAATATCTCGAACTTACTTGAAAACAACTTCGTGCGGTACATTGCATGTCAGCACAATCCATGATCTGAAGTACATCATAATAATCAGTTTCACCAGATTGATGAGCACCAAACCAGGTGAGAAAAATATGCCCATCCACACTTGGCCCTGGTTATTGATCAAAGTCAGAATATTCTCAGCTATTTTAAAGTCGCCATACTGCAACGAATGAATTCCAGATAGAGGTAAGTCATATTTGAGATAAGAGGTGTACATGACAGATGAACTAATAACACATTTACATAATGTTTAGGTGTTGAAAACCGGAAAATATTTAACGCACCTGTGGAAAAGTCTTCTCCATATCCCAACACCAGTTCTGATTGACATAACGCACGAATAAGGCACGCAGGAAGTCAATGCACAGAGGAGCCGCAATGGACATTAGCTAGAGATGACGATAAATTATTAAAAAAAAAATAGTTTGGAAGGATGTATAAAGCATCTGTGCGATATAAATTTAAATTAACTACTTTAAATATTATGATGCGAGTATTTTAAAAGACAATGAAATGTTTAAATGTTTATTATCGTTCTGCACAATTGTGTAGTTAGCATATTAGCACACTCACAGCTAACGTGTGCATAACATAAAGCAGCAAACTTTTGTGTTTGTGTTGGTGTTTTATGCCGTTGTACGCAACCTAATGATATTTTACAGTAGAGTACACCTGCTTTATAAATCAAGCACGTAAGTTATAAACAAGAACACGGTTTTACATGCGGCGGCAGCGACATTATCCTAGATTTATTTCTAAGGCACACATGGGAGCAGCATAATGCACTCTCGACTCGACTCGACTCCGACGCGACTCCAACTCCGACTCCACTACGGAAATGTGACATAAATTAACGCGAGAGCACGTGCAGCGTTTGTATATTTCAGTTATGAGATTTTAACTTCCGCAAATAACATTTGCAATGCATACCGTTAAATTTGCACGAGTGTGTGTATTAAGCAACTAAATGGGAGCGCGAATGAACAATTTTAAATGCAAAATTTCGTTCTTTCAGATGCAAAAAAAAAGTAAACAAAAATCTGTACACAAACTTTAAGGATCTACTTGTAAATAATAAATGTTGTTTATTGTATTTGCTGTAGAAGCAATCGATTGCGGTTGTATAGCAGCGCGCGCTCGCTCGCTTTTCAGTTTAAAACTTTTGCTGAACTGTTGGGAAAAGTTATATGCGCTGAGATTAATGTTCGATTTGTCTGGGCAAAAGACGAAAAAAGTTTCGGAACCTTTTGTTGTTCGTTCATGTTCGTCCAACAAAATCCATAAACATGAATAATGCTAATGCCGAAAGTTGAATGACTTTAACGAAAAACAAAAAAAAAAAAAAATAATACAACCATTTTAAGGCGATGTAAAAATTGCTCCAAATCTTAAGAATCTTGAAATGTTCGTTGACTTCACGCTTACAGCATATTTCGGTTATGCTTCGACCGAATTTACATTTCCTATTAAAATTTCTCTTTTTAAATGTATGTATGTATGTTTGTATGTATGAACACAAAAGCTGACAGTTGGTTGAATTTTCCACTTCAAGATATTATTTCGATAAATTTAACAGTGATGCCAACACAATTGTCTGCCGGTTCATGTCCTTACAGCACACACACACAGCACACACACACACAAATTCAACAGAGGCGAAAAATCTCGGAAATGTGCTTATCGCACAAATATTCATTCTAATCGAAAGCGAAATTTTTTGTGAAATTTTCTAGATAATTTGGCAATCGGGATTTGCTGGTGGATTTGTGCGTGAAATCCTCTTCAGCGGCATTTGCCTTTTGTGTGTGTGTGCGCTGCGCTTCTTTATAATATTCATACATAAATGGATTTTGATTTTGATATAGAATCTTGTTGTGGTTGGGCTGCGTTTGGGATACTCCACCACCGCTCGGTGCGCCTAACACGACACTGAGTGATAGAAATAAATTGATTTGTTGTTCGTGCAACAAATTGGTTAGGGATTTAAATTGCTAAGGGACAGCAGCAAATTTGGCTTAGACTTCCTAAAGAGATGAATAACAACAACAACAACAACGACAATACATGTCAGTTATCCATTAATATGCAGAAGCTTACTTACCCCATCGAACACAATAACCTTGGAGAGTTCTTGTCCCAGCGAGGTTTCCCAACACATGCTGGTCAAATTCTTCTCAATCTCGTGCAATTTATGCCGCACCTCACTCAGACGCGACTTATACTGTTCCAGCGGTGTACGCGTTGGTACAGCAAGGCCAGTGTTGTTGTTAGCCTTTGATGGATCAGTTGCGTTGCTGGTGTCAGCACCGTCGGGCACATCCTCACAATATAAACGATAGCACTTTTCAAAATTTTCATCATCAATTTCGCCGGATTCATAGTAAACCGGTTCTTCGGTTTCCTCATCACCCGTTATAATATACGGTGTGCTATCGTAGTAAATTCCGTTGTCTTCATTATCGCTGATGGTCGTTGTAATGGCATCGGTTGTCATTGTTGTGGCATCTGTCGCTGCATCAGCGGGTATAATGGTGCTGGGTTTTGGCTCAGCAGTTGTTGTTGTTGTCGAGGTGGTAAAATATGCAAATACTTTGCGACGTCGTGTCTCGTCGGGCTCCCACAGCGTAGCAGATTCATTACGACGTAAATCGACAGTTGCCGACTGTGATGTGTTCTGTTGTCTATTTGTATTTTCTGCTATGGAAGTGGTTGTTGTTATTGCTGCTGTTGTAGTTGTTGGAGCAGCTGTTGTTGTGGTAGTGGTCGTAGTCGTGGTCGTCGTTGTATCCTCGCTGTAATCATCTTCATCGTCAAAAGGGATTTGTGTGCTATTTGGACTTGCATTCGCATTAGTTGAGACTAAAGAAGATCCCCCAGCCGCTTCGTTACGTCGTCGACTGTATTTGCTCTTTCGCAGTGGTAGTGTAGGTACTTCTTCCGCTGCTTGTCTTCGTCTTCGACTCAACAAACGTTTAAGTGTTTCGGATGCTGATGAGTCACTACTTGTTGAGTTGCTTGTTGTAGTCGACGTCGACTTTGTAGTGCTTTTTGATGTTTCATCGTCTTCAAAGGCGGCATCCTTGGCCTCCGTATCCAGTGGCATACCAACAAAGTAGTCGTCGTACTCAAAGAAGCTATCGTTGCCCGGCGATGGTGTCGTTGTGGACGTCAGTTGTGGTGTGGTGCTAGATAAGTCTTCAGCGTCGTTTGTCGACGACTCAACGTAGTTAAAAGTCGTGTCTTCGTCAATGGTCGTTTCCGGTTGTTGGGTAGTTAATTCCGTTGTTGTTACCAGTTCTGTTGACTTAGTCAGTATTGTCGTTGTTGTAGTTGGTTCGGTTGTTGCCTCTGTTGTTGTCGTTGTCATTGTCGTTGGCAATGTTGTCCATAAAAGTGTTGTGGGCTCGGTTGACGCTGTTGTTGTCGTTACCGGTGGTTCCGTTGTCAATGGCATCATAGTTGTTGTTAGATTAATGAGCAACAGTGTAGTCGAAATATTTCGATTGCTGATACGTATCGGCTTTGAGCAGTTCACTTTGATTTTGGTGCATTTCTTCAGTCGTTTCATCGTGCTGTAAATGGCAGCAGCCGAGGTGGTCAAAAGCGTTTCGGTCGTGCTGCTACTATAGAAATCACTACTCGTTGTACTCATAAAATTACTAGAATCGTCCGTGAATCCTGACGTTAGATCAATGCCAATTGTCGTGGCCGTTGTCATTTTTATATTATCGATCAGAGCGGCCAGTTCAATGGTTGCAGTATCATTTTGTATTTTCAGCTCCTGCAGCGGCTTTTCTTTGCTATTGATCTTATAGATGAACGAGAACATGAGCGAGTACAAGTTAAGCATGTTGAGAATCATGATGCTGAAAGGAAAAATGTTTATTTTATTTATAATATTTAACTTATTTTGGTACTTCAAAGTTGAATGCAACTGGTGTACATGACAAATGTCTCTTACCGTGCCAATTGCAAACGTAATTGCTGTCGTGGATGCCAGTTCTCAAACAGACCCAGAGCTTCGAATATCATCGGCATAAAGAAGGACAGCAGCGTCATTGTGACATTGACCGCATTCCGGGTTATATAGTAGTCATATCTAGCCAACTCATCCGCACTGCAAGCGCACAGACAATTTTAACACGCTCCACAAACAAGAATACAAACAAACACAAAAGGACACTCACTTATTCACAAGGAACACAACCGTATAGCCCGAGGCGCCCAACAATCCCATTATCAAAATGTTCACCAATATTCGCTGCAATATGATGCGCCAACTGCAAAGAACATTACCAATAGTAAATACCCGGCGAAATGCACACACACAAATAAAAATACAAAGCATTGTCGAACAAGAAAAGCAAGCAAGGGAATCAGCTAAAATTGATTAGACCGAATACTTACTTGCGATTGTTTTTCTTCTTTTCCGCTTCCTCCAGCAGTGCCTCTTTGAAGCCAACCACAACGGATGCAATCCTATTATGCGATGTTTCAGCATGGCCTGCAATACAGTAAAAAGTATTTCAGCATTTCTTTGTTTTTTTTTTTGTTGTAAAAAGTACGAGTATATATTTCGGACTATCTTTGGTGTTGACAATGTGGCTCCTTGAACTGAACTGCAGTCGGCCGCCTCCATCGTCATCGTACTCACCAATCATGAAATCCCAGCCGGTAAATAGCTTCCACGAAAATGTGCACTCATCGTCCTTGGAGGATAGCTTGGAGTTTCTCGAATTTTCTGCCATTCTGAGAATATACGTACCGGAAAATATGGTTAGCAGTAGAACAGTGTATAAAGTTTAAATTGGGAAATCCCAACCGCATCGTGTAGGGAAGGAAGGCGGGCAGACAGGCAGGCAGATAGCAAGAATGCAAACGCAGGATTAATTAAGTGTTGGGAAGACAAATTGCGACTGGACACAAAGAGCTTAAAACAAAATACAGCATAGAGCAGAGTAACTAAGTTTAAAGAGCGGTTACAGCGCTCCCATCGCTGGGTTATCCTATTTAATATGCAATCTATCACTTCCACTTAGCGACGCTTTGGCTTCCATTTGCATTGTACACAAACAAAACCTATTCAAATTTAGTTTCCACGCCAGAGAATTACTTTATTTTGCGAATTGGATTCATTTCCTGTCGGTAAACACTCCGACACTCGGCATTTGCCTCCTACCAATCGGTTTATAAATATCAACTGCGAAATCTGCGAAATTGACCAAGTCTTTAATTTTGGACAACGAATTCTGGAAGCTGAATTGAGGAATTTATACAATCGATACCTTTTTTAGACTTGGGCAGTTCTACGTTACTCGTTTTACGAGTTTGCCTTAACCCAAATCGACAACAACAACAACAAAGAGTGGCGGTAATTTAGCCGAACAGAAAAACACAAACAACAAAAAAAAAAAAAAGAATAAAAGGACAAGCAAAAACATGAAAGCCTATCGTTTTGCTCGATACTTTGCCAACGAAATCCTTAATAAATAAAATGTGGGTGGCAGGCCTGTGAGAGGAGGTCCTTTTCGCAGAGGAGCGCCACGACCATCGTCGTTGATTTTATGCTAAGCACGTACGCCAATGAATCCACTGCCAGCGGAGAATGGTGTCGAAATTACGCCGATTTATGTGTTGTACCGTTGGACGTCCTTCTGGCTTTTCGGTTCGATGTTTTTTGGTGGGTTTGTTGTTGTTGTTATTGTTGTCCTTGCTAAATTACGAAATAAACATAATTCCGACAAACGTATTAAGCCTAATTCACGGGCACAACAACAACAGCGTTCTGCGGCACTTCCCTGCTGCTGCTCCGCTCATGGCCAAGAACGACGCGAAATGGCGCGACGACTACAACAAAGGTTAAATCCAAATCCAACTAAATCACAATCACAAAGTTTGGTCGGACTCTGACGCAATTACTAAGGCAAAGTTTCGCCATCGCATCGCATCGCATCGAATCGCCTCGCAAGATGAAGTGAACAACAATGGTCGTAATTTAATCAGACACTTTAATTGACATTTTATGTATTGTCCTTATAATTAATTAATGCTCCTGTGCTGTGTGTGTGCTGTTTGTGTGTGAGTGATTTTGATTGTCTCGTATGCGTGTAGTTAGGCGGGCGGCATGTGGCACAACACAAAAAGGACCCGGATGTGATGTGAGGAGGTTATTGCTGCTTTGATTGGCTTGTGCGCTTAAGGTTGATGTTTTCATTTAATTTGATTAGTTTGTGTGTGTGTGTCTGTATGTGGGTTAAATGGCACACAAAGACCGTTATTATTTAAGATGAAAGCGGAAAAGTGAAGCAGTTAAAATGTCATTATTAATTTTAAACTTTTTTCTGAATTTAATATGGAATTAAATGCCTTTTTTTAAATGATTGCAAAATAAAGGAATCAGGATCTTAGGTGATCTTTACCACATTTTTGAAAACCGAAGGAAATTTCTTTAAATTAAATTTACGATTTTTTTTTATTCACAAAATCATATCAATGTGTTGTCCAAACAAAAGTTTCTCTATTACCACGTACCCACATACCAAAAAATCTCTTAGGTAGAGTTCTAAGGTCAACGATTTTTTTTTAAATATTTATTTAACTAAAATGTTCTACTTACTTTCGTAGAGTTGCCACAAAACTGTAAATGTAAACGACTACCGCGGTCAGAAAGTACGCCATCGGGAGCTTGTAGCCCAATAAACTAACACCCGATTGACTCGAATAGTAGCTGCAGTAATAACAACGGAGGAACAAAATTATTCAGCAATAGGAATGTCATAAAAGCGCACACCCAACGTACCCGTAAAACATTGGCGAATACTTTAGATAACCCTCGAATTCCCAAATAGTAAAAAGATTGCCCGCCACTTTTTTCTCGTGGTCCGCCATCATTTTGCGCGGATCCGTTTCATCTTTTTTCGTTGCAAAATACTGAAAAAAAAAATATTTAAAAAAAGAAGAAGTTATAGCAATATTAATCAGAGAATTCGTGCTGAATGTGCAAAAGTAAAGAGTGAAGGTGTTGCGACGTCGACCGTCGTCGTGCGTTACGCTTTGATGGAGAGTCTAAATAATTCAGCGAACGTACGTACCTCGGGTCCGATTACGAACGCTACGAGCGGAATGGCAATCATGATATTCACCCACATCAGCCAACGCAAAAAGGTGAAGTAGGATGCAACGCCCGAGCCAAAGTGCGATTCGATTTCTTTGATGCGCAGCTCCCAGGGTATGAGCACCGTCAGAAAACTGGTCGTTTCGCGCTTCCAATGCCGCCAGCGCTGGGGAAATAGTTAAGATGCGCATGAAGAAAATGTAACTTACACATCGACATGTAAATTAAATAGCAACAACAAATGTTACTTAGTGTACATAATTAAATTATAAGTTACTGCAAAAATAAAATGGCATCAACTAATGCAAATATCTGATGGATTAAAACGCTTAAGTATTTTTTAAACGCTTAGGAAAAAATTCTCACATTTGTTTAAATTTAAACAAAATTAACTCAATGCCAGGTTTAAAATGTACCAAAAATTAAGCATCACACCGCAAACTATTTGCGCAGTACTTAACCGGTCTTTAATAATGCAACAACCACCTCAATTTGTTCTAGCGTTAAAAACAACAACAATTTACACTTCAAATGTCGTCTTCTTCTTCTTCACACGCCGAGCTAGAATTTTTTTTCCATGTTTGCCGACAATTTTAACAAAAACTCATTCTTTGTAAAGTGTTGCTGCCAGCAATTACCAACATAAACTGACAGACCGACAAAAAGACAGACAGAGGTGGACGGACGGACGGATGGACGGACAGACAGACGCACACTCACTCAAAGTAAACGTACACAATGCAGCTCAGCAAAGCTCGGCGACGGTGTTGCATATTTAAGCAGCAGGTAACTGGGTGCACACTGCTGACCCTTAAAGCTGTTGAAGAGGCGTCGGTGCTTTCCTCATGCTTGTGGCCCCGACCCAGCCCGGCCCGCATACAATGGGCGATTTTGTGGTGAGTCTTTTACGCTTGTGGCTTTTTATGGCTCGTGCGATACGATTTCGTCGTGACGTTGTGGCATCAGCCAAAAGTGCCACAATGTGACACAAAAGGATTTTACAGTAATTTCCGAGCTAAACTGAGATGTCACACACACATTGAACACACACATCAGGAGAAAGAAAAAAAACGCTCGCTTATTTGAAGGATTTAACTTTGATGGGCACATAATAAAGGAAACACTTTTAATTTAAATATTGACAGGACTTTTTTTAAAGGGAAATTTTTAAAGTAGCTAGAAAGGGAGTTACGTTATGTGTATAATTGTATATACCCGCTAATTAACTTATTTGTTGGGAAGACGATGGTAGGCGTGATCAAAAACTTGTTGTCGTTATTTCGGTGTGGAAGCTTAAAAGTAAGAAATTAAACTGAAAAGTTATATACTCGTAATATACAACGACTTGTAATAGTTTGAAACGACTTTATACAAAGTTAAATAACTGGTTAAAGAGACAAACAAATGAGCGTCGAAGAGTCAACATACTCATTAGAGTAATCCTTTGGTTCAAGCATCAAAAAAGTGATGCTGTGAACCTCAACTTGGCGTTATACACCCAAAACAAATTAATCGAACTAGAAAGAAGTTATCAAGGATTAAAACGAAGAGATTAAATAAAGAAATGTGAGGTGTTATATTATCAATAAAAAAATTGATCATGATAATTAAAATTTTCGAATATTTAAACCTCAAAAATATAAGAATTTTCTTTAAACGCGGACATTAAAGCAAAAATTAAAGTCAAAATAGAATACAAATTATTTAACATGAAGAATAAACTTCCTGGCGGGAAGAAATCACTTACCGCTGCCATTAGAATTTTGAACCTCGCCCACAAATCCTTTGTGCTGCGTGACATGGCAAAGCGCTCCTGAAGCGCGCCCTCGTGACGGGCCACATACGTTTTGGCCTTTTCGGTTGGATTGTTTGTTTGTTGTTGTTTTTTGTTGTTTGTTGATATTTGTATTGTTGTTGTGGTTGTTTTTTAAAACAACAACATGCGAGTCGAAACGAAAACAGAAGAAGAAAAGAATTTTAAACGAAAACAAAAATGAGAAGAAAAAAAACTGTAAGCATTTATTTAAATTTATTTTAACTGTTTATGGCATTTTGCCAAATCACTGTAGTTGATTTTCCACTTCGAGTGGTTTAAACCACGTGGTGGCTCCAGCATAGCATACACACACATACACACACACAGTTTAATGCTTCCTTTTCGGCAACAAATGATTTTTTTCTCCGTATTCGATTTTTGCCATTGCACGACGTCTGGCACCGTAAGCTTGATTTTTTGTTGGCTCCAGCTACTGAAAAGAATGTTGTCGCATCGCAACGCAACGTAACGTAACGCACTCACCTGCCTGACTAATTTCAGTTTTTTCCTCATGGGCCATGGCTGTAATTTTACGGATTGTATGACTTCCTTGTGAAGTCGGATGTTTTCGAATATTTGCTCCTGTGTTGATTCCTGATTTGTACCCTCGTCTGCAATTTATTAACGTATACGTAATGAGAGTCGAACGAGGCGAGAAATCGCAGAAATGACAATTTGGTATTTCGGTCGGTGTATCGGTCGATGTGGTGAATCAGTGAAAATGTTACTAACGGATACGTTCTGCCGTTTGCCGTCATGTGCGGCTTTTATCCGGCAAAAAAAAAAAAAAAAAACAAAGTCACGTAAATGGAAATACGTTTGCCGGCTCTGATTAGTTACTTTCACAGTCAGACGGGCGGGGTGGAATGTTGTGGTGGAGGCACATGTGGCACATAAAAAATTTATGGCAGACCGAAATAAACCTCTGCCATAAGATTTGGTTAATTTTGTAAAATTGTTGATAAAGATTTTAGTTGAAGGCTTTAATGGTTCTCAAAATTGGCTAAAAAGGTTTCTTGTATGTGTAAGATTAAGTGAAAAATATAAATTATATATTTGGAACTATGTGAAAAATATATAAGTCCTTATTTGTGTAGGTACATTAAGAAAGAAAATTCAGTTGAATAAAGACAGACTTCGGATATGAATTATGTTGTACCATAAGTTAGGAGCTCATCTTTACTTCATTTAAAAAAATGGTCGATTTTGTTGGATTCTTTTCAAGCTCCCTTAACAGAACAATCCTGTCGGATAATTTTTCTTGAAGTATTTTGCAGTGATTTGTGATGTCTGGATAGAACGATCTTTAATTGAGTGCTCTTGAAAATATGCGCCTCCTGAAGTACTTCGGATTGAGAACATATCCTCAAGTAATTTCTGATGTCCTAAGACGAAACATATTCCGAACTAAGATTACTTAGTATTAGCAAAAATATCGCTGGAACTTTGATTTATTTATAAATTTTGATATAAATTTAGGTTTATCGAATGATTACTTGTGGTTCTAAAAATCATCCACTCATCCGATTACTTATCTTCAGGTTACTTTAAAACTAAACCGAATTTTTTTCTCGACATTCGCCTCATCGACCGCTAAACAACCTCGACTAAACTTGCCAAAAAGAAAATCCAAATAACATAAAAAACAACTTGCCTGAACTCGTTGTGTAGACGCTCGAGCGCCTTCGCTCGGCATTATCCAGAACGTGATCCATGGGACTGGAAGCTCTTCTTGAATTGCGACTGCCGCGTTTATTTCGATAGCCACGTACACTGGCGCGCCGTTGCATTATCGCCGAAACGGATATGGAGTAGTCTTCCTCATCGTCCTCGTCGTCATTATCGTTGTTGTTGTCATTGTACTCAAACGATTGTTGTTGGTGCAGTGGAAAGTCTAACAGAAATTGAAAACATAAAAGCAAATAAAAAACTTATTTTTTCCTGGAGTTAATGTGGCGCATGATACGAATTCATCGTGGAATACGCTTTATGGGAGTAAGAACATGCTCGTCGAAGTAAAGAAGCGTTGCATCTATTCGACAATAGTCGTGAAATAATGTAAGTACGAAAGTGTGTAAATTTAAACAAAAATGTTCGGAAGTTATTTTTACCCGAACTATTTATTTAGTAAAATTTAATGAAAATTACGTATCTGCAAGATACGAGTATCTTGCAGATACTAAGCAAATATCCACAAAAATTAAGTGAAACCTTTTAAGTGAAAGATAAACTACAATCAAATCGTGTTTGACTACGCTTTTACTTTGCGATGCCTTTCTTTCACCTTTTCTCTTCATCAATTGGATTCGGATTCGGATTCGCATTCGTTCGAGATTTGATTAAATTTCAACTCACCGATAGCTTCCAAAGGACTTGGCAACTCGTACGGCTTCTCCTCCTGTGATGCTGACCTGTAAACGTGTGTGTTTGGGTGTGTGTGTGTATTGGTAAGTGTAAGTGTGTTTGTGTGTTCGTGTTTCGTTACAAAGAAAATTCCAAATTAAATCGAGATGTGAGAAATTTTTGTTGTTTTTTGTATTTATATTCTTGGATTTTGGATTAAATTTTCCGTATTTAATTGATTGCGAAAGGTCGTATTATATTTCGACACGCACACCAACACTCACTAAACTTAACTAAATTAAACTAAACTGAACTGCCCCTTTGGCTGTGTAGGTGTGTATGTGTGTGTGTGTGTATAGTTCATTCTGCTATTGTGTAAAGTTCATTTAGAGCTGTTGGACGAACGAACAGATGAACGTGGTTAGTTAAATCGCATCAGAAAATACTCGTGCTTAAGTTGTGTTGTTGTACGAGTCCGAGCGAGGGCATATTAAAGTTTTTCGGAAAATTCTGCTTACAGTTTGCAAAGGTATTTCACTTGTTTCACAAATTATTTTATTTGAGGAAATAAATTCATATAACACATTCGTGTTTTTTTTTGAGACTGTGTAGTTAATTTATTACTGAAGGAAAAGAATTTTAATTTATAAAAAAAATTTGTATTTTTAATTTTTTAAATTCTTTTTGAACAAATAATTGTGGGTCCCAAATTATTTTATAATATACGAGTATGTGCAAACTTAATCGTTTTATCTTAACTAGAAATACACTTTCAACGTTCAATAGTTATGATAACGAATATTGGCAACTTCAAAATAGGTTTAATTAAAATCTGACTAATAATCTTTAAAAATATCTGAGAATTATTTTATTTATGCTTATTCAAAAAAAATATTCAGAGATATTCTTTACTTCAATGTTAGTTGGTATTAAAAGCTCAAAGTTGCAGACATTTTCGGGCTCAAACATATCGTAAAACTATTTTTGAATTGTCCTGCTGGATGGTAAAAATTAAAATTTTTCAAATTGATTTAATTAGGTTTTAATGTTAAGACCTGATTTGACTTTATATTATAATATAATTATATTGTAAAATTTTTAAATTGCCTTTGATAAATGTGAACAAATTAATTGAATTCGGTGAAATTGAGTTTGTGCAAATGTTGACTCACCTTCGTCTGCCTTTCTCGCTTATTGATGCCGGTGCATCTGCATAGCTCTGCATTGGCTTGAATTTTAATTCTGATTCACTGGAGTCGTACGGTGTGGCCCATGTCACGGATAATTGATGGGGCGACGTGACGCCAGTCGGTGACCCAATATCCTAATTGTAAAAATTTCATTTCATTTGTTTACATTTCATATTATTTATTTAAAAGTTGTGTTGGTCCTGTCATTCGCGAAGTGTAAAAGAAATTCTTGACTGGCCATAAAGTTTATATGGAAAACTTAAAAATTTTGAGAAAACTCTTTTGAGATATTTATATCATAATAAATTTCAATGGTCCAGTTAGTTCTTAGGATCGATACTGAAAAAGTTTAAACTTATTCCATAATAAAAGTAAACAAACAATTATTTTAACAAAAAAGAGTTGATTTAATTTTTGAACAATTCAAATTCTATCTACATAACATATCTGAAAAAATGTTCTCACAAAATATCTTTGAGGTGTATTCAGACTTTCCTTTTTTTATATATTTGGAGACCCAATTTAAACCTTCTTGGATTTTCGATAGGACCAACACTTTAGTACATAATACCAGATCACTGAAATCAGAGATGGTAATTATCTTAGTTTCCTAGCTTTTCAGAAACGTATCAATAAAAATTTCCATACTGAGCAGATTAACAAAATTTAAAACATTTCAATTTAATGAGATGAAGTCAGGAAATCTAATTCGAGTTTGGTATTCAAAAAATGTTTTTCATTTCATTCTCAATATTTTTTCACATCTTTCTAAGATTCAAGATATCCTTGAAAGAATTCCTTTCATACAGCAAAATTATTAAATACATGCCTTAAGAAATGTTCAAAGATATTCCAATTATTGAGTCGAGGGAAAGTCTTGATTTTTACTCCCGAAATTTAACTTTTCTTTTTGTCGTTCGCGGTGAAATTATTTCTGAACTTTTAAAATACTTTTCGACAATTTCTAGTTTATAAAAATAAATATTACGTAAATCACAATTTGAAATCACTTTTTTTCTACACGCACTCACAACAACAACAACAACACAACTACTCAACAACGAATTTCCAGACTGCGCATTTACTACAATTTGTATCTATGGAAGAGTTTTCCTTTTTTCCTATCTTTAATACTATTTATCACTATTTGTATACAATTAATATAACAATTTTTTTTTCTAGTTTATAAAATTTATAAATTTTTAAAAATCTTAATTAATTTATTGTTTTGTTTTTTTTTTATCAAAAGTTTAAGACTTGAACGAGCGAACGTTTCCGTTTCCGATTGCTTTTTTGTTTGAAAAATATTAGACGCGCTTTCCCGGAGCTGATTACAAAGACTGAACACCAAAGAATGTTGGCCAGGACACCTAAGGACGATTCAATTCTTTTTCACTCGCTCGCTAGTTCACTTCTTCCCCTCGCCCCTCCCCTCCAACATTGAATTGTGGCTTTTTCCGTTTCTGTTCTGTTATTTTCTAATAATGAATGAAACCATTCCAACGTCGAAAATGGCCAAAACGCGAGCTCAAACTCACACATATTACACCAAAGATAGAAAAGGATAATTTACATATACATGCTCAGGCAAGAAGCAGAAAGGAAGACTCGGCAGCGCACCCGCCCCGCCTCGCGCCTTTAAACGAAGACGAATGAGCGAAAAAATCGCCCGCGGCGCGTGTTAAGCGCATTCGAAAGGATTCGCCGTCGCCATCGCCGAATGAACTTCGAATGTCCATTTGGATATTTCACGATGTCCTGCCAAGCGGCAGATACGGGTTAACAGCTTTTCCACAACGCTATGCTACGCTGCGACTTCTACAAAGACACACTCCCTAACGAAATAGACGACGAAAAAAATTAAATAAATGAAAACACACACACCAACAGAATTAATATTAAAAACTTATATATGTGTGTGTGTGTGTGTGTGTGTGGCGTCCTGCCGTGTTCTTGCTCATCCTTGTTTTTTTATATTTTATTTTTCACATCGCGTCGCATGTAAATGAAAATCAAACATGCAAAAAGCAGCGCAAGGGTTGATAGGAAACCACGGAAAATCGCAAATTACACAGGACGACAAAATTTGAACTAACGTTTGGAGTAGTACAGTTAGCATTCAATATCCACACAATATATAGAGTAAAATGGACATTATAGTCCTGATCTTATGCTTGCATCTACAATCTCACTTTCGATCGTAGATAAAAGTTGCAGCGATATTTCTAAAGGATTATTTTCTACTTTAATGCAAGATTAATACAATTCTTGTATCTGGAAATTATTTCAGAGATCAAACTTATCTCATTACTTTGGTTTAAGGCATCATTAACCTATTATAAATTTTTGTGTATACACGGCATAAATATTTAAAAAATGATTAATCATGAAGTTCTTAAATCTGTTGAGAAATTTTCAGTTTATCTTCTCAGATTTTCTTTCTTTTGTCAAAAGGATAACCTCCCGAGTTTGCAGGTTAAATCAGAATCCCCTCAATTTCTATGGGGCCATAATTCCCGCTTGTGATTTAGATTTCTTGTCGGCCTGTGTTATGACATTACTACATAGTGAACTGCTTTTTGCGTGGCTCCTAATCTACTCCTCGTAAGTTCCGCAGCTCCACCGCACCCGCTAATAAAATGTCGTCCTTTTATTTTGTATTTTTCGCTCTCCTTTTTTTTTTTTTTTGGCTTGTTCGAATGGATAGTTCGTTCGTTCGGTTGGGGCTCAGGTTGGTAGCATGACATGTTTTCGAAAACGTGTCCGCGATTTTTATGTCTTTTTTTGTTGTTGTTGTTGTTTTTCGAATGGCCAAATTCCAGCAGCGTTGTTTTTTAATTTGCTCGGGTTTATTAAAGCAAAATTTATTTGCATGCGTATTAACGTGTGCGTGCATGCGAGTGTGTGTGTCTCTGTGTGTGTGTGTGTGTGTATATGTTTGTGTATTTTAGACAAATACACACACTTATATAATTAGTTGTATTTTGTGTCGGTTGTGGTTGTGCTCCGCTTGTGCCATGAAATGTGACAGAAATTTATCATATTTCACGCACGTGTTTATGACAGGATTTGTCATCCGTTGGGAACGTTTTGAAAGGATTTTCCAAGGATTTGCAAAGATTTGCAAAATTGTGTTTTCATTTCTATTTCACGGGTTTTTGCTGTGGTTGTGCTTAAATTTTAGATTTACATTTTTTTTAATAAATGGATAAACTTTATATTTTGATTTTCACAAATGTTATATTAACAGGATTAAAGCTGATTAAGTTTTTAGTTTAGTTTCCGAGTCGAAAATGTATCATCACAATAGAGAGACTTAACAGTTTATGTCGGACAAGCTCCCTTGCGAAGTCGGAAAATGTTAATCTTTAGAGTGCAAAACCTTCTAAACGATTTCGGGCATGATAATTCAAATATTTTCTGTAAAGTTTGAATTATAAAATTCTCCTCCATTCACGCGTTGCGGTTCCGCCCTAATATTGCAAAGTCAAACATGGCCCAGTTCAGGCGCACCGCCTTGCAACGCTTGTAATGTTGAGCAAATGTTTGTGTGTCCTCTTTGGCAATGTTTTCGTTAGTTTCGAGGTGTTGGTCAACGCATACTTTCTTGTTAACTCGAAAACCAAATAAATCTTGCAATGGCCTAGTTTCACAAAGCAAAAACAAAAAACAAACAACAACAAAAAATGTATACCAAATACACGAGAAGCATTTCACAACATGTGTGGCCAACATGCAAAAGGACACATCGCACTCATGAAAGGATACAAATATGCAACACACACGTTGCACGCTAGGCTGGTTTTGACAAGCGGAAAATGTTGGTGTGAAAGAAAGGTTTATCTCTAAGCATCGAAAAATTACTTAGTCGAGAGAAATTATACATATACATATATATTGTATCATAATCAAAGAAGCAAGCTTGATAATTAGTATAAAAAGAACTTAATTTGGCGGCATCTATTAGGCATGATTAGCAACTATTTGAACCAGGCTATTGATTGGTAGATAGTGCAAGCATATTTTTTTTTATATGGTGAGGAGAAACTTTGGCTTATATAACAAAGATGATCGAAGGTGTCTCTAAATGGTGCTACATTTTTATGGTGAGGAGCGTTTTTGTGTATGTTAAGGTATCCCTGAAATATGTTGAAGCTGATATAAAGTCTAATCAATATTAATTTGAAAATTAGCTGACTATATACAAATATATTAAATAAGTTTATTATAATAAATTATCTGCGTGCTTTAGAAGTTTAAACGAAATCAAGTTAGCAAAATTATGTTTATAAATATGATTAAAACCAGCCTAATAAATACAATGAAACGAAGATGTTTCGCGCGCCGCTGTGCAAAATTGGAGCAAAACGTTCATAAATTGAACATGTTGACCCAATTATTATTTTGCCCGCTCGCAGCGCCGTTGTCACTTCTGCCGACGTTGATCAAATGATCCAACAAAATAGGTTAATGGAATCCAAAGGCTCGTTGCCACGTTTTTTGTTTTTGCCATGATGAACAGGAAATTCATTTTATTAAATTCACCCTGATTTGATAGAAAACAAAACACGTCTTTGTCGACCATAAAGACTTCCACTTTAAATATCCTTCGTGACGCTCGTGCTCGCTCGCTCGCTCGTACCGGAAGACGACAAAATATCCGGCAGCCATATTTCTTCGCTACGAGTATATGTAAACTCGATGCGAACGCTGCCGTGATGTGAGAAAATATGTTTAAATTTGATGGTGATGTCAAACTTCCGGATAGCAATAAAATATTTATGTGGCTCCTCCTGCCAACTTTTTGAATTTCTTTTATAGGTATTCGTGTGTGTGTGTGTATGTGTGTGTGTTTGTGTTGATTTCATGGCTTCTGGCTAAAATATGCACACGAAAACATATTTCAAAATTTCGTTTGCTCGTCTGTGTTCTCGTCGACTATCCGCTCCGTGGCGCTGACGTGGTTGAGTGTGTTTGTTTTTATGGCATTAGAGCGACTCCCATAAAACACATGCTTAAAAAGGAGGATTTCAATTTTTCGTTTTGGTTTTGTTCTCGTTTTGGTTTGATCTTCATCTGAACAGCATTTTGTCTTTGCCATACAAAAAGAAGTTCGGCTAACAACGTGTTTATACAAATGCAAATGCATAGAAATATTTATAAGCTTTTCCAAATTGTTTTCAAATAAATATTTATTTGTGACGTTATCCCAAGGTTTCTAGCCCTATGAAGGCATTTCTAAGAATAATATTAGAAATGAATAAATAAGTTTTCAATAAAAAATCATTTTTTCAACATGTTGTTTTAAGTCAGAGTTGGTTGCTGACAAACTGGAAAGATTATCATCCACATTTACAATCGAGTTTGAAACCGCCTTTTTTTTGCACCAATATTTTTATATGCTAAACGAACTTTTACACAATGTTGTCATTCTGTTGTTGTTTTTTGGCATGTGTCTGTGTTGTTGCTGTCATCTCCACATGATTTACAAAAATAGCTTTTTCGGTGTTATTTCGGTAAATTTTCGCTTTTCGACACTTATTCAATTGTTAAAATTTACCGGATATCAGCAACTTATCCTCAAAATTTGATTGGATACTTTTGGCTTCAAGTACGAATATTTAAATTCGCTTTTTTCGTTTACCTGACAAATGTTACACTTGTAATCTCCGCATTTGCGCAACCACTTGAAACGAATTTTCACTTTTTCAGTTGAAAATGTTGAATAAAATTAACGAAAGTACTTTTTATTGGCAATTTAAAAAAATTAATAACAACAAAATAAAATTCAGATTAAAAAAAAGTATTTTTTGAGTTCATTTGTAATATATGAAAGCCTGAATAAACGTCTTACGACGGTGCTACGTTTTTATGAGATAAGGTGAGGTGTACATTAGGCAATGCGAATTGAATCAATTTGTACATTTTACTAAATTAGTGATTTTCACAAACTTTTAAATTTAAAAATGCAGAAGGTTATCAGAATGTCAAAAAAATATTTTCTTTTTTAAAGAGTCATAAATGCGCTCATTTTTGTTACCTTATCCGCGGCACTTTTCAAGAGTCGTATTTTTAACCATTTTCGAGTCCTTTTCAAGTAATTTTTCATTATTTTGTTATTGTATTTTCAATATTCATTTTCAAGTCGTGTTTTAATAGCGAAAGCAATTGATCAGTTTTAAATTAATTAATCAAAAGTGACCGAAGAAGACTCAGTAAGGTGATTTTTAGATACTAATCTTCCAAATGTTTGGTGGATTATAGCAGTGCAAATTTATAAACGTCGATTTCGAAATACCACTCTCAGCTTGTTATTCACTCTTGACCGATTTATTAACACAAACTGCTTCATATAATGAACAGTTACTTTATGTATGTGTTTTCTACGAAGTTTGTGCGCTGAATTTACTATACCTTAGAATTTTGTAAGCACTTTGTGAACTTTTTTTCGAATAAAAAATAAAAACAGCTGATCATGAGATATAAATTTGTAAGGTAAACGAGGTATAGCAGGCAAAATCGATATATGACTACTATTATTCATTTTCATAAACATTCTTCTATTTTAAGATACATTTCTATAAAGAAATAAACTAATTACGAAAATCTATAGACTCACAGTTCTTGGTTCTATCATTTATATCCAGAAACTTTTAATAAAATAAATAAATTGCATCCAATACATTTAAAGTTTAAAACTTAAATATAAGTTTAGTCTTAAGTTTCCATCGATTGCAGACATTATTCCACATACACACACTCATCCAAACGCAAACGTTCTGGTGCGCAAGTACCTGCGCGTAGTTTGGAAATGACCTGTCTCCATCTTTCATTTCGTGACTTAATAAATGTTTCGTACGAAAGCTAATTTATTTAGGAGTGGTCGGCAAAAAGCATAAAAAACACAAGAAAAATAACACAATATTCGTTGTGTCTGTCCGACTGCTGAGGCTATTCATGGGGAAAATTCTTTGCGCCCCCGCGACGACGTTGACCTGTGTCAGTCAGTGTGTCATTTGCAGGCTGCGTGGGTGTCCTTTTTTTTTTTTGCTGCTGCCTTTTTAAAACGAGACTTTTTTCGGTTCGGCAAAAAAGTCAAGAGGGAAATTCGAGGAAAATTCGAGGGAAATTCGTAAAAATGCCAAAAGCATGCGAATGAATAAAATGTCATGTAGGCAAAAGAACAAAACGCAAAACGTAAAACGCACACATAACCAGTTTCAGTTTCCTTAAAGCAGAATCGGATTGAACAAAAGTTTTAAACTTTCGTGATTAAAGCTTCTTTCGGCAGTCGAAATCCTTCCGAAAATGAAGGTGCAAAAAGGGCTTGTCAGCTAACCTCACACGACTCGCATCAGAATATCGTTTTATGGCTGACGGGACAACGGTCAGAAATGAACACGGCGCTTAGGCCCAGAATAAAGAAACCGTTGACCTCCTACTGGCATGTCATTATGACTTTGTTATAGACATTAAAATGATTTTATCTTGCAATCAGTTTAGGTTCGTCACATTTGATTGATGACGATGAGACAACAATAAAACACCAACACAGATACTTGTATATACTAAAATCACTAAATCGAATTTAGTTCTTTTATAAATTAGTTTAAATTTAAGTAAAAAGAAATTGGCCACTTTCTTTTAATATCAACTTTTTGCAACATTGTGCTTTTTTTTTTTTTTTTTTAAATTTCACTTTTAACATCAAAATTTACCATTTCCCAAGCGAACGGAAAAACCGTAAAACTTGTCTCGAGTTGAATTTTATCTTTTGCACGTTTTTAATTAAGTTATTTTCTGTGCTCGAGTCCCGCGCCACGACTCGACTGTGAAATGATGCACTTACAATGGATGGCAGTGGCAGTGGCAAGTATTAGTCGCCATCGCATTGCAACACTCGTCCGCGCCATTTCAGCATATTGGAATCCAATTTATGTTTTCCAGGAACGATAACAACGCGTATTTACAATACAATTTACAATTTACAGTTTACAAGTGTGTCATTGAGAACGCCCCGTGGGGTGGTCGGTTCGCTTGTGACTCGGTTATGAAGTTCTTTGTTGTCTTAACCAAATGTGTAGCAACGACAACAAAAACAACAAATACTCGTACATATAATTGAAATTCACTTCAGTTTATTTGCGATCCTTTGAAAGTGGAAGCACCAAAAAAAAATAAAAACAAAAAAAATTGTACAATCAATTCGAGAATTTAATTGAAATGGAATATTTGCGTTGTTGTATTTTGAAATATTTTGAAATTATTTTATTAAAAAGTAGTTCAGGTTTCACTTCAGGTTAGTGCGAAAAAAAGTTGATCTCGTTCTTCGTACATATTTATTATTTAATAGACTACGCAATCAGCTGTTTTTTGTTTTACTGACAGTTCGATTGGGATTTTTTCTCTCAAAAATGAGAATCAATTGACAGTTCAAATTGTTGTATTTGTTGCAATGCACTCACTTGTATGAGTACACTTTGAGGTAGTTGAACAAAATTGTAAATACAAGGAAGCTGTTAACCTCGTTAATATGGTCGGACGTCTTTTGACATTGGTGCAACATTTCGCATGCCACATAGAAGAAAAAATTGCTTAAGATTATTCTTCAATACAATAAAAATTTTGTTTAACACAAATAAATACTTTTATCGTTTCTATGAATTTTTTTAATTTCAAATCCATATTTAAAAAAATTGGATCAGCCACTTTGTAGGGTACAAAAAGGTTTTTCTCCTCTTCAAAAATTATTCGATTGTTTTTGGATCCTTTGTAAAAACCAATAGCAACAAAATTGAGATAGCCACAATTGAGACTCACTCTGAGAGTAAGGAACTTAAACTCTCGGGGACTTTTCTTAATCTCTGGATTAAAAGCTCATTGTGAGCGGACTTTGCTGATCGCCTGGTGATTTAAGAATATTGAAAAACAATTCCACAGACCAGAATTATCCCAGATCTTGTTTTTGTTTTTACATCTAGAAGTAGTTTGACTTAAAACAACAACAACAACAACAAAAAAATACAACCAAGGGCCTTGAAATTTTTCTTTCATTTAAATACAAACAAACAAAATTTTAAATTTAATTTATAATCAGCGATTCTTAAAATTTGTATTTGTATGTAATCTATGAAAAAAAGAACAACTTAAAACTAGGTTAGGTTAGTTTGATGGCATAAATGCTTCACACATAGGCCAATCTATGCCCATTGCGATAGAAAAGATACAATTTACAAGATACACAAAACCATGTTCTATATTAATAAAAGAAGAAGTTGAAAAATGTTTGAAAGATTTGTAATTTTCAAAAAATTTTGATTGATTGAATTTTTTAACATCAGATTAGTCGATATTAAGTGGTAAAAAATCACAAAAAAAAATTGTTTAATTTATATTTTACTCTATTCATTTCAAGCAAAAATTTGTTTCCACTGTTGAATAAAATAAAATTGAACTTACCTCGCCCAGCATTTGTGGCTGTGCACGAAACTCGACCGCACCACCTGACGAGCGTCTTGGCTTGTTCATATCCAAACGCAATATTCCAGGCTTCGGACGACGACGTTCGGCCGGCACAGGCAGCGGCAGTGGCAGTGGCAGCGGTTGTGGTGTTCTTGCACCAACAACAGGTTGCGCTGCCATGTGAGAGCCGTCGCCGCCACCCGGATAGGTGGAAAGACGTCGCTGGCGATTTTCTTGCAAGAAAGTGTCTGCCGCGTCGGCTAAGGCAAAGGGATCATCGTGTTCACTGCCACCAGTGGCACCAGTTGCACTGGCTTGATTGTCTTGGCGTTCCATTAGAGGGTATTAGAGGGAAGTTTCGAGAGCTTTATTTATGCAGCAGGCAAATGCATATTTTTTGCAAAGTTTCTGCACAAGGAACAAGTGCGCAAATTACTGCTTAGCGCGCACAAATTAACTGCAGTCAGTCAGTTGCTTTGTGGTTGATTTTTTTTTTTTTTATTTGTAATACACCGAGGCAGCGTTAACTGTTCTTGTGCCTGTGCCTGTTGCTGTTTCTGCTGCTGCTGTTGTTGCTCCAGTGTGGCAAACACGTCCGCTGTGCACCGGATTCGCGACCGAACTATGTTTCAAAAAATAATTACTCGCAGTCAACTGGAAAATGCGAAAGTAAAGCATTTGCGCCCCCAACTATGCTTCTGTTTTTTTCTCGTTTTCATTTTTATTTATTTTTTTTTCGTTTAGTGCTTTATGAGCCGCAATGACGCTTTTGTTGTGTGCGTTTACTTTTACATTTTATTCCATTTTGTATTTTTTATTTTTGCTTCGTCCTTAAGCATTTTCATCCCAGTCACTTGTTAACGCTGTCATTCACATGGACTGACGGCAAGTGCGAGCGAGTGCGGGTGGTCATAAATAGGCGTTAACTGGACGCAAATGCGTGTGCTAAGCGCGCAACAGTGGCGACTTTATAAGAACACATTCTGCCAGGGTTCGGATCTTTATGCAAAAAAGCTTGTGAATTGCATTTTCCGAAAGCAATTAAAAAAGTTCGCTGACATTTTTTAGAGAAAATCTTTGAGGAGTAAAAAAACTGTTAGCTGATTTTTTTTGTTTATTTTCTTTTTTTTTGCCAAATTCGTTTTTTTACACTTGACAAATTTGTCGCGCTCACAAATCTGAACCCTGGTCGCGTTGAATATTAGCTTTTGTGTGTGTGTGTGTGTGTGTGCGTGCGCTGTCATTCTCGTGTGCGCTTGTTTGCTTCAGTCTAAATGTACTTCCGCCAAAAATTAAAAAAACAAATAAACAACAAGAAAAACAACAACAACAACAACATTTGGGAAAAAGTGTGGCATTTCATATTTGCACGCCTATTTAAATGTCGCCCTATGCACATGTCAGCAGTCAGCAGCGTCCGTTATAAATGTGTTGCGCCCAAATGCTTTGCTGCCATAAAACGTCGCATGTCATTTACTACGCACAGCAATTTATTTTTTGTTGTTGTTATTTTTGTTGTTGTTTTTTATGTACATATGTATATATGCTTTCCACACTTCATTTTTCACCTGACAATGAGCATTTGCGCCCATTTGTCCGCAGTGTGGCACGATATAATTACACGCGCACGACGCCAAATTGATTGCATGCGCTGAACTTGGACTTGTGGCAAGCGCCGCGCGGCACCTTGTTGCTTTAGTGGGTTGCCAACTGAAGTTTATTTCAGTTGTGAATGTTTAAGAAAAATTAAAATTATATTAATTTGATGGTTGGGAATTTATTTAAAGCAAAAGAAATCAATTGAAATGGTAAATAAAAAATTCAAGTTGAAGTTTTGGATGCAACAAAAGAGTGTAAAAGCCTCAATTTTTATTTTATATTTTTTTAATTTAAACACAAAACCGTTTTTTGTATATTTATGAAAATAGAATTTTTAATTTTCTTCAATTGAAATAAGGAACACTTGGCAACACTGGCCATTTGTTAGCACATCGAGCATGTACAAGGCAGACGCGAGCCTAATTGTATGCTAAAATTTTTAATTACTTTGTATTTTAGAGAAAACATTAAAAATTATTGCTTTAAATTAACAAAAAATTGTAACTTAATTATTTATTTTACATGACAAAATGTAAATTTACACGAAAGTTCACACACTTGAAAACAAACGAAGCGAAGAAATCGGTTGTATGAAACTGCAACAATGCATACGTAACTTATTTTATACATATCGAATGATGTATGTACATACATACATGTGAAGACGTATCATATACATATATGTATGTAAGTATGTAGTGTTAATCTGTCTGACCCACATGTCCAGCAATTCATGCAGTTTCTCCTTATCCGACGCTGCCTAATGCCGACTAATCCTGACAAATGTTTGTCGCTACGCTTTTGTTGTTGTTTTTATGGTTTAACGTTGCCCCTTTAATGTTTCCTTTTTCTCTTTTTATTTATATTAAACAAGTTGTTTAAAAACTAAACAAAACAAAAAATTAAAAACTTGAGATACATAAGAATTTTCTTTTTCTTGGTATTAAATTTTTATTTATTATTAATAAACATATAAAAAAATTAAATTGTAAGTTAAATTAATTAATTATTAAGCGCAAAATTACAAAACTAACTTAGGCAGCTAAAGTGATGAAGTGATGAGCAGAATTCGGAATACGCAGACACGCACGCACCCAGCAGCAAACCACAACATGAGCGATTTCCTTTATATCGTTAATCGGGTGAAATTTTGAGCTCTTTTCTTTATAGCTACGAAATGAGAATTTAACTTGAAATTATTATCCAATGCAGCTGATTTATTTGCAAGTATCCATTTTTGTATCTAATAGATACATCAGACTTTTCTCACAAATATTCAAAATCAAAATTCGAAAGATTTGTATAAAAGAAAAGTCCAATTCGAGCAGATCGCTTCAAATCAGATTTACTTAAAAAAATAGTAAGAAAAATACAAAAACAACAAGAAAATGCTAGTAACAATTCCAACGCTGCGTTATGGTTTGCTGGGTACAGTGTGCAAAGCCTTCGAACGAGTGCGTCTTCCTTCTGTCCGCACTCTGTGTGAAATGTTGTTGTGATAGATGCAAGTGTGAATTTTTTCGCTTGTGATAATCGTTTTTTTTTTTGTTGTTGTCTTTCTCGTTTGTTGAAACTTTTAATTTAGTTTTTTATGTCAATGTTTCAGTCTCAAAAATTACATTGTGCTAAAAACAATTTCAAATCAAAGTGTGTGTGAGCGTATGAGTAATATCTCAAAAAAGTTTGTGTTAGTGTGCTTAAATTAACTTAGAGCAATTAATTAACAACTAAAATTATTAATATGAGAATATAAAAATATGCAATTTTAAGCTAACTGTTTTGTTTTGTTGTTATTGGCCAAGATTAGTGGAATGCGTACGACGTAGTGACTTTCTTTGCATACAATAACAAAGTAGCTTACATTACATTTTATTGTATTGTAATTTGTAATTTAACATTAAATTATTCTAAAATTGACATGGAACGAAGAATCGCAGCAAACGACAGACAAAAACAAAAACAAAAAATTCTGTTCATAAATACGATTTCGATTTCTTTCAAATGAGAGCTCAAACAAAAATCTTTTAAATATATTTTTCTAAATTCAGTTTGAATGATAGAATGTTGGTTTAAACCATGGTGTAATAAATGGTAAGGTGAGGAGAGTAGAAAAATGTCGCTCTCCACCTCGATACAGTTTCTCTCTTTGGAAATTATATAATATTTGTTGGCTGCTATAAAATTATTAAGTAAATAAAAATAACACTATTTGTTGATAAAAACCAAAAACTTCAAAATAAGGCAGAAATCGAGGTGAGTTCGCTCAGTTTTGCGCTCTCATTTCAACTTTCCTCACCTTTATTATTCAACCATGGTATAAACTAAAGTCATACAAAATTATAAGTCAATACTTTTGCGGTCGATAATCTCATTTTGTTGTTCTCTGTCTCAAGTTAAAACAACCCAGCAAGAAATTTATAGATAGAGAAAATTCGTTTAGAATACTTTTAAAAGTGTTATACGAAATTTAAGTGATAAATTAGTAGCGCTATTGGTGAAATTACAGGCAATATATTCGGTATGTTTCTTGCAGGGATAATTTTAATCTATGTCGCATGTTCATTACTTATCATTACTAATTGTAATTACTAATTAAATATGTTTAAAATGCCGCAGTAAAATCATTTTGGCTTAGTCAAATAATTTGTGAAAGTAAACTTTAAAAAGTCGTTTGTCGTTTCATTTTTAATGTCTAAATCGCTGAAGAAAAATTGAACTTTTTTAAATTTAAGAACAATTTGTAATTTAAGTATTTTTGCTTACTATTTAAATTCCATGCCTTAATATCCTCTACAGCCAACAATTCTCAATTGATTTATGCAACGGTTCGGTTTCTCAAATAATGCTCGTGGAATTATGAAGCACATTTAAATTCATTTGATCTCTCTAGGCAAAAGTATATTCATGAAATTTTACATTGAAAATTTATCTAATGCTTTGCTTTGCTTATCCTTTTTTTTGTATTTCATATTATTAACTTTTTTTTTTGTATTTTTGCTATCCACAACTTTTTGTTCGTTTTACATTCTATTGAATCTGCTTAAAATTCACTTTTCCATAGTACAGAAAAGTGGATAAGGTTGCTGAAGAAAATATGAAACATTAAACTCAAATTGAATGGGTCTACGCTGGAAGCCCTTCTTCTATTACTAAAGCAAATATTCGCCGCTCCCGCTGGGTAAGCGTTTTGACGACGACGACGTCGAGGACAAGAACGTCGACGAGTTGAGCTGAGCTGAGCACAACGCGGCATTGATGGCGTTTAAGCCTTTTTGTATGCTGCCGCTGCTTGCATGAGAAGTGGCTCCCCGTAGGCGTACGTACGATCTGGCATGGAATTTAAATTCGAATACAAAAATGTTGAGTCTAATTGCGATGAAGCGTTTTCGCGGCGCAACATTTACACTAATTAACTAAAATTAATTAATTGCTTAATTTATTTACGCTAATGTTAGGCGCTACTTTAGAGACTAAAAGTAAATCTTTTCGGTTGCTTAACATGGCAATCTAAATATATGCAAAAAAAAATGGAAAGTGTTTTGGATAAAGTTAAGAATGAGTTTAGTTCCATTTAAAAATACTAGCGATGTGCGTAGAGTTTCTTTTTATAGTATTCGGTTCGGATGGAATGCAAATAATCGTTTTTTGTTTTGTTTCTAAAGTATCGGAATATTTTTAATATTAAAAAAGTGATTTGAAATCAATAAATAATTGTTGTAGAGCAACGAAATAGTTTATTTAGTGTATTGGATATCGGTTAATCGGATAAAAATGCGCTGTCAGTTAAGTTCATAAGGATCCTAATAATCATTCATTATTTTCAAAATATTTACTTAATACTCACGAATTCAATATCAGAACCGATTACTTGGAATGTCACAAAACGCACATCACTAATAAAAGTATTAATTAAATTTTTAGCGTTTTTTAACACGCGAAACAACCGCACTTAACATGCTTTATTTCGTTGGGATATTTTAAAATGCAAACATTTTATAAATAAAGTCCCATTGAGACATACATCTCGTTTCACGCGTTTATAAACGCTCAAAATCGTTCACGAAATCGCCTCTCCAAAATATCCGCGCGTTTAAAACCGCACCAAAAACTTATTCAAAAATTTATCGCTCTCTTGTCGCTTGCTCAATTATCGCAGGAGCAGGCCGACTTAACCGACCGACCAACCAATCAAGACATTAACACTCAATAAAATGTCGTAAATAAACGATGTCGCACTTAAAACTGCCACTTAAAATAAATAAATCTCCTCCTTGCGTTGCGTTTTGGCGACGGCAACGCCAACGACGACGACGACGACGCCGCCACTTAAAACGTCGTCACTTTGCCCAAACGCATGCCGAGCAGTTTGCGCCGCTTTTTAGCACTCAGTTTTGTCCAAATGGTGCTGCTGCCCTCGACCAGCAGAAATTCATCGCATAAATCATCCGTTTCGACTTTGACACAGTCGCCGCCAGCGCCACCGCCGAAGATGTTATGATCCTCATGGTATTTCTCAGAGCGCGAATCGCCCGAAACGAAACCACTTTCGGGACGTGATAAGGATGCAGTATTCCAGGGCAGCTGTTGAAACCAGCGTGCGACTTTCGCCGTCGATGAGAGCTGGACACGGAGAAAAGACAAAAACAAAGCAAAAATAAAAAAAGATAAATTAAATAACAATAAAAGCAAAAAACAAGAAAAATAATAATAAAGTAAAATAGAAGACGAAAGGGCGTAGACGAGGGCACGCCGAGGGAGAGTAGTAGAGGGAACCCAACCATCGATGGCAAAAATATGAAACGCCATAAAACACGGCCACGAACAATTAATTTGGAATTTATGGCGCATGGCTGCGGCGCACAACGCGCTGCCTACATAACGGGACCTAAGAGTGTCGCTTGTTTTTTTTTTTTTTTTTTTTCATTTATTTTTTTTTTGCTACATTTTCACTTGAGCTCTTTTTGCTGCGGCGGCAGAAGAGAATGTCCTCAAGGAAAGTGATAAATTGAGACATTCAATTTAAACGGTTTTTGCTCAGCGCCGAGGCTTGCCACAGCGCCTTAAAGTATGCTGCAAGAACCGGTCAAACTTAATTAGTGAAATGCTTTAAATGGGAAATTCCTTAAATTTGGAACTTATTTTCAATTCAACTTTTATATTGTTTGTATATTTTTTTTTAAACAAAATCAAATTCGATTGATTTTAATAAAAATAATCAAATCAAAATTTTTTCGTTTCGCTGGATTTGCGCGTTTTATGATTGCATTAAAATCTCAATGACAATCCGAAAAATCAAATTAAAATCTATATTTACATATGTATACATATAGACGACACCTTTTTTTATTAAAATTTCAATTTTTATTATTCATATTAAATCAATTCACAATAATCCATTGTAAATAACATTAAAAGTAAACAACTGTAAAGCCTAAATAAATACACGAATAAATTAATAAATGTTAATAGTTTGTGGTTGTGGTTGTTGTTGTTGTTTTTTTTTTCATTATTGTTTTACTCTCTAAAACTAATTGAGCTATATTTCGATATTGTTTTACTTTTACTTGTTTCTAATTTGTTTGCGCCAAAGTATTTATATAAAGTTTTGACTTTTTTCTAAGTATAAATTCTGTGATTTGTTTTTGGTTTTGCGCTCTCTTTCGATTACAAATATTTTAACAAGTTGAAAGCGCTTAAATGAAAACTTAAGATTCTTTTTTTAATATCAACTTAAAGTAGTTATTATGGCACCTAGTAAAGTATGTAGACAGATATTTAATAATTAAGTATGTACGCATTTATTCAAATACGTTAACTAGTTGATATGAAATTACATTAAATACTTTATAGTATACGTGGAAGAGTAGCATAGGTAGTTAGTTTAATTTATTTTTGTTGTTGTTTTGGTTTTCTCTATGTTTAAATAATTTAAATAATTTTCTTTCTTTGATTTTTCTTGCTTTTATTATCAATTTTAATCAACTTTGAACAATTTTAATCAACTTTGATCAACTTTAATCAACTTTGAACAATTTAAATCAATTTTACTCAAATTTAATCAATGTAAACTTTAAGTATCCATTAAGAAACTGATATTCCATAATAACATTTAACATATTTGTTTAAATAAAAACCCTCAGCAAATTTATCTCAAATGTATCTCAAATTTATTGGATAACTTTAATTACCCTTGCGCATCTTAAATAAACGTAAATGTTGCTTTCATTGTTGTAATACTGTCTAAGCAATTATTAAAAAACAAACAAACAAAAACAAACTCCAAGCAAACATGACACAGCTGCATAGGATAAACTTAAAGATAAAGGATACTCAAATTAAAGCTAGCATAGAAAGTGAACAGGATAAATGCTTAAAGTAATTTATTCGAAAGTATTCTACAAATTGATAGTATCTATAAGTATGTAGACATACATACATACAAACATACTCGTAAATTTAAATAACTACATAACATACACACAAACGTTGTTTTACAAATCTACACACTCGTACACACGCCCACTTAATACTCCTAAACATTTAATGTATTGTATCTATCATATGTATCTACTATACTTCTAGTTCTGTTTGGCTGTACAGCATTCTTGGTTGCGTTTCGAATGCATTTCACACACGCAAATCCGTATTCCACAAATACAACGCTCGACATTCATAAGATACAAATCCTCCGCTAAGACACTTTATGAATTCGTCTCATAAAATTGATGAAGCGGACTCGTAATTTGCGTGTGAATACATCATCCACGTTTGAGCATCTCCATGTGGCCATGGCTCCTATTTCGTTGTGTGTCGCGCCCATGCGGTGCGCTGCACTTGACTCATCATTTGGCTGCGATTTGGCACTTTTTCGCTGGTGCTGCGCGTTATGAAACTGGGCGTGGCCGAGAGTTTACGCTGATTTGTGACATTGCCCGCCTCATCGGTTACCTTCAGCATGACCGTATTGAAACGCATATCATTGCCATTGCCACCGCCGCCGCCACCACGTGCGCCATGATGATGCGTCGACACCGGCGATTCGACTGTCGACGAGGACCGACTATTCTCACGCGTTGCACCACCGCCGGCAGCAATATTGCCATTGGATATCGCCGCCGATATTTGTGCATCGACCAGACTATTTAGATTCTTGTCCAGACTCAGACGCATCTCGTCCGTAATTGGACTATTCGTGTAGGAGTTTCGACTAAGCGTGCCCATGGGCGATGGCGTCAGATTACAACGCGAACTGGGCGAGCTGAGAAAGTTGAAATTGCTATTGGCATTGTTGTTGTTATTCGACGGACTACACGACATGGGATTCACAAAGAAAAAGGAATTATTTGGCGATGACGTCTGCTGCTGCTGTTGTTGTTGCTGCTGCTGCTGTGAGCTGCTACCAGATGCGCCCAGATTAAGCGCCTGCAGACGATTGAGCAATTCCTGATTCACCTGAAAGAGATCCTTCGAGAGCGCATCTTGCTGTTGTTGTTGCGTCGATTGTACGCTCATCTGCTGCAGTTGGCTGCTGATGTTCTGCAGTTGATTCATCGAGGGAAAGGGACTGGAAGAGGAAAGCGTGCCGGTGCTATTGGCCACATTTGCTGCTGACACATTCAAATGAAGCTGCGATTGATTTAGCGCCGATGTAGTGGGTGTGGGCGGTGTCAGTGTGTGTTGCTGCTGTTGTTGTTGCTGCTGTTGTAGCGATGTTTGCGGCACAACTGCAGCGTTGATATTTTGGAAATTCTGCAGATTGGCGCTTTGTTGATTGAGACCGGTCAGTTGGTGGCTAAGCGATGTCAGCTGCTGATTGATAGAGCCCAGATTGCTGATTTGCTGATTGATGGTGGCCAAGTTGTTGTTGTTGCTAGTCGCCTGTAGCAGCATTTGCAATTGAGACTGTTGTTGTTGGGTCCACGTGAGCGATGGAGAAAAAGAAAACGGCAAGTTTTGAAAAAAAAATTGTTGATTGTTCTTCGGTTTGAAACATTTCAATGCGAAACAAAAAAAAAACACTGATAAGGAAACGAAAAAACATCGAACAGCAAAACAATAACAACAAAAGCGCAGCGGTTAAGGCATCCACAGTTTGGTTGGTAATGGAACACTTTTTCAATACGGAAGCATAACTTAAAAATAAAAACGCGATTAATTTAACGAGCGGAAACAACTTCACTGGGGGACAGTTGCAATGCAGCAATGCGTTAGCAGTAAATGCAATTAAACATAGGTGCAACATGCTGCATTTATATAAATAAAAATAAATGATAACAACAACTTCAGGCAACACAAGCAAATTATGGCAATATTAATACAGGTATAAAATCATGCTCAAGCACACTTCAAAATACAGCAAAGTTCACTTTATAGGCCGACGTTTAAATAAAATCATTTTTCGCGCCAAGATTTCCCAAATATATTCTGGTCAGATAACCCTAAGTTTAGTCTAAATAAAACAGATTGGACCCAAACAAAATTTTGAACTCGAAACTTATCGAAACTTGGCTTTATAAAGTGAAAATTACTGTATTTGCATGTACGGGTATATAAATCAAATTGATAAAAACAATAAATTCAAATTGCTGGAAAAATTACCTGAGGTGCCATGCCAATATTGGCCGATGTCAGACCCGGCGCCTGTTGTTCGGTGTAGGCGCCCAGCGAAGCCAAATGCTCGAGTAATTCGCGATTCTGCTGCAAAAGTTGCTGTGTGCGCGCCTGCAAATATGCAAAAAACAAAAAAGTATAAATGACAATGAATTGTAATTGAATCGAACAGTTTTTGGAATTGTGCAATTGCGTTGCGATTGTCTTACCTGCGCCTCGATGCGCGCATTTGTCTCCGAGATGAGCTGTTCGCGCACCAACATCAGCTGCGACAGCGCCTGACGCGTCTGCAACGCCTGCTGCTCGAGTTGATCCTTCAGTTTGTGAATTTCGCGACTGGGCGATGTGGGCGTAGTGGGCGACTTGTCGTCGTCGGTCTACAAAAAAAAAGATAAATACAAAAAACGAAGATGATGAAAATGATGCGTTTGCGTCTACTTAAAAACGCTGGAAAAGAGAATTAATCATTTTGAATTCGCGTTAATCCATCAAAGAACGCGCGGGCGCGCCCATTTTCCTGCCAACCGTTTGCGAATTGTTCGCTTAATTAATTGTTTATTCTTTTTTTGCGTTAACTTTTGGATAATTGAAACAAAAGCAACAAAAATCGCCCAACGTTCAATAAACAAATCAGATTTAATTAATTTTAATTTATACAAAATTCAAATTCACAAAATCAATTTGGGAACTCGCGTGTGCACTCATCTACATGTGTGTATGTGTGTGTAAACCGTGTGTGCGTGTGTGTGTGTTGTGTAAAACCATTTCAATTTGTCTAATTCGATGCGAATTCATTAGTTTTATTTATAGTCGCGATTTCTATTTAAAATTCATATTTTCATTTGATTTTTTGCAAAGCTTTTCGCTGGATAATAAATTAACATGGCGATATATTTATTTCAGATTGCCGCAGCATTGACTTTGGCGCCACAGCAGCACCTGCCTGCCACACTCCCCCCACCCCTCATTCACTTCCAACCAACAGAGTAAAATTTATTAAAAATAAAAAACAAATGGAAAATAAAACATTTTCATTTGGCGAATATTTCATAAAAAAAAAATTGGTAATACGAAAGCAAACATGCGTAGTCTGGCATTTAAATACAACAACAACAACAACAACAACAACAGCAGCAACAACAAAAAGTTGGCTATTTTAAAATTATCCAGAAATTTGTGCTATTTTCTGCGCTTTTAGGATGAAATGAAAATAACAACAAGAAAATAACAACAATTTAAAAAACCATTTAATTTGCTTGCCACTAAATTAAGCAAATTCAGCGCAAAGTGTATCCAAAACGCTTTGATTCTATTTATTTAGTTTTGATTTTGTTGTTCTTCTCCTGAGCTGAAACATCAAAGCGGCAGCGGCAGCGTGTGTAGGGAGTTTCATCATGTTTTAACGTACTTTTGATTTGAATTTGATTTGATTTGAGTTTGCCCTGCTTATTTTTTGTTGTTGTTTATTTACACAGCAGCTGGGAATTTGTTTATTTTGTGTGTCTGTCTGTGTGTGTGTTTGTCTGTGTGTGTATTAAAAAGCTTAAACAAATATCTAATATCACTGAGATACATTCGCAATTTGATGGACTTGTGCTACATATCGCAAAATACTAAAATACGAATTAAATGTCGAAAAACCATTTAAAATGTCGCACAAAACATCGCGTCCATATGGAGCAAAGATTTGTGGATACATTTCCATTGAATTAATCCATTTAATTAAACTGATCGACACTTAAAAAAATCTTCAAAAAAAAAGAAATATTTAATTAAAAAGCAGTTGAAAACTTGTTCGAACTTACCATCACACTTGGCGATTTGCGCATATTGAGATTCGTCTGCGGCACCAGCTCCAGATGAGTCGGTCTCTGTGGCGCTTTTATGTCCGACGCGTTCGCCATTTGTTCTAAAATTGTACGAGATAAAAATACCGTTTATTAGTAAGAACAAAGATTTAACAACGTTTTTATTGTTGGCAGCGCTGTCGAATTTATTCGACCGAAGGCTGTAAATGTAATTCGAAATAATTGTAGAATTGCCCATGACCACGTATTAACCACCGCCGCTGCCGCTGCCGCCCACCTTACCGGCGGCGCAATTAAAAATTGTTTAATTTTAAGTTAATTGCTTTAGTTTTCGACGCTTTGCAATTTTCGACGCTGAAATTTACATTTGGCCAGATTCAATTTTATTTTGGTACACCCCCAATCAAGGCGAATTTGTGATTCCCCTTCGTTTCCCTACCCCCTCTCTCACGCATTGTTTACGAGAATCGGGTCTCACATCGACGAATATATTTATTTAAGCCTTGACAAGTGCGCTCTATGTTTGGCATACGATAGGTTATTCTAGCACTATGGAATCAATAACCTCAACGCTCCCAATGGGTGGGCTGGGTAGTAACATAAATAGCTGCCCATAGCTGATTTAGAGCAGCATATCGCGGGCGGCGCCACAACTCGGAAGTGGCGATATAAAATATCGACTGAACTATTGAAAAGCGTAATTCGGTGTTTCGTTTTCGTAGTTCGAATGTTTTGGCACTTGAGGTATGTGGCTGGTTGCTGACGTCGCCCCCGCAACTGTAAATATTTATTATCGTTTCATTAACTTTGGCAATTGCGATTCTAGCCAACAAGTTGGATTTTTTTCTTTTTTTTTTGTATTTAATATTGGAAAGTACACCGTGCCACAGAGAAATCTGAACACTCGATTTTGGTTAATAAAGTTTTTTTCACATCTATTGGAATCAATAATTTGAGTTGGGAACAGAAGAGGTCCTGACAATTAGTTAAATGAAAACGTTTGACACAAACAACTTCGCTTTGAACTTAAATAATTTGCAATGTCAAAATGTCGATGCAAAGTAAAAGCGTCGAGTGAGAATTAAACCCACTGAGCATGCTCAGTAGACTAATCTCACTAATCCACTGAGCTATTGAGTTAAACACTTTGTAGTTATTTTTATTTAAATGTCAAAACAACAAATCCAACAAAAATACAAAATCATATGTTTGGAAGGCAAAAGAATGTCACAAGCGTTGCACAGTGTCGTTGAGTTTATTTATTTGGATATCTGCGAGTAAATTGTTACTGCGTGATATGTGAATTTTCAAATATATTTACGTTTGCATGTATGTATGTAAATATGAACATCTAAAGCTTTTTTTAATTCTACTTATTTATACCAATAAATGTTAAATTGTGCAAATAAATAAATAAATAAATAAATACACCGTGTGTTTATGTAATCAGTGGAAATTATTCGCACAGAGACGGAAAATTTCATCAACTCGATTTTTTTTCTGTTTTTTTTTTTTTTGGAAAATAATTATATTTATTTATTGAAGCAAGAAAAAACATTTCTAAATGAAAAATAATTATTACATTAATTGTGTGTGCGTTAATCCGATAAATTGACTATTTTACATAAACATTTAAATGGAAGAGCAAACGAATTGTCTAGTGTATATAAGTAAGTAATTTGTTAAATAAGTAATATGTTAAAAGCTAAAATAAATATTTATTTTAAGAGGAACTTCAAGTCACGTCGAGAATACTTTTGGACAAAGGATGTGTCAAGAAAAAAAATGTTGAGTAACCCTTATTAAGAGGCAAGAGTCCAATAATAATCATCAGAGCTAAACACAAATTAGTTAAAAAGTTAAAAGTTAATTAACGAAGTTTTTAACTTTCTCGTTCAATTAGAAAATCACTCAAAAGTTAATTAACTCGCGCTAAATTTCTTCCGTTAATTCAAGTTAGTTAAATATAAAACGAGCAATTGAAAAGTAAAATCAATAACAAAAACGGAAAAATTAGGGAAAGTCGAATGATTTACTGGCAGTTACTTTCCTCATGAATATAAATAAATTAAACTAAATTACATAAAAACTAACTGAATCAAAAATTTAACGACAATTCGAATTTCTAGTTGCCCTTGCTTAAATGTATCTACATTATTTCTATAAAAAAATAAAATTTAACGACGTTAACTTTTCAACGAGATTGACTTAGCAAAGTTAAGTTTTTGGTTTACTTTTCTCAGATTAACGAAGTTAAATTCGTAATTAACGATGCCCACTTATGATAAAAATAATAGCGAAGTTGTTCACGATCTTTGCTAAGTCAAGTGAATTGTGATATTGCAAACGACAGCTTCAATATGACTAAATACATATTCTTGTTGTTAAATTGAAGCGTTTTTATTGCTTTTCATTTAACAATCCAAAGCAGTCAACATTTTACAGCGAATTTTGAATAAAAAAATTATTTAGTTGCAATACGTGATAAGATGATAAGAATTGATAAGAAAAGAATAAAGCCAAAATCTTTACACTTTGCTAATTATTTAAAACATTATTTAGACAAAATCTCTCTTTAAATTTTACCATGTAAAATTAAAATGTTTTAACTATGTATATAAGATATAAAAAATATAAAAACAATGTATTTAATAGAGATGTTGACATCATTAATAAACAATTTGCCATTTTTTGAATGTTGCCAATTTGACTCAAAACCAACCGAAGAAATTCCAAGATAAACAAAATTAAATTTGATTTAAATTGTTTTTAGTGAATATTTTCATTTCATTTGCATTTCTTTTTTAGCATTTTTTAATGACAAGTCATAAATTCTAAATTTTTTAGCGATTAAAAATGTCATGAAAGCAACAACAACATAAATGAGCGTAATCGAGTATAAACTGAAATCAAAACAGTTCCAAGTCCATCTTTACTTCGAAGGCGATTAAGATCAATATCTAGCATCTGCTATATACATATATAATACATATCTATATATACAATATCTATATACATGTATATACAAAAAGAATATAAAGTAGCTTTTTCATGTAATTTAAATGAAATTTTTGTGTGTCATTTTCTTTAATAATGACGTGACATTTATTGCATGCTTACATATGCAATAAATGTCGCTTAGCACAAAAGTCTACACAATAGTGACAGGCGACAACAACAGCGAGTGTGTGTGTGTGTGTGTGTGACATACAGGATTGTTGTTGTTGTTGCTTTTGTAGTTACCTACTTTTGAAAATGTTCAATTTTAAAACGCGGGCGTAAAATTGCTAAAGTCAGATGTTGTATCTAAAGAAAGAATCTCACTGCGTGGCTAAAATGTCACACACATGCACATGCACACACACAGACAGACACACACAATTGCAGTGTCCGCAAAATTCAGCGGTCACACAAATAAATTACAACAAGAATCTGTCGTTGATATATACACATGTATATATGTATAGCCATATATATACATATACATATGTATTTGCGCCGTTGTCTGTCATTTTTATTTAAATATTTTCGGTTCTTCTAAAAATACGAAAAGCATTCTTAAAGATAAATTTATGTCTGTATTTTGTTGTTGTATACCCAGCAAGAACTCATTGCGTTGTCGTTCTGCGCTGTTGAGAAAAAAAGAATAGCTACGAGGCGTGGAACGGAGCAGCAGGGGCTAGGTTAGCCGCGTAGAGTGCTTCTTCACACGGGGGGAGAGGGGGGGTGGCGACGTTTGAGTGCGGCACTGTCTAGAGTTGCTATGTTGATTATGAGGTGATGTTCCGTTCCACCGATCTTCAACTGTGTGCTGTGCTGTGCTGTGTGATGTTATGGTTGTGATGTTTAGTGTTCGGCCACTAGTGCCAATGGCTCGATTCTTTTATTTTGATTATTTTCCTTTTTCTTTTTTAAATTTGACTTTTCGAATTCTGGTTGATATTTTTAAATGTTCTTTAATTTTGTTGTTGTTTGGTTGTGTTGTGTTGTTGTCACTGATTAAATACTGCGAAATTTGCGAAATGTTTTCTCGATGACGTCAAAGTCTACCTTGTTCTCGAAAACAAGCTGAAAATTGCTCAAGACTGACAAAAAAAAACGAACGAAATCGAAAAGAAACGCTGAAACGCTTCTTTCGAAAGAGCGCTCGTTGCGTTGCGTTCGTCGCCTGCCACCGCACATGATGTGTGACCGGTTGTTTATTCGCTCGGCCGGCATTTGTGCGTACCGTACCGCTTCAGACCAAACGAACGAACGCTAATGGCTGGCACTTGCCAATAAAGCGCTACAGCTGGGTGCTGGCGCTGTTCCTTTGCTTTATTGTTAGCTCGAGAAAAATAATTAAAAGCGTATTTTTCTTGATAGTATGTGTTCAATTGTCAAAATAATGATGATAGTATCTAAGTCACTAATCGCTTTCAATACACTCAACGCAAAATGCCAAAATGAAGGTTAGTTCTGTCAATTGAAAGGATTACACAAGAGATTTAAATGTGGCACCAAATGACCACAAAACTTCAATCAAGTGGACTTACGGAAATAATATCGTATCTCTCTTAATCTGTCAATGGAAAGTGGAAACCAAGGAGGACACTACACCTCCCATACAAACAACCGCTATCTATGCGAAAAATAAATAAATTAAAATAGTTGCAGTGCAAATAACCGGTTAATATTCGGTATTTAACATTTTCGTAGTAACACAAAACTACTAACCAAAAAGGGGCGTGATTCGAGAACAACAACGCCCACTTACAATAGAGACATGTAACACGTACATATGTGCTAAAAAATGGAGGAGGGTATATGATCAACAAAACAACAAAATACACACAAGCAGTTTCCAACAACAATTCAATGTGGTTGTTGGAATATGTGGGGAGTTTCGGCTGTGTTCTTGCTGTTGTACAACAATAATTATTGTGCTTGTTGTAAGGACAGTGTAATGCCGGACACGAAGATAGCTTTCTTATTGTTCTCAGGTGGAAACTTTTTTTTTTTAGGTTTGTCAAAGAATTTGCACGAAAAAAAATACTTCAAAATCGACGCTTATTGTCAAAAAATGGAATTATTTCAAAAGCTTCAGAATTTCTTTTATCAATTTTCAAAATTATTTGTAAATAAATTTCGTAATGGCTATTCTTTAATTGTTTTTTTTTTATCAATAATATCGATCTTTGACTTGGAAAGTGGAAAGTTGTCATGTAACGCAACATCATGTGGGTCAAAGTGAGAACGCTAACGGGCAGAGTGGTTGAAATCAATATTGAACCGGACGACACTGTTCTTCGGATCAAGGAGCGTGTAGAGGAGCAAGAAAGCATACCGCCCGAGCAGCAGCGTTTAATCTATATGGGCAAACAAATCAACGATACCAGAACTGTTGCCGATTACAACATCCAGGGAGGTTCTGTGTTACATTTGGTTTTGGCATTGCGTGGTGGAGCTCAACACAAGAAAGGTTCCTCATATCTAAACGCTTACAAGATGTACTCCTACCGCGGCAGCGGTCATCCAACTGAGTCAAAGTTCTTTCCAAGATCCAACAATAAAATAACTATTGTGAATTCAATCTAACCTAATAGTGCACCTCAAAATAGTTTAATAAAAAATTATAACTACATAAACAAAATGGAAAAGCTCCAGTTTTGTATTATTAAGACTTCATAATAATTCCGGTTCGTCTCTGGACCTAAGAATATTCTCCATGAAGGTATCGTCCAAAAAGCGACTCCGGCCATTCATTTTCTCATCAATTTAAGTTCAAGTGATGTTAAAATAAAATTTATTTATTGATTTTTTATTTTACTTTTTTTTCGCAGTGTATATTTGTTGTTTTTTTTTTCTTCTATTCCTCGCCTGCAATTGTTAAATTCATTGTCGGCTTCTTTGCCAAAACGTTGTGAATTTTATCACTTTTAATTTTATTGATTTGCGTTGCGAAGGAGGCAGCCGGTCGGCCAGCATTTGCCTTGCAAATGTGCTGCACTAGAAAGTGCCATCAGCAAGCACCGCCTTCGACGCCTTCGACGACGCTTTCGAAATTGCTTTTTGGCATCTGCCACCGACTTGCTGCGGTCAGTGTAAATGTGAAGGATGACGATGTAGCCATGACTTAATTTAAGCGCTTTAACATTAAAAATACCATCTAAATGCAAATGCAAATGCATTTTGATGATAGTCTTTGCATATCCTTGTGCTAAATTGATATTACTTGGCAGCGATAAAAAGTCACAGTGATAAAATGGAAAATCAGTTTTGATATCTGTGTACATGTTTTACAATGAAATCAGAGTAGTCCCGAACGTTGAAAAGAATTATTGATTAATTTAAATTCAAAACAGTTTCCATTGCATTCATAAAAGTTTGGCAAATCTTTCGAATTTCTTTTCCAAAACGATATCGAATATTAGATAAGGCAATTTACGAAAATGTATGTATAACCTTGGCTAATGAGACGTTTCCGCTTCATTTCGAAATAAACACTCCAGACACAAAGTTTACAAAACAAATCCGACCTCGGAATGGCTTTTAATAAACCGCAGCAGCATGGAACATTTCGTATAAACACCCTCTCCGAGTTCAACGTTAGTGTAAACAAACTCATTAAATCGGTAACTGTATACCTTAAATGCTATTGGATGCGAAATTCACAATGATAGACAGACAGACAGGCAGACAGACAGAAAGGCTGACTGACGGGCGGCATTGGCCTAATTTGCTGAGTCATTGTCAACATTTTACAAACTCATTACAAAAGTTGCCTTACAGTAATTCTGCACATTAATTGTCCGATGACGCCAAGGAAGACACTTACCTTTTTTGGGCACCTCCTCATCGCTCAGCTGTTGTTCTGATATGTGCTCGACATCGAGTAGATCGGATGAGACATCTGAACGCTCATCGTTCTGATCCAAGGAATTCTTATGAAGATTGAATTTGTGACACACTTCAAAGGCCTGACCGACGGTGCGTACGATGCGCATTGCTTGTGACTGAAATGAAAGAGAAAGAGAGAGAGAGAGAGAGAGAGTTAATGATAATTCATGTGAGGAAGTGTTAAAAAATGTGGAATATGTTACATAACTCTCCTAAAAGTTGCATATAAATACCGAATATTTATTAGTTAAATTACCACCTCAAACCACTTTTCGAATTTAATTTTAAATGAGTTAGACTTCGCACTAGTTGAGAGTGCCTTTAAATATCCCAACCCACTTCAGTGTGCTAATTCCAAAATACATTCAATTATCCTACTTAAACTGCTAATTACAGCATGTACAAGTGCCTACGCCTACGCTCGCTTGTCAAACCACTTTTTACCTCCAACTCGTCGTTATTGTCGATGGCAAAACCACCGCCGCCGCCGCATCCTGTCGTATCTGGCGCCGCATTATTGCTCATCAGATAGCGATTATCGTGCAGCATGCTCAAGTTATCACAGTTTCCATTGTTGTACGTGTTGTTGCCCACATTAGAGGCAATCACATGGGCGCCTATACCTCCGCCCATAGCTATGCAGTCACCTTGTACAGAGCGTTGCAGCGGTGAGCTGCGACGTCGTGCTTTTCCCTTTTCCGCCGCGACTACAGGCTCACGAAACGAGAGTTTCTTGCGCGGTTTATCGGTTTTGGGGCGTTCGGCTATAATTCCACCACTGCCACCACCGCCAGCACTATTGCCACCACCTCCACTGCCCATGCTGCTCGAGCTGCTATTATCGAACTGTGCGTTGCTTTCGTAGTTCGAATCGGTTAATGACTTCCGGCGCTGCAGTTGTGAGGCGCGTTGATCGGTGCGCTGATAAACTGCTGACGTCTTCTGTTGCTGCGGGTATTGATTGGGGTGATGGTGAGGAGGATGAGGATGATGGTGGTGCTGCTGCCGTCGACCCAGTTCGGGACTGGTAATAAGTTCGGTGGGAATATTCTGACGATGCAATATGCTGCTACGCTTGCCTCCCAGGCTGCCGTAATTATCGATTACGGCCTTTGAAGTTGCGTAATTACTGTGATTTGAATGACCAGCACCAGCACCGCCGCCACCATTTCCCATCGCTGATAGCACGTGATTGTTATTCAACACAAGTTGTGCTGTCGACGTTTTATGCTCCGGCATTGGTGTTGCTTCCGGTGTTAATTTCTTAAACTTGAGACGCGCCCTTAGTACACTTTCGCTGCGTTCGCGTTCATGTCGGCGTTCCTTGTCGGAGGTGTTGCTCATGGGCGGCGGTAATGACCTTCGCGAGAGTCGCACATTTTCGGTAGTTTTGCTGAGTTCACGTTTGACCGGGCGTTCCTTTTCAATTAAATAAACGGTGTTCTCGTCGTCGTTGAAAAGAATGTGCTTCGGTGAAGTATTGCCGCTGCCGTTATTGTTTCCGGTACCGGCACCGCTTCCGTTACTGTTACTGTTGTTTGTACTCGCCTTTGTATTTGAATTTGCGTTCGCATGTGTTTCATGTTCATCTTTGAGAACACTTTTATGGCCGTAATAACCATCGTCGTTCTGATAATAATCTTCATCTCCTTCGTCGTACATGCAATCGTTGGCCTTTAGATTGCGTTGGTATTCCTCTTTGGCCCTGAGGATATTCTCGATGAAGGTATCGTCCAAAAAGCGACTCCGGCCATTAAGTTTCTTTTCCGCCGCAAGTTCATCTTCTACACAGTTGATCAGTTCGTTGATATCGAGACTCTTATTACGCGAGACGACTTGCTTTGGCTTGCGCTGATTGGACTTCTTGAGCGACATGAAGCCGTTCTCATTGATGATGCCGGCATTATTGCTCAACGTCTTTTCCTTATTGGATTTGTCGCTAAGTATGTCGCGTATGATACCGCCACCATTGCGGAATATATTTCGATGGCAATTCGTTGCGGCACTCTCTTTCTTATCATCGTGCGCCGCGGCGTTGCTTGTCGTATTTGTTGCGTTCGATGCTAATGTCTTTGTGTTCGCTGCATTTGTTTGTGGCGTCGTCGTTGTGGTCTTCTCTGTGGATTTCTTACTACGCGTCCAAGGCAGAAAATCGAATGCCTTTGTGATGGGACTACGTGGTGGCGCTGCGGTCGGTGCCTCCGAAACGCTGCGATTGCGCCAGAGACCACGTTTAGAGGTGGGCGTTGTTGGTGTCTTGGCGGTAGGACCGCCAATCGGTATCGGTTTGCTGATACTTTCGTGCTTCATCATTTCACTATTTTCACGCAATTGTCGAATTTTTCAATTCGCATGGAATTCAAATCCGCTTTTTGCACTTTCAACGTTTCTCGACCAAATATGGTCGTGAGCGTTTGGTTTTATTTTTGAAAATGGCTGCCGCGCTCACTCCTGTGTACACTTGTCAAATGTTATTCGCACTCAAGCGCTGCCACCTGCGTCGTTCTAGCGCGCGAATCCAAATATCTGCGATTGCGGTTGAAGGTCACGCATTTGACTTTCATTGGCCAACGTGGTCCGGTCTGGTCCGTCGGTCGGTCGTGTTGCGGTCGCTCGCTCTCTTTGTGCACAATTAAAAAACTATTAAATTAAAATATTGAATTTTCATTTAGGTTCTTTGTTGTTTGTTGTTGTTTGTTGCGGCGGTTCCACCTTCGCACAGTTTATTCACTTTTCGCGCGTGTATAAGTTTTCCCGTCGTGTCGTGATTATTTCCCCGCATACGAATTTTCCGTTTTGGTCGGGGTCTCACGGTGCGGAAATTTTTGCGCACTCACTTTTGAACATTCTTTTTGTTGTTATTGTTGTTGTGGTTTTGCAATTTTATACAAAGTTTATTTTTTTCCTTTAATTTATCATTTCACTTTTGTGTAAATACACACAAACACAGACACAAACACAATATTCAATACGATATTTCTATAATCGAGTTGTTGTTGGTATTGTTTTTGATGTTGTTGTTGGAGAGATGCTGAGCTATGAGTGATATTTCGATCAGCTTACCGCTTGCGAAAATAATTATTTTCAAAATACATGCAAAAATGTTTTGTTTTGTTGCTCTTTTTTCTCGTACATTTGGAATGTTTCGTGTTTCGGAGTGAGTTCCTGACACGGTAACCTAAAACTGACACTTTGACGAATTGAATTCGGAATTGTTTACACAAGTTGAAAATGTCAAGAACGCAATTTGCAACAGTTTAAAATCGAAATTTCGATTATTTCGTTTTTCCATTTATGAATTTTATTTATTTTTCGTATTGGCTTTTGTGTTCCTTGGAAGTTCGAATGAAGCACAAAGAAATTTAATGGAAAAGAATCAATGCAGATATTAACATTTAAAAAAGTAAAAGAAACTTCTTAAGCGGGGGCACATTTATGAATACAAAAAAAAGAAAGATTGAGTTTTAAACAATCCGTACGATACAATTTGGAGCAATAAAACTGCCCACTTACACACGAGGAGAATCCAAAATGTCAAACAATGCTTTTAGAGGACTTCAGGCTGCCCACACAAACGAATCTATTAAATATGGTATTCCAGACTGTATTTTAAACTTAAGAAATTGTACACAAACAAACACCCACGCACACACAAGGAAGCAAAAACAAAAAACAAATTTCCATTATTTTATTTATTCTTTTTTTTCTCAGTTTATTTGCAAAACGCCTCGCATCAGCCTTAGCCTCAACCTCGACGCAACGTCTCGAGACTGTTTTTTATTTGACTTTTTTTTTTTATTGACCAACGTCGAACGACGTCACTAAAGAAGCTATCAAACAAAAACAACAACAAAAAACCAAGTGAAAATATACAATCAGCGAGCGTAAAAAAGTCAATGAAACAAACGCTTAAACCACTTTTTCGTATTAACAGTTGAGGAAAATACAACAACACAGCAACAAATAATCACGCAAATCAGCAGCTAAGCAGAAAATTTAAAACCGAACTAAAATTATACGCTGCAAGTAATCGAAATTCGCTGTGAAAGTAAATTGCGGCGGCGTTGGTTGCTACGCAGTAAGTAACGAACGCCTTTCGACGTAATTGAATTGTTTAGATTCGCGTGTTGCCATTGTTCTTGTTTTTGTTATTGTTGTGTTTTTTTATGTGTGAAGTCGCCATGAGTTTAAGCGTTTCGTTAGGCGAACAAACGAATGGACTAACGGACGGACGGACGAATGAATGAATGAACACTTGTTGTTAATTAATTATTTATGTATTTTAACATAAAAATCACTTGGGCAGAAAATTGATAATAAACAAAAAATGAAATTTTCGCACACAACAAAATCAAAATTAATTAATTCGCTTTTCTTTTTTTATTGTTGTTTTCTTTTTTTCTGAAGAAGGTGGCGCAGTAGTGAAAAACGTGTGCGAACCAAAATGCCATGGTTAGATGCGTTATATATGAAACTCAATAAAAAGAGCGTGTGATTTTAGATATAAGATACTCTATCTGGATACTTTTAATTGATGTTCTTAGCGTATTGAGGATTATGCTACCATTAGACTATATATTGTATTTGGTTCAATAAAGTTCATTATAAATATAAAAAAAAATGAGTTGAAGTTTGATTAGAAATACGAAAAGACTTTTTCGACAACCCAATATATAAAAGAAAACGCTTTTAAAAATTGCTTAGGTTAGGTTATAATGGCTGTCTCTTCAAAAAAGAGACTCACTTAGGTTAGGGGCTCTTTAAGATGACATGTGGTATACGAGTTATACCACTAACTGAATCATCCTGTACTGTAAAAATTGCTAACGCAATTATTTTCGGGCTGAAAATCTCTTGTGCGCTGGTAAACTTTTAAAAGTTTTCGATTTATAAAAAAAAAGTTGGTGTAAAATTTGGAGAAAACAACATCAACTTAAAAAAAAACATCAACTTATTTGAGTGCTCTCATGTTCACTACAACAGATACATTTTGATGTATTATTGACATCTTCGAGATATCCAAGGTCGTCGTTAAAAGATATTTTGCCATTTTACCCATACGCTTTTAAACTTTTGAGCGTATTTCATCATTTGCGCGGCAGCTGAATTGAGAGCGCAATCGACCCCAAAGTCAAAAAAATTGATTGCTTTAAAAAATTTGGAAAATTAAGAACGAGTTTTGTTAAACGAGTAAGATAAATTCAATATTAAGAAACATTATTAAAAACAATTCTTTAAATTTTAAAACAAACAAACAAGCAAACAAACGTGACTACAAGTCTCAAGTATTACACATACAAAAACAAAAATTATTTTTAAGCGATCCGAGACACCGAAAGCGAACAACTTGCAACCAACGATTTATTGTAAATTTCAAAACCAGCCGACGACGACGACGACGAGCCTGCTTCGAAAGCACATTTATCTTTCGGAACTATTGGGGGGCGGGGGTGTGGTAGTTGGTGTGATTATGGTTATTTTGAATTATTACAAAAGTCAAAACAACGAAAAAATCAAAAAATAGTCTCAAGGTAATTACATGGCGATGTGGGCGTTTGTCTTGCTTTGAGGGCGAGTCATTCCGGTCGGTCAGGCGTCAGGCGGTTCGCCGGCAAACAGGCAATACCCCCTCGTGAAAATCTGAAAAGCTGGCGTCACAAAGTCTAAACGGCAAAGTAAAAAAAAAGTGGCTAATATGCATGACCGAGTGCGTTGCTGGAATACACACGCACCCAGGCACACAGACGCATACACACGCACACACACACACACACAGTTTGACATACTCTTGCACAGCCTAGTCCAATCTATTGCCGGATTGACACAAAGGTGTTGACTGATTCATAAATATTAGAAATGTTGCAATTAAAGATGTTCTCTTTCAACTGTAAATGATTTTCAATTTCGTTGTTGTTGTTCTTTAGTTTTTGTTTTTTTTGTTTGTTTTTGTGACTAATGGAAAAATACTTAAGTCGATTTTGTAAGCTAAAATGTGAAATATTCGATTTTTGGCTGATTTTTGTTTGATTTTCTAATGCCTGCCCCGCCGCCCGCCGCCTCTGAGTGAGTTGATTTTGCTTGAGATTTTTTAAGGGGCCATCGAAGAAAGATGCCAAACACATTTCAAGCGAGACCAAATGAATTTTCTATTCTTCTTCTTTTTCTTTTTTTTATGGAAATTGCATATTGGACACTCTGTCGAAATTATGATGAGTAAATACCAAGTTCGGTTTTTTTGTTGTTCATTTATTTTCGGTTCGATTTTAAAATGAAAATAGAAACATTTTCCAAATGATTCATTTCAAGACGACGACGCTCAGGTATGCTAAAGATTTCAAATATGCAAAAAATAACAACAACAAAAAGTAACTTTTCGCGAAATGTGTTCTTCTTCATTTGCGCCGCAAAACAATATTCGAGAAAATGGCCGAAATACTTAACTGTAAAATGTTTTCCGTACAATACAAAATACGCAAAAACTTGAAAACTCAATAAAAATTATTTTGCACATTATTACATAAACATTGAGAGAGGGGAGTGGGGAGCGGAAGGGGCGTGGTTGTTGCGATCCTTCTATAATTGTTTTAATTTGTCTGTTGAGTGTGAATTTGTTGTAGATAACAAGAATACAAACAAATTTGCATTTAATATAATTTTAATTTCATTATTGAAACAAATATTGAACAGATTTTTGCCTTAAAAGAACTCGAAATAATTTTCGTTTGCTTCTCAAGTTTTTGTCCATTTTTTCTTGTGTTTTTTACATTGGAAAAAAGGAGATAAGTCTTAGAAAAATCGCTTTAGTTTAATCATTCGCTTCTTAGAAATACGCACTTATAAACCGAGAAGATAAGTAATCGCAAACAAAAAAATGAATTCTTCATTACATTTTATTAAGCCTTTGCATATTTTACGCTTGCATGCTTATTTATGCTTTCATGCTTATTTATGCTATTTAGCTTATAGATATTTTCCTGCAATTTCTTTAATTATTTCAATAAAAGTGCATTCAAACTTAAAATTACATTTTTTATACTTTGGTAATAAGGAACAGTCATACCAATCACATTTACAAAAACTAGAAAAATGCAACTGTGACTTCTGTAAATCAAACAAGTATCAAAAGAACATTTTAAGACCGATTTTAATACTGAAAAATAACCGAAAACTTGATTTTAATTATGACAGTGCAATCAAATACTTGATTACAGTTTATTTATTCATATGCTACAAAAAGGCGGCAGCACATTAGCATTTCTCTTTAGTGTTTCATATTTTGATTGAAGATCCCAAACTCACACAAACACTAAACATAAACGTCAAAGTTAACAAGTGTCAAATGTCAAACTGAAATGTTAAAACAAAGTGTCAAAATTAATGTCTAATTGTGTATTCTTGCCTAAAGCAAAAGTACGTATGTATGTATTAAACAAAGTTTTTTCGTTTTCAAAATTTTAAAAGATCAGCTGATTTCACAAGGAGCCAATCAACGCCCATCGACTGACTATTGCGAGTGCGAGAGTTGTACCTTTCGCTTTATTTGGTGAGTGTGACACTTCGAGAAAAGAAGTCAAAAGACAATCACAAAATTGAACTCGATTTAGAAAAGAACACAAAGCAATGAAAGGACATTTGCCATAGAAAAGAAAACACTTTCAGATTAAAAATTTTTCTATTTTAGTATAGATTAAATAATCAAAATGTTGTTAACTTGTTTAGGGTGTATTCGCCCATAGTTAATAATATAAAAAAAAAGAAAAAGCAGAGCACCTGCCAAAGTTTCGAAATCTTTACAAAACTATCGAATCGAATCGATTGAGAAGTTGCATTAACGTTGATCTGCCCTTGACGTCTTCTTCTTCTTATTCTTAGTTTTGTATATTTGTACAGACAATATTAAAAACAAACTAATTACTTTGTATACGGTAAATATTGTTTTAAAACGATTTCTCTTACATTATTTATTTACGAAATCTAGACAGAAGAAGAAGAAGAAAACACTAACAAAAATACAAATTAAAAAAAACTATATTAACTGAATTTTAAAAGCAAACACATAAGAAAACGCGATAAAAGAAATCACAACATTTACGCGTGTTGTTAATAAAATACTTAAAAATACAACAACATCAACAACAACAACAAGAACAACAACATTTTTAAGACCATTTTACTTAAGTGTGTAATGCAAGCAAAGACGAACAAATGAGATGAGTTCTCCATTTTTTTTTGTTGTTGTTGTTGTTTTGTTTGTTTTGGGTACTTTCAAGAAGCTATTAAATTATTATTGTTAAGCAAATTTTTTGTTGTTGTAAATGTATTTTTGTTGTAAAACCTATACTAAGTAATGAGCGTATTTAACTACGTCGCAGCGTCGCGAATATTTTTGTTGCTGTAATATGTGATTTTTGGCGGCGTGTGGTTGACTTCGCTCGTCCGCTCGCTCGCTCGCTCGTTGGCAAAGTAATTTTTAGCTCTACTGTAAATGACGGCAATTACATTAAAAGCCGGAAAATGTGTGGAAGAAAAATTGTTTTATTGGCGGACGGGCGGGCGGGCAGCAGCGCGCTTAAGAAAACAGAGCGAAAATAGGAAAAATAATTGCCAATTTGAAAATTTGAACATTTTGCACGACGGACGACGGACGACAACAACCGCGACGGAAAGTGTTCCGCACTTGAAAACCACACAGAAAAAACAACAACACGAACAAAAACTGTATTCAAAATTAGAAATGGCCATTGGAATATTTGTATTTGTATTTGTTTTTGCTTTTTTTTTTTTGTTGCTGGGAAATTTTAGTTTTTGGCTTATTTTCGATTTCGTGCGCCAATCAAGTGGAACCGACGAAGACGTCGACGACGGCGACGCCGCTGCTCCACGGGAACTGAACTCGCGGTGCGCTGCTCTGTCGGCACATTTGAGAGAATAGCTCATAATTTATATTTAATTCTTAAGCTGCGGCTATAAGCGAAATGCACGCGAATTGTTCGAAACCTTTGACAGAATTGAAATTGTTGAAATATTTCGGAATGCGGAGCGCAATTTTTATAATCGCAATGAAATATTTTCGAATTGGATTTTTTTTTATTCGAATTTTCATTTTCATTTAAGCGAAACCAAATAAAAATAAATTCATAAAACCGAAGAAGAAGAAGAAGAAGAAGATAAACTGAGAAATGTTCAAATTAACAATTTTCCGGGATGCCAAAAAAGAAAACAGACGAAAAAATATTTTCGAAAATATGAAAAATATTTTTTTGCACATAAATGAAACGATTGTTTCTTCTTCTTTTCTTCTTTTCTTTTCGGTTGTTTGTGTTTTTGTTGTTTCTGGGGCGTCACGTGTCTGCCTCAATGCCTGGCTAAATTAAGCGGTGATCCACCTGCGCCAAAGTCCAGAGTCGGGTCGGAGCGATTTTCGCTCGAGACTTGTTGTTGTTGTATATTATTTTAGCATGTAAATAAAATTAATTGACATGATGTGTTAAAATCGAAAAAAAAAAACACAACAGCAACAAAAATACAATTATTTGTTGTTGTTATATGTTTGCGTGTGTGTGTGGACGCAAAGTAGAGGCGCGTGTTGTTTGGAAAACAAATTTTGAAATTTTGTGAAAATATTTTCAATATCTTCGGTTCGGGCTTTTTTTTTTTCGTCTTTGTCTGAGTTTGTGACGGTAGGTAGCGTTCAGTGACGTCAGCAACCGAAGAATGACAATTAACTTTTATTTTATTTTATTGTCAACTTTTTTGTTTGTTGCAAAATTAGTCTATTTTAAAAATTAATTTAAAATTTTTCTAAGAAACACACACTCACACACACAAATATACGAGAGCATAAAGAAGAAGAAGAAGAAAACTTCGCAGTTGTTGGAAATGATGGATTGACTAGCAAAATCTTTTTGACACTTTTGTCGCAAAATTGTTTTAATTAATTTTTGCATGTCTTCTCTTGAAAATATTTATTTTTGCAAAACTTTCGCGTGTATTTATACAAGTATATGTACGTTTGTATGTATGTGTCGTCGATATGTTTGTTTATCGTATTTAGCTAACATTTCACTTTTATCTGCTGCTTTATCATTTATTGATCGTTTTGATGCTTTAAGTTTTCCATTCATTTAAGGCTTAAGCAAATAAACATTTTCTTTCTTTTATTTCTTTGCCGAGTTTAATTTGTTTTGTTTTGTTTTTGTTGTTGTTATTTTGTAATTTTTCCACTTTTGTTTCACTCTAGTTTGTTGTTGCACAGCACAAGTTTTTTTTTAATTTTTGTATTTCAACTATATTTGAATTTTATTTTTACGCTTCAGCCGGAACACGACTTTTCCGCCGCACAGTACTTTACGCACTGATCGCACGACTCTGCGCCAATATTGACTTCAGCGAAGGCGCTTTTCCATTGAAAGCACAACGCACGTTCACTCTCTCTCGCTCTCTTGGCGCTCGGTTTTCCATTGTGCTTTTTAACGTAGAGCTTTTCTGATTGATGCGGATGCGTATTGGAGATCGGACGCTCTTCCATGGAAATACATTTCTCAACGTTGCTGCTGCTCTTTTGCGCTCTGAAGGTGTTCTTGTAATGGATTCTTAATATTATTGAACTTTTCTCAATTACTTTTTTGTTCCTTATATTGTAAACTACAAATGCTCCGCTCGACAGCGATGAGTTCTCTTTAGTCTCTTCTCTCATCCTTTTGAAGTTGTTCTTAAGTTGAAATACAAGAGCGCTCTAATTACAATTACTACTACACGTGATGTTTTTGTTCTTTTCTTTTCGTTTTTGTTGTAACTTTTCCATCAGTGCTACCAGATTTTCGTACAGTGAAATTGTTAGAAAAAGATAATGTCGACATTCTTTTTTTCTTCACGAATTATGAAGGTAAATCAAACACAATAATTTTTGTTTATCAGTTACGCTTCTTTAGGTTCCATTGTTTTGTAATTTATTGTTCATCATAGTAAAGATCTTCATGCTGGCAACTCTGCCTGCCGCCATCTCTTCGTTTGTTCGCTCTGGCTATATGCCACAATTTCTTCAACTCATGCCTCAACCACGCTACGCCAAGACACTCCACGCCATGCCACGCCACGTCGCGCCGTTTAGGAGAATTATAATGCTGAAGATGTACTTATTGGTTTTATGTCTTATGACGTCATTGCTTTGAATTTCTTTCTGCGCTGTTCGCTTATCGCGGAAGTAAACAAAATTTCTTTAAAAATGAATTTTTTCGATTTTCCGTTTGTGTTTATTTTCGGTTTTGGTTTGCAATTAATCATTTCGTTCCTCATCGTTCTGTTTAATTTTGGTTATCGAAAGAAAATATTGAAAATCGAATGGAAAGTGGAAATGGGTGCAAGCGGATACTGTGCAGACGCGACAGGCGTACTGAGCAACGTGTCGTATGAGTGTTTTTTTCCAACGGCATGGAAACCTTTTAAAATACAAAAAAAAAGAAAAATCGCATCTACCCAGTAACCAAAACTAAGTGGAACACTAAATTTACGGTAACATTTTGGCGCAATTCCAGTAAAAATAAAGATTCGCAGAAAACATCAAATATAAAAACAACAACAACAAAAACATATGTCTGTCGCATGTGATTTTATGTCGCTGTAAGTAGCCGCGCCGCGTCGCGCCACGCTTCTCGCCTTTTCAAAACATTTTCTTTGTGCGCTTTACTTTTATTTGCACCGCATTTACATGTGTTTGTGCGTTTGTGCACGTCTGTGTGTGTGTATGTAAGTTGATTTTACACTACAGCAAATTTGAAAATCTATTTTTTTCTTTTTTTTTCGTAATTTGGAAGCTCGTAAACGCCAGCAGCAACTGCAACGGCAGCAGGCGGCGGCAACGATTTGCCAATTTCCAAACTATTTAATTCGGACTGTGCGGCGCAAAAATAATTCAATTAAATTAAATGCATATTTTGCATTTAAATTTATGTTCAACAGACACACACACACACACACACACACACACACACACACACACACACACTCACTCACGACTATTGCTACAACAACAAAATGGCATAAGTAAGTGCAGCTGCATTTTCTCTACGCCCATTCCGAGTTTTCTTCGTTTTTTTTTTGTTCGGTAATATTTTAATTATATGCCATAAATTTTTAATTAGTTAATTAGATTAATTGCAAGACGAAAATACATTTTTCCAAGAAGAGAGAGAGAGGCAATTTTTTATTGCCATACGTTTTGCATAATTAAAAAAAAAGAATACGGCAAGTACGAGTACGAGCAACTCTCTCTGCTCTTTTAATCTCCAACGTGGAATCAAAATGTACTTAACAAAGTGTGCCAGGTTGAGAGAGAATTGGAGTTCCTACTCTCTCTTTGGTAATCTTATAGTCAAAATCAAGTGTCATTAAATGTAAAATTTACATTTATTTCATATGAAATTAAAATTTAGCTCTTGACTATAAGAGTACTTTCTCAAGCTGGAACATTGTGCGTGAAATAAGCTGAAACAATTACAAGACAAAAACAACGAAAAGTGAACTCACCTTTTTGTGACTCTTGAAGACGGAACATTTGAATGTGTCGGTGCTGGCATCTCGTGCAATATAGCTAAATATTTTGAGATCGCTGCTGTCGTGCGACACATAAAATATCCGATAGATGGGGTGGTTGAGCAGCTCGATTTCCTCCGGATCATTGGTCCAGTTCTTTTTCTACACACACGTAAGATAAAAAACATTTTAATTACTCAAATTAGCGCTCAAATGAAAAGTTAACAACAACAACAAATTTACTTACTTTTCTGCGGCGCTTCTTGAGCACAACGCGAACTCCATTCACCGAAACGTTTATCGTCACTTTGCGCTTCTTCATGTTCTGCACTTTGCACTCGTACTGCAACAGAGAAGAAAGAGAGAGAAAGAGAGAAAGAAAATGTAAATTTCAGTAAATGAAAATTTTAAATGTGTAATCGACTTAAAGCTTCAGTTTAATGAGGACGCACGCATCAAAGCAAATCAACGCTAAACCGAAGACCTTAAGAAATCATAAAAATGATAAATGCTCGCAAAATGATTTCAGCTAATTTTAACCACGCTCACGCTCACGTTCAACGCTCACACCCGCATTCACACAAACATCCCTAAAAGGATAGCAAGGAAAATCCTTTTGTTGTCTCAGGCAAAATCCAGCAGCGGCAGCAGGCAGACATAAAGACAGACAGATAAAAGCAGCTGTAATCACACAACCGACACAATGTAAAATATTTGTATGTGTTCGTTAGTTTGACAAACCTACACACTCACACTTTTATGCATACATTAGCATTGATAAGCCGCTGAGGGGGAACCCAGTGGGAAAGCAATTACTTTGCATTAAATGTTTTTAGTAAATCTTAATTTTCTTTTATTTGTTGTTAAATTTAAGGAATCAAAGCTTATATTTTCAATAAAAAATAATTTTTTTCTTGTGCTTAATAATAACAAAATACAATAAGTCCATTAAAATAATTTTTGAACTGAAGTTTTAAAGTTAAAGTAAAAAACTATAAATTTATGGCATTTAGGCGTTTGACTCTCCAAGTATCTATGACTTAAACTTTCCTGCTGGGGCAAAATTTTATTGGCCTTGATAAATGTACGCCGACAGAGCACGGAGAATAACACAAAGAAACACATTTTCCTGATTCAAGTCCCAAGCCAAACCAGAGAAGCAAAGTGAAAAAGAAGAAAACATAAAACTGAAATTCAGCGCCAGGATTTGTAAATCGAAAGTTAAGATTGTGCATATGAATTGTGCAAAATACACAGATACACACGCAAACACACACACACACGTAAATATAAAAGCAAAGACAAAAACGTCGCGAATTTTGCGAAAATCTTAACTAAAAATAATAGGCCCGCAGCGCATCGCATCGCGCTCGCTTTTAAAACTTTTTAATGGCGGCGTCGCTTCAACGTGTTGCAAGGAAGGAGTGCGCAAAAACTTTTTCCCCGCTTAATAAAACTCGCACCAAGCAAGCGAATGCGGGAAAAAGTCTTGACAGAAACTTATAAAAAGTAAAAATGGAAAAATTAAAAAAAAACAACTTTCGTTTTCCAAATTCAGAACAAAGTCGATGCGAAAATATTTAATTTAAAGCACGCTTAAAGGAATAAGCGTATTTTTGCAGCTAAGTACATATTGAAAATTCTCATCGATTACAAGCCGGGTACTTCAATTTGTATTGTAACGGTTTAACCTATTTCAAAACCATTTTTAGAAACTTTATTTTTATAATGCATAACCGTACTTGAAAAGAGAAAAACTTGAAAGAGAAGCGAAAATAAACAAACAAGTTGTTGGCATTAGGTTGGTATTGTTATTGTTGTTGTTTTGTTAACGTGCCCCCAATTATTTGTGATAAACTTTAAACAGCTTGACTCAAGCGTCAATATTGGCAAATGGGTTTATTGTAATGTTGCGTGCCGAGCAGAGCAGAGAGAGAGAGAGAGTTTCCATTAAAAAATAGAAAAAATATTTCAAAAAGAAACAACAACCAATACTAATGAAAAGGGTAGCCGCCACGTTGTCAACATGCCAAAGCCCACTTTGACAGCGTCAACACACACACACACAAACAAACAAACAAAAGTTTAAATTTAGACGCAACTGTTTTTGAAAAGGATTTACGCAAAGTTTCACAAAGTTTCGGCAGTCAGCCGCACTAAAAAACAACAAATGATCTAAAAAAAGAAGAGAAAAGGTGTAAATGTGTTGAAAGCTTTTAAAAATGCTTTTTCGCTTTAATTTGAGCGCACGACTTTGAAGTGTTTGGACCAAATATCGATACAATTTTGAAGTATTTTGCATTAGCCATGAAAGCAAATCCGGCTAATTGAATGTGTCCGAAAAGTTTTTTTATTGAAGACGAAAAAGTTTTTTTTGTCACACTTGATTTACACATTTCTTTGAATAGATTAAATTCGAAAAGTGGAAAGCATCGCATTGGAAAAGCTTTTGACAAAGCGGCGGAATGCTGCAATGCTAGTTTAAAGCACTTTTGGTTTTTTCTGTTTACCAAAGTCGGATTTGAATTTTATGTTCATGATTAATGTTTCCTATTGTCTCCGAAGAAGATTCCCGAAGGCTGTCGATATATTGAAAATAATTTCGAAAGGCGTCAGCTTTGCAGCATCAGCGGTCAGAGATGCATTTTTAATTACTTTAAGGTGAATTTTCCATTCAGAGTTCAGGTGAATTATACACTAACGCCATCTATCAGACATGCTGCTCAGCGTAGATTCTAATTACGTTATTGATCGGCAGGTGTCTCTCAATCACATGTTTCATCATTTTACGTTTAAAAGCTGTTTGGCAGATGTCGCTCACATTTTTATGGTGAGGAGCAACTTTGATTTTTATATTTTTGTATGGATAAACATTGCGAGGTTCTTTTTAATGCCTTACGTGGACCAAACAAGGTCCTGGCAATTTGTAAATAGGAACTGAAAACTTTGACACACGCTCTCTGCGAATAACCGACAGTAAGCAAGAAAAGTTTCCGACAGCTCAAGGCTGCTATTCAGCAACGGAAGAAGTCTGGATTCTTGACTACCATTTTGTGCCCAAGTCCAAATTCGTACAAAGTCTGACTACAGACAAAGAATCAAACTGGTCGGAGTGTACGAAATGTACTTTTTAAATATGAGCCTAATTTTTTCAATTAAAATGTATCCTCCCTGAAGTCCTCATCAAGTCCAAAACATATTTTAAGCAACTACGAGCATCATCATCTTATTATTATTATTTTGTCGATTACATATTCTACGCTAACGTTAAGTTTTTATTGAAATCGCTTTGTTATCCTCCTGAGTTATGTGAGCCACTTTAATAAGCTTATTACACTTGAGCTGATGTCTTAAATAATTTCTTTATGACTTAATTTTATGTTTTTGACAGCAGTCGCCATAACGACATACTTATGCGATACGACAACGACAAGTGTGCGTGTGTGTGTTTGTGTATGTGTATGAGTGTGCTACTTAAATGTCATACTTTATGAATTTCGGTTATTTTTCATATGTGTACCCACAACAACAACAACAACTAAATAGCACAATAAAAACACACAAAGACAATAAAAACGTAAACAAAAAAATGGCGTATATTTAATTTTCCGCTACATAAAACTCAAAAGCCGAACTACAACAAACATTGAATATAAAATTCGTTTTTTTTTTTAGAATATATTTCAATTTTATTAAAGCACCTGAGTGGACTTTTAATAATCTAGAAAAAATAAACCCAAAATATTTTTGAATTTTTTTCGGTTTGTTATTTTTTTTTTTTTCGATTTGCCCACTTCTGGTTGGAGTTTAATTTGATGCGTTCACTTCACGCATAAAAGGCAATTCCAAGGCATATACCAAAAAAAATATGGGCGCACACTTCACTCGCATGTCGATAAACACAAACACATATACATGTGAGGCGAATAAACTTGAGCATAAATTCCGCATGGCCAGTGCCCATAAGCACGCCCATTATTCCTGCGTTCGTTCTTTGGGCTCGCTCGCAAGTTCATGCTGATAGTCAGTTGCCTTCTTCTTTTTGTTTTGTATCGTTTGTTCTGTATCTCAGGTTGGATTTGTTTTGTTTTAGCCCGAGATATTGTTGGCAATGACCTCATTTTGTAGAGCGGCAATTTACTAGCTCAGCTGGACATGGACACTAAAATGTATTCGTTTTGTTGTTTGTTTTTGGCGCAGAATGGCGTGGGGCACTTTCGACAACGGCCATTATCGGAATGGAAGTTGTTTAAAGGCGAATTGAGTCCTTGTGGTATTTCTTATGCAAATTCGTGTCAAGGAATTTTCTTCTTTTTTTCTATTCGTGAAATCGGATACGTGCGGTAGTTGCCAATGATTCGAAATTGCGGAAATTTCTGATCGGCATATCAAGTTTGTTAAGCTGGACCGAAATATAAATATAATAATAGTCTTCTTTTAGGTTAAATGATCTCTGGCTCATCTTTGGCGAATTTTAAATAAAAAAAATGTGCACTCGCACTTGGCGAAGGGTATGCAAATGCATGTGTGTGGTTGTAAAACGCTTCTTAACAAATTCTACACTTACGCTGTTATCTCTTATCGTCTAACAAGAAATTCACAATTATATAACCACGCAAAATATCTGGAAATGACGTTATCCTATTTATTTAAACGCAATTTCAAAGCGTTTTCTTTTTTTTCAAAATCTTTTCACATCACTTTTAAGCAAAGATTTTTTGCATTTGGTTAAGCAACAAAAGCCGCAAAATTCCATTTTCAATCTTATTGTTAGTTTCGGTTACTCACGCATGAGAGCGCCTCAAACTACACACACACACATACACTTGCAACAGCTTGTAGTATAATGGAAAATCTTAAATCTCAACGCAGGACTTCGAACATATCCGTTAGGAAAGCTTCTTTTATAATTGCTAAACAAATACAACGTAAAAGGATGTTGTCAGTCTTTGCATGTCCTTCGGAAATGATGGAAAAAACTCTTAAATTCACAGAAGCACACACACATACACACTTAGTCGCATCCATATTATATTAGTTTTGTGTGTTTAGGCTGGTCTTTAGACAGTTTAAGTTTGCTTAAAAACATCTTTAATATGTTAACCAAAAAAGTAATTCTTAATTTTTCCAATTTTGAAAAAAAAAAAATATTTTAGTTTAAAATATTGCATCTAACAGATACAAAATATTTCAGAGTTAAATTTATTGAAATTCCAAAATAGAAAGTTTACGAATTTTCTTACTGTAACATCGTAACGGCCAGTCTCATGCTCGAACATTTCCTGCATGCTTTAAAAGCATTTGCCATACGGCTGCAAGCATTCGCCAAGCGTTGGACACAATCGCTTGGGACACAATGAATTCGTTTCGTGTCTTTAGTTATTCATAGTTCTGTACCAGAAGTGGTGCTTCTTCTCTTTTTCTTCTTCTACTTCTTCTTCGTTTGCACCAAATGTTAAATGAGAAAATCTGTGCTGGGGTGACCCTTAGCAGTAGCGGCAAACGCAGAAGAAGAAGAAGTGGTGGTGCTGCTGCTATGCCTGTTATTTTGGCTGATGATGAGGAGTTCTTTTGTCCCAACATGACAATGACATGGCATGGCAGCTCAGAGAATAGTCTTTTCATTTTGATTTATGATTGCCTGAGAAGCCTGAGACTGTGCTCTCACAAGAATATGACATCAATGTATGCGTAAATCGGTTGTTATAGTTGTTGTTATTATTGTTGATAAGGAAAAATGTATATTTTTGTATAAATGTTATGCTTAGCACGATTCAGTTCAAATTTCATGGCATTAGCCGTGTCCATAATTTGTGTCTCATCAAAATTGCTGAAGCAAACCTTAAAGACTCTTAACGAGTTTTTTTTTCGATGTTGCATCTACTAATGGAAATATTTTCATCGTCTACATTTGTCTTTATGGACTTCATATACAAAATCCTTTTAAAAAACGCGAATATATCTTGTTATAGGGCAGCTCATCGAGACGTATGAGCTTTGTTTATTTGCAACTTATTTCAATCTAACAACTGTTTGTATACAAGTTTTGTGATTCTTCATTGCAATTCTTGTAAGTTATAAATCATTTAATATATAAATCATTTAATATATAAAAGCGATAAATTTATTCAAACAACAAAATAAAGAAAATAAAATAGTGAGTGAACTTCATATCAAAAAATTACTCATACGTTCCGAGTTTGTTCTCAAAAAGAAAAGAACATCTAAGAGATTAATTTTTCGAAATTATTATTACAATTTTTACAGTTTTTTTTTGGATTGAACTAATCTTCAATCCGTTCACTCTTGACAAACATGATCAAATGAACTTATAAAATCTGATAACAACTTTTTATGAAATTTCTATTATGTGAGTAAAACAATTGCAAAATTAAAATTGATTTAAAAAATATCTTTAAGAAGCTTAATATGACATCCAGATTCGTATGTATATGCTCACAAATAAGAAACATATATATAAAATTAAATTAATGCTTTAGCTTAAAAATAATTTAAGCATGAAATGTCGGGTATCATCGACTTCAAATTATTAATAAAAAAAATGAAAAAAATTGATGATGCTTTGCTGGGGCACATGTGTGCGCACTTGATGCCACTTCATAATGCAAAATTACACTTTTTACGTATACTCATAAAACAACAACAACAACAACAAAAGAAACAATAAGTCGTCTAATTCCATTGCCATTTTTTTCTTTTTTTTAAGAACAATGTCAAAATAGCAACTTAAGCCACTGACAGTAGCGGATTACTCAAAGCGAGCGAATAAAGCCGCAGGGCCTGGAATTTCATTTCAGTCGAGTAAGAAAGCAAAATTTCACTTTTGTTTCTTTAATTTTTGTTTAGAAAAGAAACTGCTCAACTTTGCGCTGGCATCTTGAGGCGACTTTCAGTGGAACACAAAAAAAATAAACCCGCCCCGACGCCGGGACGATGCGACGACGCGCGACATTGTTGACTGTTGCTGGCGCTGCTTAAAATTTCAACTCAGTTATTAAAGTCGTTTCCAAATAATTTACTACGCAGCGTTTTTTTTCTTTTCTAATATTTTTTTTTTGCACTTTGCTTTCACTTTTGCACAATCTTCCAAAAGGTAAGCCGTGTAAAGCGTAACGCCAAAATGAAATAAATAGAATAAAAAAAAATAATAATGCTAGCATCTTTATCGTGCAACTTTTGGCGTTGAGGGTGGGCGTAGAGTATGGGCGGATATTTGGGGCGGAGTGGCGGATGAAAATGAAATATGGCGGCGTATTTTGTATGCTGCGGTTGTGGTTGTAGTGGTGGTGGTATTTATGCGAGCACACATGTGTACATGTGTTTGCCATGTTTGTTTGTGTGGGTGCGAGTATGTGTGTGTTGGTACGCTGTACTGATGATCCTGCCCGATAAAGCCAATAATTTATGTGTCTAACAATAAATGGAGACGCAGTTGCTCGTTGGAGCTTAAAATTCAAGTTGCAAGGGGAAGACTCAAGAGTGGCTCGATGCTCAGTTGTAATGTCACAAAAAGTCACAGTGATAACTAGAATGGTTTTTTTTTACTAAATGATTTTTGATGTTAAAAAAATGATTATGCAGATAATTTTCATTTATTTAATGTGGATGAAGGAAACAAAGCTTTAAAGCCCTTTAAATGCGTTGAAGATAAAAATCGTTTTTAATAAAATAAAAGACAAAAAATATTAACCAGAAAAACTGTTAATATTAACTCAATTTAACGAGATTTTCTTTTTCTTGTTGCCCTCCGCGGAAGTCATTTGGTATAAAAAATGACGCCATGGAAAAAATTTTGTAAACCCAAGAATTTCGATCATTTTTCATATTGCAATATTAAAAATTTTATAAAAAAAAACAACAAATAAAATACTCACACGAATTCGTCGCATCGCCTGAACAATCTCAGCACGTGTATTAGGACGGGGCACCTCCTCCCAGCCGACGAACTGCAAATAGCAAAACAAACAAACAAAACAAATTATTTACATATGAAAATTCAAATATTTATCGAAAATAAAAGAAAGCCTGCAGGATGTATAAAAAATGAAAAAGGATTTAATTTTTTTTTTTTTTTCTAAAATAGAAAAACCTTAAGCAAAATAAAGCCTTATTCAATAATAAACAACTCAATCTACTTCGCAAGAAGATAAACGCAGACATGCACAAAAGGTGAAAGTACTCTAGCCCACCCAAACCCCCTCCCACGCACACACACACACACACACACCCGAAAATAGCATAGAAAAACAGAAAATAAAGCCACTTTGATTTCAGCTTGAAAAGTGATAAAAGGATTTGTTTGAAAAGCATGCAAAACAACAACAACGACAACAGCAGCAACAACATCAAAAGTAGCAAATCGAGAGCACACTACCAAACTGAGTCAATACCTTCAATACAATACAACAACAATCAATCAATTTCAATGACTGCGAGGAATTTTTCGTGACGGTAGTTTTAGCCATTTTCGTTTGGGCCATTCATTCGCACTCATTCACGAAGTTAAACGAGTTTTCTTTCTCTTCGCATTTCGTGTGATTTTTATTTCGTTTTCTTTCTTTCCTTCGTTCGTTCGTTTGTTTGTTTGTGTGTTTTTTTTTAATTTACAAACAAAAGCCCGTATCTCAACAATGCGAACATTGTCTACAAACAATTGCCGCACCCTAAGCGCAAATACTACAAAATCATCGCAATCTTGTCTCCAAAATGATGTCGCACAGTGCGTCGATGGTGGAGGAAAATTGGACAAAAATATTCTCATTTAAGAAAATACGATATGAAAATTTAAAACTATTTTTTTTTTCATAAGAAAATCAAAGTACAGCAACAATTTCTTACAAATTGGACGTTGTTGCTATTAAGGATCTAAAGCTGTAAATCCATTATTTTTAGGTCTTAATCAATTTCCATTTTGAATCATCTCAAATAACACTTTGACATTTTTCATTATATTATATTTTTAAAGTATTTAAATTAATTTTCGTTTTTTAATCCATTTTCATAATTTACAGAATAAAACTGGAACATTTACCACTGTGCGTTTTGCATCAAAAAGGACGAGAGTGCCACTTGGCACGTGCTCGAGACGACAAAGCAAGTTGCTTGGCGATTGCTCTATTTGCATACGAAAAGGTGGCAACATTGTCTGCTGAAATGTCGGTACGTCTGTCTGTCCATTTGTATGTTTGTTTGTAAGTTCAGTTGCAGTGCACATGAAAAAAAACGGCAAAAGTTGTTTGAAAACTTTTCGACTTTGGTTACCCTAAAATTTCGTTTGGGTTATATTTTCTCGTTTTCATTCGTTTTGTGCACTTCTGCATCGGGTTGGGGGCCGCACTCGATGGTGTGTGAAAGTTTTAACCAACACGAATTTGGCGACCGTTTTGGAACCGACCATTGATAAACTACTTCAATAATACAATTTTTGCCGTGAGCGTGTGTGAGTGTAGTGCAAGTGCAGACCATAAGCCAACGCGCAAACGAAGGTAATCAAATATAAAACCAACCCACTTTGGCCGTTTGGATATGTGGCAAATTTTGGGGTAAAACTTTGGCCAATGCGAGGAGTGCTTTTGCAAATAAATTTACTGGAAAAAATTAATGGTTTTGTAAGTAATAAAAGAATCGTTAATTTATTGTACTTGAAAAACCTCGTAAGTGCCTTAATGGGTGTTTTATTGATCGCAGGTTAATTGTTTTGCAGTTCAGATTTTATGAGTTTTTAATAATTTACAACTATGATTTTTTTTTTGTGAATTTCTAATGAACTAGCTCTAAGGAATATTGAAAATATTTTCGTAAGCCGAGCTTTTTATGAGTTGCTACTCTGAGATTAGCCAAATGCTTTCTGAGAGGACGGCAGTCACATGAAAAAAATGGTTTTCAATTAAAAAATAACTGCTGATAAACTGATTAAAACATTTTTGTAATAATGCTTAAACAATGCGAAATAAAACTTTTATATATTGACTTTCTTAATGAAAATTTGAGACTAGTCTATAATATTTTTATTTATTCATTCATGAACCCAAATATGTGTAGAATCCAGCGATTGCAAGAGTAATCAAGAATATGACAAGTCTTTTTATATTAAGAATCTCTTAAGCGGTACGAAAAACCCGATTTAAGAATTGTTTTTCCAATGTTATTTTCCAATTAAAAAGTCTCTTTATTAAATTTAATAGAATATTATAATACTTATAATTTTTTCGTTTGGGTTCCTATGAAGACTTAGCTTGAATTAATTATTACATTCGAACACAACTTTTTCTGTTTTGAAAATATATTTATCAGTTTTTGATTGAAAACTTCTCATAAATTTTGTTTGCAATAATTTACTTAAACATTAAATTTATATTTTTTGATATCTTTCAAAAAATCACGGTACGTATGAGTAATTTCTAATGACGTCATAATAGACATTTTAATTAGTATTTGGAAAACGGCTTAGCCGATTTCTTTAAAACTAAGTACAAAGCAAACAAATTTATCCTAATACTCACTAAAATTTAAATAACCAAACTTTCTACGAGTATTCACGCCCACAAATTAAGAAGAAGAAACTCTTCTACAGATTGATTTCAAAACATTTAAATTAGGTATTTGACTTCGAATGATACGTCCAAACAACGCCGGGTACTATAAGCAAAAATAATATATGAAAATTTAAATGACTTCACGTTATACTCACTTAGATGAGTAATCGGCTAAAAGCTGACAAATTCATTCGAAAGCATTTGCGCAAAAAGAGAGAAAAGAAAAACGATTTCACATGACATAATTCACGTAAAGGAAGTTTAAATTTAAAATGTCAAAATTTGAAATCGTTTTTTTTTTTTAGAAATATCGCCGCACTATAAAAATACGAGAAATCTTAAAAAATAGATGTTGTTGTTGTTGTTCATTTCTAAACATGCAGTTGCGACGACGTTTTTTTGTTTATTGTCCAAACCAAAACGAAAACGAAAGAAAAACTGCGAAAATGCGAAAATGTTTGATGATGCGTTTCGCAGTTTTTCATTTTTTCGCAGTTTTTCATTTATGGGGCCAAATGCTGCCAGAGCCACTTGCAGCGAACGATGCGATGAGATGCAGTGAAACGCTTTTCGGCCACTTGCAGTTTGTGAAATGTTTTCATTTATATTTCTATATAACTATATATGTATATCTAAATATAAATGCTACATTTATCAAATGCTATATAAAAAAAATTGCTTAAACGTAAGTTGCCGTAGCTGCCATCTCGAGGACGCATCTAAAAGCCAAGCCAAGGCAAGTGAAAGGGCGCTGCGACTGCCGCTGCGGCTGCTACAAATTGCATGCAACTTGGCAACGCACAAAATGCGGATTTGGCGCTTCTGCAAAGACGACGAAAGGCAACCAACAACAACAAAAACAACAACAAAAACGAGATAAACTGTTGCAATTCAAGCGTATTTCTTTTTTTTCGACTTTTTTGTTGTTGGCCGAAAATAGCCGCCATTGACGTCATTCGGGCTTTTGTGTGCTTATTTTCTTTTTCCTTTAAATTGGTATTATTATTTTTTGTTGTTGTTGTTTTTTTTTTGTTTTTGTTGTTTGCGTTGCCTGCGGCTGCTTGCGGTGCGTTTCTTTCTATTTTAAGTGGTTTTCTTCATTTGTTGCTTTTGTTTTTTGGCTCTTTTTTTGTTGTTTTTTGTTTTTTTTTTTCAATGAGTTGCGCCGTACAGTTTCACTTTCCTGCTTTTATTGCAATTTACATGCGTTTCGTTTATTATTCTTGGTACACTCGCGTCCATTTGTTTATTTATATCTTCTTAATAGCAGCCGTCGTGTGCGTTTTGACATGCAATTCTAATTTTGGCCAAATTAACGCGATTTCGATAGAACTACAAATTTAAATTTGAATTAAATTTTTAGAAAATTTATTCGTTCTACATTATATACTATATAGTAGAATTATCAATTGTCATTTCTATTCTTTCTTTTATAAAATTGAGAAGAGTACCAGGTGGACTGAAATGTGACCTCCTTGACCGCACAATGCGCTGCAATGGCAAACAAGATTATGGCGCCTTATAGTCCATTCATATTTAGGCAGACATGTCTATCAGCGCGATACAGAAGGTCTGCAAAATACTCATTCGCTGCATCGTTGATCTCCTCGCGCGAACTGAATTTTTTATTGATGAGCCAACTTTTGAGATATGGGAACAGAAAATAGTCCATCAAGTACACAACCGTTTCACGCTTGAACAAAACAAATACACTTTTTTAGCTTTGATGATAATGTAAATGTCAATTATAATTCTCATGGCAATGCTAATGACAATGCTTAAACTAATGCCAATGTCAAGTCTGATAAAAGTACTAGAATTCGCATTCAAAAACTAATTTTCAGTTAAAGCAAACACAAACCAAAATCTTAGTTTAAACTGAAAATTCTTTTTCCCAATTCGACGATTTTTTTTTATTTCACATAATCACACTTTAAAAATGTATTTAAAAAAATGAGAGCGGCTTGAAAAGGCACTCAAGCGGCCTTTCGCCGTTTTTAATTAAATTTGAAAGGGTTAATTGGCCGAAAGCGTTTCCGCTACTGCCGCTATGTAAATTTTGAAGCATTTCAAACGTGCAAAACGGCGCAAGGAACCGAAAACATTTCCAAGCGTACAAAGAAAAAAACGCGGACAAAATTTAATATCACAAATGCGCAAACTTTGACCCGTATGGGCGGGCGAATGCACGCCTTTTTTTTAAATAACCGTCGTGCCAAAGTAAATACGCACAGTTTTAATATTAACAACAACAAAAACTTAAAGTAAAATTAAAAAAAAGAAAACAATTTCACGCTTGAGCGCTTAAATTGACGTTAATTTGGTCAAAGTGGCGGCAGAGCGCGCGAGCCTCAAAATAAATAAATTTCATTTTCAGTAAAAAAATAATTCAAATTTTTGTTGTAATTGCATCAGCAACAAAATTTTAAATGGCCAACTTTTTTTCTTTATTTGAATTTTCATGTGAAACTTTTTTGCCAATTGCCGCCGCCGCCGCACTCAAGGATAATAAATGCGTAGATACGGACCTACATTAAAATTTTATTACAGCAGCAAGAGCAAAAACAAAAACAACAACAACAAATGGAAACAATCAAAATTCGCGACAATGCGACAAATTGCCACTGCAACGTACAACGCGACAAATGGAGGCGAAGGCAGAGGCGTTAGTCAAAATGGTGGACCGCATCGTAGCACGCCGACGTTTTGGGTTGCATTTAAAGCTGCGTGCGTCTGGCTGGCACACTGACGATAAGCGGTGACATTGGTGACATCATGTGACGCACGACACGCAGGCGACCGACCACCAAGCAAGGCGAATTGGTGTCGCGCGGCAGGCGAATGAAAAACTGTCAGCTGAAATGTGGGCCAACAGCCGAGCGCGACGAATGCAATTCGAAATACAACAACAAAACGTTTTTTTAAATCATGCCATAAAAAAACTATAAATAAAAATGCATTAAGCTGTATTTTATTGTATTTGTGTGATTTGTTGTTGTTGTTTTTTGTTGGTATTAAGAAGGATTCTCGACTTCAAAATGCGGCAATTAATCACTGGTGACAAGAGGGCGGATATTTATGTATGTACTGATAAAAGAAAATGGTGAACCATAGTGAAGGAAATAGGTACGAGAAAATTATAATGCTAATGATAATGCCAATGATACAAATAATTGTAATGCTAATGTAAATGCTAATTACAATGTCAATGATAATGCCAATGATAATGCTAATGTTAATGCTAATTACAATGTCAATGATAATGCCAATGATAATGCTCATGATAATGCTAATGGTTATACCAATGATAATGCCAAAGTCAATGCTAATTATAATGCTAAAGTCAATGCTAATTATAATGCCAATGGTAATGATAATTTTAATGCTAATGATAATGCCAATGAAAATGATAATGCTAATGATAATTCTAGTGACAATGATAATGCTAGTTATTATGCCAATGATAATGCTAATGATAATACCAATGATAATGCCAATGATAATGCTCATGATAATGCTAATGATAACACCAATGATAATGCCAAAGTCAATGCTAATTATAATGCCAATGGTAATAATAATTATAATGCTAATGATAATGCCAATGGTAATAATAATTATAATGCTAATGATAATGCCAATGAAAATGATAATGCTAATGATAATTCTAGTGACAATGATAATGCTAGTTATTATGCCAATGATAATGCTAATGATAATACCAATGATAATGCTAATGTTAATGCTAATTACAATGTCAATGATAATGCCAATGATAATGCTCATGATAATGCTAATGGTTATACCAATGATAATGCCAAAGTCAATGCTAATTATAATGCTAAAGTCAATGCTAATTATAATGCCAATGGTAATGATAATTATAATGCTAATGATAATGCCAATGAAAATGATAATGCTTATGATAATGCTAATGATAATTCTAGTGACAATGATAATGCTAGTTATTATGCCAATGATAATGCTAATGATAATACCAATGATAATGCTAATGTTAATGCTAATTACAATGTCAATGATAATGCCAATGATAATGCTCATGATAATGCTAATGGTTATACCAATGATAATGCCAAAGTCAATGCTAATTATAATGCTAAAGTCAATGCTAATTATAATGCCAATGGTAATGATAATTTTAATGCTAATGATAATGCCAATGAAAATGATAATGCTAATGATAATTCTAGTGACAATGATAATGCTAGTTATTATGCCAATGATAATGCTAATGATAATACCAATGATAATGCCAATGATAATGCTCATGATAATGCTAATGATAACACCAATGATAATGCCAAAGTCAATGCTAATTATAATGCCAATGGTAATAATAATTATAATGCTAATGATAATGCCAATGGTAATAATAATTATAATGCTAATGATAATGCCAATGAAAATGATAATGCTAATGATAATTCTAGTGACAATGATAATGCTAGTTATTATGCCAATGATAATGCTAATGATAATACCAATGATAATGCCAATGATAATGCTCATGATAATGCTAATGATAACACCAATGATAATGCCAAAGTCAATGCTAATTATAATGCCAATGGTAATAATAATTATAATGCTAATGATAATGCCAATGGTAATAATAATTATAATGCTAATGATAATGCCAATGAAAATGATAATGCTTATGATAATGCTAATGATAATTCTAGTGACAATGATAATGCTAGTTATTATGCCAATGATAATGCTAATGATAATACCAATGATAATGCTAATGTTAATGCTAATTACAATGTCAATGATAATGCTCATGATAATGCTAATGGTAATACCAATGATAATGCCAAAGTCAATGCTAATTATAATGCTAAAGTCAATGCTAATTATAATGCCAATGGTAATGATAATTTTAATGCTAATGATAATGCCAATGAAAATGATAATGCTAATGATAATTCTAGTGACAATGATAATGCTAGTTATTATGCCAATGATAATGCTAATGATAATACCAATGATAATGCCAATGATAATGCTCATGATAATGCTAATGATAACACCAATGATAATGCCAAAGTCAATGCTAATTATAATGCCAATGGTAATAATAATTATAATGCTAATGATAATGCCAATGGTAATAATAATTATAATGCTAATGATAATGCCAATGAAAATGATAATGCTTATGATAATGCTAATGATAATTCTAGTGACAATGATAATGCTAGTTATTATGCCAATGATAATGCTAATGATAATACCAATGATAATGCTAATGTTAATGCTAATTACAATGTCAATGATAATGCTCATGATAATGCTAATGGTAATACCAATGATAATGCCAAAGTCAATGCTAATTATAATGCTAAAGTCAATGCTAATTATAATGCCAATGGTAATGATAATTTTAATGCTAATGATAATACCAATGAAAATGATAATGCTTATGATAATGCTAATGATAATTCTAGTGACAATGATAATGCTAGTTATTATGCCAATGATAATGCTAATTATAATACCAATGATAATGCTTTTTATAATGTCAATGATAATGATAATGCTAATGCCAGTGCTAATGATAAAATCAATGGTAATGTCAATGCAAAATCTAATACCAATGCTAATCCTTATAAGAATGGATAGTGGTAATGGTGATATTAATAACAAGATAAATAAATATACACGCAACAACTTTGAATGATAGTCAATGAAACTATAATAAGTACTTCAACGCTTAAGCCGCCATGACGTCAATTAAAGTTTTTCGAATTTATATATAATATTGGGCATTTAATTTTCTGTTATTAACACCTTGCCCATCCCATCCCATCCCATTCCATTTTAATGTTTAATTTATTTTTTATAGCAGACAATTTTATATAATTCTAAAATAAAACCATTCGCTATTTAAATAGACAAAAATCGCCAGCAATATTAGCCTCGTTTTTCAACACCAACAGCAACAACAAAAACCAATTCTATTAAAAATTTATTTTCGCTGTAAACGTTTCTAAAATCGCGAACTCATTCCAGCTAATACGTTTACACATACTCGTACAAACGAACAGACAGACAGACAAACAAACATAGTTCATGTTTACGCTAATAAATCTTATTTCGATGAAACTACGTCACAATTGCTTCAAAAAGAAAAAAAACGAAAATTCTGTGTAAATAAAAAAAGAGACATAAAGAAATAAAGAAGAAGCGAAGAAGAAGAAGAAGAAGCGAAGAAAAAGCTAAGAACTAATTTGTTTATTTATGCAAATCTAAAAAGATTTTCAAATAAGAACGAAGAACGCGCGCGGCTGAGTTCGCTCCCGAGCATTGCCATTAAATTCAAATTCGAAAATACGTTTCCGCGAAAAGATGGCAACGCTGCACTCAAACAATTGCGGCAAAATGCCAACGCAGCGTCGCGTCGGCTGCTGTGACGTCAGTTGAACTAAAAATACAACAAAACGAGCGTATGTGTTCCAAACGTAAAGAAAGAGAAAAAAAAAACAATTAGCCAAGTTAACAAAAATAAAATGGAAAACGACTGCAGGCGGCTTTAGCGAATCCAGGCGGCACACGTGATGATAATTAGCCGCTTAATTTGTGCTTTAGTTTTATACTTACAACAACAGCAATAAAGACCGATTGTAGCGCAAACAAGGCGACCACAATTTTTTTTTACATTTTTGGATATAGTCCGAAAATTTTAAATTTGAGTCGAAACAAATTTTTATCAGCTACGATTATTTTTGTTTGTATTTTGTTTAATTCTGCTTATGGGCGCGAAGCACTGTGCAAACTGGTCAAATTGTTGGTTGCCCTAAAGGGGATTTATCGCTGCTCACTGCGACGCGTTAAGCGTTCAACATGTGGTACAACAATTTGAGTGTTGCCACACTATCGAATTTTTATTAGAAATACAATTCGAGTATAATTTTACAATTTCGTTAAGCCAGATGAAGTTTTAACCAGGGACCGTGACGAGTAAATTTTTTTGAAAACTTTTGAGAAGAATTTTGATTTGTTGGGATTTTTGAAGAAATACAAAAATCAGAAAAGAAAAAGGTATACAATTATTTTTTTATTATTCTGAGTGAAAAAGAAAATTCCCAAAAATTCATTAAAAAAAGTTTAAGTTTAAGTTTTTCTCAAACTTTGTTTAACATTTTTTTTACAATATTTGTATAAAGTACTAGTATTTACACTGTTAAATCAACATGCCAGAAATCATCAAATTCCATTAAGCCAATTGCAGCTATTTTTCATTTTTCATAGCAACAATTTTGTTTGTATAGCACACAAACAAAAAAGGAGCACGGCATAAATCACAACCTTTTCTTTTCTTTTCTGTTTTATTTTTATTTTTTTTTGTTTGTTGCGAGTGGCCAAATCAACAGGGACAAGGACTTTTAAGCTCATTAAGCGCTCGCGCTCGCAGTTTGCCTGCAAGCGCTGCGTCGCAAGCGAGCGATAAAAAGTTAAATTGTGATTTTGTAATTTAAATTAACGCTACGAGTGTACAGCCAAAGCAAAAATGTTAGTCGAGTTGAATTTTCAATAAAGCGATTTTTTTTCTTTCTTTTTGTTAGAAGATTTTCCAGTCAGTTTCCGCTTTTTATTGTAAATTTTTATAAAAATTTTTCCGCAGGTGTATGTTGACAAATTACGCCGGTGTTTGTGAGTGTCTGTGGGTGTGTGTGTGTGTGTTCAGTGAAAATTCAAATTTTGTCCGCTTTGTGAGTTTTTCCACTGATAACGCGAATGAATAAAACAAATGCAAATGAAAAGACGTTCTTCGGCGTAGCCATGAATAAAGTTGAAGGCAAAAAGATGAGGAAAGTTTCTCCATTTCCATTTGCGCTTTTTCCTCTGCCGTGCAAAACTGATGAAATCCAATTAATTACTCGCGAAATGCGAAATTCTTCAATTTACATATTACAAAAACAACAAAAAAGGTAAAAAAAATTACTTGACTTTTGTTTGAAATTTTTGCGACTATTTTTGAAATTAACTTTTGCCGCTTTTCGACGCTGATGAGGTGCGACAAAAAAAAACAATTTTAATTAATTCCGAGATGAATGACAGTTCGCATAGATTTATAAGTGTGAGTGTGTATGTACGAGTGTGTGTGTGTGAGTTTGAAGAATAATCGCATTTAATAAGTGCTCCCCCGTCGCAGGATCAACGCCGCCGCATATAACAACACCTGAGCGCAAAAAGTTGCTCTGCTGCAAAAGTTTTACTTTTTGCTGCTAACGAATTTGCCGCCGCCGTCACAAAAATACCAGCAACACGTGCCGCGGCATTTGCCGCTGCTGCTGTTGCCTATGGCGCGGTAAGCCACGGTTAACGCGCGCCGCGCCGCACATGTTCGAAGCTTTTAGCGGAAGTTGAACGTAGGCGCGCGCGTTGGCACTTTTAAGTGCGTTAATCCTAAAAGCAAATTAACGCGCATATTTCCTCGAGATTATTGGATTTCGGCTGTCGTCTACATGCCCACCAGCCTACCTGCCTACCCTGACTTGACATTATTAAAAAGAAATGTTGACAAGTTTTGTTGTTTTTTTGTTTGTTGGTATTTTCCATTTCTAAAGCACTAACAAAGCGGCTTAAAACTTTTTAAAGCTTTTGCATTTAAATTTTCAAAAGCTTTGGCAACTTTCGAATTTTCTTTTAGCGCACTAACTTAAAACTTTTTAAAGCTTTTACATTAAAGTAATCAAAAGCTTAGAGAACTATTAAAATAATGAATTCAAGAGAATTTCGAATTTCACTCACGAAAAAACGGAACAAAGTAAAATTAAGCAGATGCCGTTAATTATTAGCAATTATTAAAAAGAGCAAAAGCAAAAAACTTTTCCCTTTTTGTGTTTGTTTTTGTTGTTGTTTTTGTTTTAATAAATTCACAATTAAAAAGCTTACACTGAAGAGAAAACGTAAGAACACGCCACAACTAAAAGGCACACATACCGACATAGTAACAATAAAAAACAACACACACACATGTACACACAAATACACACACTTAAATACCAACGAGCTGAGCAACATTGCAGCTGCTGCCGGTAACCCAAAGGCAACAACAAACAGATTACCACAGCTTACTGGGAGCAGCAAAAAAGAAAAATGAAAAAGTAAACAGAAAAAAGTAAAGGGGTAAAAGGGTAAAGGGGAAACACTGGACGATGCTTTTTGAATTTCGAATTTGTATGGAATTTGTATGCGGGCGTGTTTGCGATTTTCCTTTTTTTCCTTTTTTTCCGTTTTCTCTTCTTCTCATATTTATTTAACAGTGCCTGTGAAGGTAAGGGGGAGGGGTAGGGGCAGTCAGATGAGCCGCAGAGATGCGCAAAGTAATCACCAAAAAGAAAGACTCTTGTGTTAATTACATTTAAAAAGGGGCGGGGGGAAAGGTGTGGCGCATAATTTAACATTAAATATTGTTAGCGGCATTTAAAAACTTAAAGTCCGTCAGTGTATGTGTGGGATAAAAATTTGTAATTTACAGTTTAAATTGAAATTAATTTGAAAATAAAAATGCTGAAATTTTCAATCTTTAATTTTCACTTCTAGATTTCAAATTTAAAATTTCAAGTTTTAAAATTTAGTTATTAAATTTTTGGATTTCTATATTTGAAATTTAAAATTTGAATTTATAAGTTAAAAATTTTAAATTAATAGTTTTCAATTTTTTATATAAGTATAAATTTTCAAATGATTAATTTCTTAAATTTATAAAATACCGTAAAGTAAATTGTTAAACTTTTCGTAAACTTTCAAATAACATTGCATACTTTCAGGCAGCTCAACAAATTCGCGCAGCATCCGTCGACTTTGACTCCACTGGACAACGATAAACAACAACAACAAAAAAACTTATGCACACTTTATGGACAACAGCAAACACACACATCACAAAAAAAAAACAACAACAAAAGCAAAAACAACATTATCTCAATACATAACAACAAATTTGTGAGAATTTGAATATTTCATTTGGCGCTGCTGAATTTTATTGGTAATTGGCAGCTGTTGGCGCACTGTTTACGAAATCATTTAATTGGCCACTTAAATTTTAGTGTTTCGTCGTTGTAGTTGTTTTTGTTTTTTTTTCACATGTTTTTGGCCATTTTCGGCCACAACCACAAAAACTTAAAAATTCTCTCAAATAAACCGAAACCGAATAAAATGAATTTTTCCATAAATTGCACCACGTCAATTGCAGACGACGTCGAAAGGCGTGCCAACCACCCGCCCGCCCCACACACTTGCTTTGCAATCGAAAAAAAGGAGCAACAATTTTTTCAAACTAAAACTGTAAACACATGCAACACTGCAGCCAGCCGCGCGCAGCCACTTTAATTGACCGCGTGTTGACTGCATTCAAATTTTCGGATTTCGGATTTTTGGCAGACATTCGAAATTTGTTTAACATTTCCGGAAAATTTATGTGTATTTTTTTTTTTTTTTGTATATTTTACATGAATTGAGGAAAACTTTAAAGCATCGCAGTGCAACTATTGCCAAATCACAATACAGCAACAGTTTGATTTGTTGTTATCGAATTGACGCGCCAACGATGAAGTCGAATTATTTTTTTGATTTGCAGATATTTTGAAATTTTATTAGAAAAACAGTTATTTTATTTCTTAAATAAATAATTCCGTTAGCAGACCAATAAAGTTCTGCCGAATTTAAGATTATTCCGTATCGATTGGCTAAGCGCAGCAAAATGTCCTTTTGCCATTTTAGCCCGAAATATCCCAATCCCAAATGTGTTTGCGCTGCACAGGCAAGCGACGGTCACATTTGTGGTCATGTTAAATAGTCAAACTTTTCCAATATTGCCAAAAGTGTCATAAAAAGTACACAAAGTAGCCGCATGTTGTAGCAACAACTACACTCAAAAAAATGTGCTTTAAAGAAATACATTTGTTTGATTTTTTGTACTAACTTGGTCATTTGTATTTATACAAATAATGGTTTTACGATCGCAATGAAAATTTTAAAATTTTCCACAATAAATTTTCATTTCGTTGGATAATTTTTTTATAAACCACTGACAATTTCCTTTTATTTGATACCTATATCGATAATATTGGGAAATTTGCGGTTTTTGTTAGATTTAAATTTCCTTGTAAGATATCAAATAAAAAAATTTGAATTATTCAATTGATTGAAGTGGCATTGAATTCAATTATTCAATTGAATTGAAGTGAAAAACAAAAACCGTTACTATTGCAAAAAGTTAAATTTATAAATGAGGCAAAATTCCTCACAGTGTAAAAAAAAGTTTTTTTCGCAAGATCTGATTTCAACACAAAAACTATCAACAACTGTCAAGTGCAAACTCAGTGCTTTTGTGAACTTGGCTATTTCGGTAGGTAGGTAGATAGGTAGACAACCAGGTTAGTGGGTAACTAAGGTGGTAGTGGTGGGCCAGTGGGCCAGGCGCATGCTTTGGTGAGTCTGCAACAAAACTGAGAACGCAAATCGGCTGGCCGCAGTTTAGTGGTACTTTTGGTGCACAACTTTATACGGTTCTGTCTGTCTGTCTTTGCCATGGTGCATTAACAACAAAAAAACAACAACAACGAGAATGAGAACTACTTAAGTGCCACGCTCGCTCCTCGGCACGTGCAAAAATGTTAGATAATTTATAACCAAATCTTTTTAAAGATTTTCCATTTTCCATTTCGCAAAAAATTTCACTAACGAGCGCCGTTAAAGCGGAGCTCAGTAAATCGTCTGTGTAAAATGCCAACTAGCGTAAAAACCGTTAAAAGCGTTAAAAAAAAGTTTAAAATTAAGCAGCATAATGTGCAGAAGTTTTCATTTTCATTTTTTTTTTTTTTGCTGCCACTTGCCTCGTTAGGGTTATGTCGTTTCACACCTTGGCCTCGTTTGCAAAAATGTCGGCAATAGCAGAAATAGAATCGAAATGAGCGAAGAGGAGGGAAGAGGAGAGGAGAGAAGGTGTTATTCATTGTACGCGAGGGTGCAACGTGCAACACTTTTAAGTCACTGTTGCTGATTTATGTGTTTCACGGTGTTGCACGTTGCTTTCGCGGCACGTTAGCTAAGTCACAACGTTAAGAAGGTGTCGTTGTTGTTGTTGTCGCTGTCGTTTTTGTTGTTGTGTGTGCCTTTAACTACTGCACATTTCCGCTTCCGGTTGGTTTGGGGGCGGTAGGTGCAAGGCATGTTGTAAGATTATGTAAAGTAGTAAACAGATTTTTTTTCGAAGGTTAACAATTTTGTTTGATATTTTTAAGTATGAATTTATAAAGATTTTAAATATGTAGCGGCATACTCCTAAGTAACCGGTTACTTAATTTTGTTTACATCAGCTGATGATATATACAATTAACATTCTAAAAATAGAAAGTTCTAAAAAGTTAGAAAACTTGATATAAACAAATCCTGATATCAAAAAGTCAATACTAACGCATAGAACCGAATGTGGTGTCGTTCGAATGGAATTGAATTGAACTATACATAGATACCTATTAATTTTTAAGCAAAATGTGGGTCATTTTCGACCCCAACTTTATTATAAACAATTTTAAATTGTTTTTCAAAAACTAAGCAATATTCTTAATTGCAATAAAACACATTTTATATAAGAAGAATTCATTATTTCAATTTTAAAGTAACCATTAAGAATGATTTTTCAAATTAACCGATTACCCGGCGCACTCTAAATGAAGACCCTAATTCGTGTGAGTGTGAGTGGAGCGGCAATAGAAAAGTTTTCGCCCTCAAGCAACGTTTTTCGCCATAAATTCGTAGTAAACCTTCTTTAATGCTTTTTACTTACAGTGAAGCGAAAACTTTTGCTCCCTTGCAATTTCCCAGCGCAACTAGCGAAAATGTTGCCAACTTGTAGATATGCAGGGGGGGGAGGGGCAGGGGCAGGCACTAAAGCATGTATTTAAGCTTCTTGCTATGCAAACAATAAAAATCCGCCCGAAATAGATTTTATTGCCTTTTGCTGTGGGCAATTTGTATTTAAAATTAAAGCTTAACAAACAAGCAAAGCAACGGTTTTCTCTTTCTTACTTGTATTCTTTTTACTGTTGTTATTGTTATTGTTTTTTCTGTTTGTTTTGGTGTTTTATTAAAAAACTTCAAAGTTAATAATTTTCCAACTTTTTCTCTCGAAGCCAAAATTATTTCAATTTTATTGTGCAAATATTTTTCTAACTTTCCAGTTTACGGCAATGATTGCAGGCCGTAGTACGGCAACAACAACATAACAACAGCTACAACAACAACACATACAAAAACAACATTACAACAATTGCAACAATTCCACAAATACGAAATTGCTATAATTAAATTGTGTGGCACAAGTTCAATGCCAGCTGACGATTGAAATCCTTTTAACGCTTCAATGCGCAAAAGTGCTAAGTCTCAAAAAATAAATATTACTTAATTTTTTTAAACGAAATTGTAGGTATGAACTGAAAAATACATTTTCATTAAAATATTACACTCGGTAAAAAAAACCGACTTAACACTTTTGTACATTTCGTTGACGCGATACGCTGATTTGCTTTTATGTCAATCTTTCGCTTCGCTGTAAGCAAATGTACACTTTAATAAGATGATTTTTTTTCTTTATACTTCTACATAATTCTGTGGCAGCTAAAGTTACGGGCTGGCGGTACTTAATCCCTTGTTAAAAATGTGAAACACGCCCATACGTCAATTTTGTATTCGAAAGAACTGTTTGAATATGAGCAACTGTTGCGCTTCAAATTCAATATGTGTGTGTGTGCCTGTGTGTGTGTTGCATTTACTGCATTGATCATGAATTGCTTTCAAAATGGATTTTCTTGTTTTCCTCATCTATTTTTTATACACGAAAAAAAAGAGGTTTAACAATTTAAAAATTTTCTTTATATTTAAGACTTTTTAACATTCTACTTAATAGCTGAAAATACAACTTCTTTTCTCAGTGTATCTTTTATGCACTTTTAGTAGCGCTTGTCAATCTGGCTTAATAATGCCCCTCCCAGTGCTGCCGGCTTTTATAAACGGATTGACTGTAATATGCTGCATACTATACAAAAATGTATTTTGTTCATGTGACTTTTCAATGGCAGCTCCCTTTTCAAAATCAGCTTCTGTCATTCGATGTCAACCGAAGAGGTCAATTAATTTTGCTATCCAATTGCCTCTTCGAATTATGGTTATTATTTTGAATAGTTTGTATGGGACACAATCAATTTTTCGGTATTAGTTCTAGAGGATTCTAAAAATGAAAAATATAATAATCGCAGCTTTGGCTTATCGGGCACCCATTGACCTTCGAAGTTCGATAGTTCAGGTTATACCCGGGAGTCGATTTATTTTTCTTAAGTGTACACAATTTCGAGATATTAAAGAGTGTATACAAAAAAACAACAACAACAACAACCAATTGAAATAGTCAATTTAAAATTACTTTAAAACAATTAAATTAGAACGTAAATTATTTGCTCCATTTCTAGTCTGGCAGCCAAATTGAATGCTCAACACATTTGGGAACGCTTCTTAAAAACGTTTATCGTAAATTAACACTCACAATTTTTTTCGATCTTTCCAATGCAATAAATACGCAATTTCCAAAACCCATTAAATCCATTTAATGCACTCTTCAAATCAATCGAGGCGTGCAGTAAATTGTAAAATTGTGTGCTTGAGCCAATCAACACAAACGCACAAACAAACATTTTTACTATTAAAAACTGAAGTTTAGAAATAATACAACAACAATAAAAAAGAATTTCACTAAAGCGAAACCCCGTAAAAAGGCATTAAAAACGCAGTTTAACTGTGAATTTATGTACTTTTCGTGTAGGGAAACGAAACGGCAAAAGAAAATGTGTAAATAGAAAAATTAATAAATTTTTTAATGATGCCAAACGCTTAAAAAATGCGTTTAAATACAACAATGCGATAAAAATGTTTGCACTCACGACGGACGTAGACACGCCCAAGTGGCGTAACTGTTTTTTTTAAAGTAATTTTCCATCCACACATCCACAAAATTTGGACAACTTACACTCCTGCACACAAATAAAAGGAACAAATTAAATGCTTAATTGAGAAATGCATTTCTCCTGTCTTGTTCCTTTTTTCTTTGTTTGCTTTTCAATGGAGAAAACTTTCGTGAAAAGTCGCACTTTTGTATTTTTTAATTAAAAGTGCAACACTCGAAAACCAAACTTCATTAAAAGACATTTTTAACGCAGTAACAACATCAACAAAAACAACGGCAACTTTTCGCTTTTCGTTCGCTTTGCAACAATTTAATGCAGCGACATGCTCCATGAAAGGTCCAAGTGCAGCAGCTCCGCTCCTCGACATGCCAAGTGTACAACTACGAGTATTTTCCGCCATCTTGATTTCGGTAAACGCATTTCTTAAGCGTATCTTCTGAATTTCGAGTTGTCAGCGGCAGCAGTTAGTTTAGTGCAGCAACTGTTGCTGCAGAATCTTGTTGCTGTTGTCGTAGTTTTGTGTTTTGTTTTTGTTTTTGTTCCAGTAGAAATAAAAGAAACCTAAACGAAACTCAACGAGCGAAGAATGAGTTTATTTTTTGTATCATGCCAAGTGCAGACGGGAATATGTTGCAGCAGACAGACAGACGGACGGACGGACGGACATAGAGACAGACAACGTTGGTAAGGTAAGGAAGGTAAGGAAGGTAAGAAGGAAGTTACGTAGTACAATTTTATTATATTATCCAGCAGAACCGTTACAAAGGAAAAGTTTACGTCTTTGGAGAACAACAAAGTTAATCTTGTTGCACTCACAAGTGCTGCTGAAAACATGTTCTACATTTTTAAAGTTTGTATAAATTTTAGTATTTCTGTTTAAAATTATGAAAGCATATTTTTGAAGATTAAAAGTATAAGCTCGTAAGTTAACATTCTAATCTTTATTAATGACATTATATGTCAGTGACCGCTTCAAGCCTAAACCACTAAACAGATTGTTCTTTTAACTTGATATATACAAACTTTTATATATTCGGAAAGTTTAAATCGATCAAAGAACTGTCACGCCCACATAATATTTCCACAAATATATAATTAAGTCCACACAATTTAAAATATACAAATAGAAGCGTTGTCACTTTGTTTATATCGGTGAAAAAATGTTGTTTGAGGGTTCTTGTAGTCAATATCGACAAGTTACCAAAAATTATCTTGACACGCCTATAAATCATTTGGTTGCCTACTTGGGAAAATACTTATGCTACGATAATGAAACTTGGTTTATAGCTTTACGAGATTGATGGAAAGTATTTAAGATGATTCGAAAGAAGAACTGCATGGACTGAATAGCTTAGTTGGGTTTGATGGACATTATTGGATCGATAAAAGAAATGGACTAAGTAGACTGAAAAAGATTTAAAGACTTGCTTTTAATACCCGGCGTATATATATAAGACTCGTCGACGACAGAATAAATAAGTAATAACCTAAAACTACAAAAAGTCAGTTACGACTTTCTGTGATTAAACGTCACAAAATTTTCTTTTATTTCTCAATAGCTCACTTAATTTTTAAGCCTTTAGCTTATTTACATTTGTAACTACAAACTGTTGTAGAATGCACTTTGAGATACTTTTCCTTTTGAATTAAAAATTTACATTTCAAAGAATGTTCGTTAAAACTGTTAATTTGTAACAACAACAACAACAACAACAACAACAACAACAACAACAAGAAAAACTCACAAAGAAAATGCTAAACACTTTGACCAATGTGCGCCTCTGTTTTTAATTTAAACAAAATTTTGCGCCAGTTTTATTTTGAAGGGTATTTAAAATTTAAAATGCTCCTTACTATTGCTTTAAAAAACGAATTTTTTGGAAGAATAAATTCGAAAAAATAAATTCTTGTTAAAAATACTTTCATTTTCGTTTTAAACAAAAGGAAAAGCAAATTTTCCATTCATAGCTTAAATTGCATTAAAAAAGTGTTTCGAAAGCGCGCTCTGGGGGAAAGGCAAAATTCACAGCAATTTGTTAAAACAAAATTTTACTTTAGAAAAGTAAATCACATCCTGGCAAAAAATAAATAACCGCAGCACAAAAAAAGGGATACAATGTATATATACGTATGTATATATACGAGTATGTATATGAAAACCAAGCCCGCGGCTCACTTCCTGCCAGCGAACAGAAAAGATAAAAAAACGAACGTACAAAATTTAAAATTTTCATAACTTTTGTGCCAGGACGCCACCGGAAGGAAGCACAGAGAATCGTTTACATAAATTTCTACTAATAATGCTAATTCCGCTGGCTGCTCCAAAGGAACGGCGGCGACGGCGGCGGCACAACTTTTTTGCGTCAGTTTCCAGCGAACGCAGCGAGTGGCGCTCCTTTGGGGTATATCCAAACTCGGTTGAAGTTTTCTTTTTTTCTTTTTTTTTTTATTATTTTGCGTTTTTGTTATTGTGGCTGCCGGAGCAGAAATTTACAGCTTTGGCTTGCCAAGAGTGCCAAAATCGCTGTAAACGTGTTTTTTCTGCTGCTGCCGACTGCCAACTGTCGGCGACGTCGCGTCGGTTGGCAACTCATTCATTAGTGTCCGCAGTCGCGCCGCCATTTGCATGAAACAATGACGACGACTGTGCCGCGCCGTACCGTGCGGCGCATCATAAAAAGCAAAGACAACGTCCATTTATCTACCAACGGTTTCCATTTTCGGTTAACTTAATGACTGCGTGAAAAGTTGTGAAAAGTTTCTTAACGCTGGGTGCTGCGCTCTTTTGGCTTAGATTTCCAAGTGCCTTCGGGCACCTTTGCCACTCGCAAAAGTAGCGTCGTTTTTTTGTTTTTTTTTGCAGGCATTTTCTTTTTGTTTTCGTTGTGTTTTTATTGTTGTATTTGTTTTCGTTTTATTGAAAATTATCATAAAAGTTGAGAATTTACAAAGGCAGAGTTATGTGACGCAGACGATTTACACTCAAGTCTCGAGAATATTTAAATTAGAAGCGACGACTTTGTTGAAGCGTTAATGGGCAGCAGCGTCGAGAGCAATTATTTTGGCACTGTAGTACAGTGGAACTTGCTTAATAAAATAGAAGAAAAAAATGCGATTTTGGTGGTATACAAAACACTTCATTCCTGGTTTTGTGTAATCTTCAAAGTAATTTTACTGACTGTAGCTGAGTGTAATTAATTGTTAATGTCTGCCTTTGCTTCTAACCCATTTGTCAATAAATTCGTAATATGTAATCGAATTTATTCTGCTGGCTCTACACGTCCGCCCACATGCATGCATCCGTTGCTCAGTGGGGTACCTTAACGCTCCGCTATAATAAGTATTTTTAGCGTTTTAATGCACTGCGCTCGGCGAACATTTTTGGGTTACTATGCCACACAGAATTAAACAATAAAAATGCAGCAACAGACAGACAGAAACACAAACGCGCTGCATGGGTGACATAGCCAAAGCAACAACAACAACAACAAACAACAGCATAAGCCGCCACCAACCGACGCATTCTCTTTAAAAATAGTTTCTCAGTTGACAGTCGTCGCACAAAATTGCCGTTATTAGCGGCGGACGCTGGTCGCCACTGTGCGTATTTGTTTTGTGTGTTTGTGCGCGCGTATCCATGTAAATATTTGTGTGTCTGTGTTTGTGTATGCGTAGCATTTGCATTTGTGGGCTTGGCTAAGTGCGTGATATGCCGCACTGCGTCGCGTCGCGTCTGCTGTGTTTGTTTTGTGTGGCGTGCGCCGCCGCGGTCAACGGTTTTTTAGGCGTTGCAACGGGCGCGCGAAAGTGGCCGCAGTTCCGTTGAATCATTTCATTTCAATTTGGAATTTGGTTTTTCTATTTTTCCCCTTTTTTAATTAAAAAAGAACGAGTAATGCACTTTCTTTGCCGCCATCGAATGCGCGTTAAGATTAAATAAAAAACGAATGTGCGTCATGGCATAAGAACGCAGCAGCAACAAGAACAACAACAAGAACAACAACAACAACAACAACATATACAACAATATAAGCATTGACCCAATTTTCGTTTTTTTTTTTTGTTGTTGTTGTTTTGTTTTGTGGAAATACGCTTATGGAAATTAGCCGTCATCCATCATTGTGAAAACAAAATATTTCCATTTCCTTTCGACAAGCGTGCGGAACAACAATAAAAACAACAAGAATAACAACACAACACGCTGCAGAATGCGTGCGCTGCATTTGTTTGCGTCTCGAGAGCAGCTGCATCTGCAGTGACCCAATTCGAGTTTTCTTCTTATGCCTTTAAATAACTTTTTCTACTTTTTTGTATATGAAATATTTTCAACTTAATTTTATTGAATTGATTTTGTAAAGAATCCATTTGACATTTTTTATCTATTAGGTTGGATCGAGTTGGACCGAAACATTACAAACCAAAAAAAAGTATCGCTGCTTTTTCAGTCAGCTTTTGAAGGCATTGAGTAGCGATGCTGGCATATTTAAAAACAACTTCAAAGATTTTTTTTTTAGGAAACGAAAGAAAAATAACGAAATTTTGAAAATACATTCAACAAATAAAATATTTTTGCTAATATCTTCTTTTTTTCCGAAACTATTTCCTTAGTTATTCGAAAATTTCATTTTTCTTAACTACCTAAAAAAAATCGCACGTAGCAACCTGCGCGTATATTCTTAAAAAACTTCAGTGCGGGGCACACGCACTCATCAAACGGCGGCAATGGCGATGGCATCTATGCCGCCCAAATGTTTCGTACTCGCTTCGCATTTTAATTTAATAACGTCGCAGCAGCTTCGAGCAGCGCCCGCAAGCTATGCGCAACGAAATTGTTAAATTGAAATGCTTCTTTTTGCGCCGTTGGCAGCGGCGCCCATCAACAGAAATTATGCAAATTTCCGTTCCGCGCGTCAGCCTAGAGTTTTAATAAAAAGAATAGAATCGTCTAATGTGGCGATGCTAGTGGAGCAAATCTGTCTGCAGGGAGCAACTGCGGATAGCAACAACAAAAATAAACACCAAATGGAGGCACTTCTCAAGGTGTGAATCGTCATTTTGTGTCGTTTTTTCTACAATTCCAAATGTCTGCACAGCCGCCAAAGCCGCAGTCGGTTTGAACACATTTCGAGGCGATCTTAATCAAAAGTTGACTATATTAGTTCGAGGCGCTCTAAAAGGAAACTCTTCGAATGTTTAGAAGTTATTGCAAAAAGTGATTATTTTATTAATTGCCAAACTTAAATATTCTTTTAATTGTTTTTGAGTTTTTTGCGGCACTAAAGTTTTTTTAACTTCTATTTTAAGTGGTTCCTAAAAATTCGTTTCTTCAAAATTTTCTACTCAAACGAAAGAAAAAAATCCAATTAATATGCGGACTGTGGCTACCAAATCGTACGTTGAGCTCGGTCCATGTTTCGGTGGCTATTCCCCTAGCACAAAATGTTAGTAGTACATAATTTAAACTATAGTATTCTCTACCTTGGTATGTAGAAAAAGGCTTTCTAAACAATAACCAACTTTTTTTTGCGGCGTTGTCTACTTTAAACATTTCGCCGAACGTGGCGTTTGGCGGCGGTTCCTTGCCTCCTGCAATTATTTCATAGTTCACTCGTCGGCGTGTTCACAGCTAAATTGTGCATAACAAATTTGGAACTTTAGATACGCTCGAGTCCGTCTGTCTGGGTTCGCAATTTTATAATGGAGAATGTTTTTCTGTTTGCTTTTTCCTGCTTTTGGTGTTTAGAGTTTGTAAGGTTAAGCAACTGGTTTGAAGATATTTAAAGACTTTAAAGGAAAGAATAAAAACGACAAGACTTGGGCTTATTTTTAGAAATTTTCATCATTCTTGAAATTGGTTCCAAAAATTATAAAAAAAAATTTCTACATTAGTCTCGGAACTTTATTGAATAAACGCTACGATGATATTTGACTCTTTTGTGAGTTCCAGCTGAATTTTGTAGATTGAGTTAACTAAGACAAACCTTTTAACGGATTTAGGATTTTGTATTTTACTTTCATTGTTACTAAATGAAGACCCAAATAATTGGGAATATTATAAAATTTAAATAGATCATGATACCAAATCCCGATTAGAACTTAAAAAGAATCAAAAAGAATTTCAGCAACTCAAAAATTTTTAACTTTTTTTAGAGTTCAAAAACTTATCTGATCAAATCACTTAACAAATTTATTATTTAGCTAATATCAAATGATAACAAAATTCACCTTAAGCACTTAAATACAACAACTTCAACATATCAATGACGCGAATAAACGCTGCTAAAGCCGAACGCAAAGCGAATGTAAATACAATAGAGAGCGGCAAATTATCATTATGTGATTATAATCAACCGATCAACAACAAAAGTACCTAATAGAAGAAAAAAAAACACAACAATAACAAAATGAATCAAAAAAGGCATTAAGTGGCGCTCCAATTTGGCCAAGTTAAGCTAAGCTAACATAAGCCAAACCACGCCACTTAAAGGTAACAACAACAACAACAACAACAAAAAGACTGCGTGCGCGGTAGCAAAATGTTAACGGAAAGACTTGAACGAAACGAATCGCCATTTAAGCCAAGTTAATTGAAGCACACTCAAAAGTATATTATCAAAAAAAAAATAAATAAAAAAAAAACTTAAGCGGAAATAAGCACTAAAAAAACACGTACATAAAAGCATATAAAACAACAACAATAAAAGCATATCTCAATAATCGGGCAATCAGTCGCTGAATCAGCACGCACTAATTAGCACAATTCGCAGCTTTTGGGCATCACGACGCTTCAGCTAAATGCTGCTAAACGGTTTGTTTAGCATTTCAGTTATTGATTTTTATTTTACTATTATTAACAATATTTTTTTTTCTTGGTGTGCATTTATTGCTAAATTCTATTTAAAAAGTCAAGCGAACATTTTGAAAGAAGTGAGGCGCTTCGAAATAAATGCAGATATATCTATTAAGACGATTAAGTGTAAAGTGAGGTAAAACAAAATCCGATATTTGGACAAGAAAATTCTTCATTATTCCAAGAAAATTTTAGCAAAATTTATTTGGTTATATCAAAAATTTTGTTTTTGCTTTTTAGAAACTTAATCTTTAATAGTTTAAAGTTTGGAAACAATTATTTCAATTGTGAATTACTTTCAAACTTACGCTAAGGTTCGTCTTCACACACTTAGAATTTAGAAATAAATTTCCAGCTTGCACTGTTGAAAGTTTTTTCAATTTACCTGCAAAAGAAAAGAAAAACGAAATTTAGTTGAAAGCTGAAAAAATTTGTAAAATTCTATTCACTATAATAAATTAACCGTTATTGTTATTTAAAAAGTTTTTCACTTATTTTACTTATTTAACAAATAAATCCGAGCAAGTTCAAAGTGTCCTTCCTGCTCGCCGCCCACTTAAAAATTAACTTCAAATAATTTCGCATACATGACGGAACAAAGCCGGCGGCGGGCGACAAGCGGAGACGGCGGGTGGTGGAGGTGGACAAACTCAATATTCTAAATGAAATTTTCAAAGAAAGTTAAAATACTATTTTGGCTTAGCCAAAGCTTGAAAAACATTTTCAAAAGCACACACACACATACGCACACGCACAGTACTTTGGTGTTGATCAAAATGTGAAATGAATACAGAAAAAAAATGCTTTTAAATATTGAAAAAAATTTCTTACTAAGGATATTTTTTTAATTTCAAGTTATTTTGGTAATTAAAACAATTAACTGCAAATTATGTTATTTTTTCATAGATTTTACTCAAAGCTATTAAGTACTGTAAGCCCGCCCCCGCGCTCTTATTCCTTATAGCAGGGAAAGCAGCCATGCGGCAGCATTTTCGGTTCGGTTCGGTTCGTTTCAGTTGAATTGTTTTGTTTTGGTATTTTTCGTTGTTGTTATTTTTGTTGTTGTTTCGTTATCCTGACTTTAAAGTCTTGTACACTCGCTCCGCATTTTGGAATATATACAAAAGTATTTCAAAGGCGTGGTGCTGGTGGGTGGGGCTCGGGGTCAACCGCTGCGTTGGCGGCTCCTTATGCTGCATGGTAATTCGAAAGCGATCTTAAAATGTTGGTAAGGGGTGGACTCACATATATACATACACACAAACACATATACACAAACACACGCACACACACACGTACGCAATTCGGAAAGCATTAATGTCGAAATGATTTCTGCTTTTAAGTTAAATTAACTTGAGTATTTCAGTTGTTCGCCAACGAAGAAACTCCGAAACAGTAGATGAGGCAATGAAGGCGTGGGGGGTGGTACATGTGGGTTAAGGTCGTAATTTTAGCTGCTTTAGAGAGTATAAATGCAGCAGGAGAGCGCGTCAAAACTTTTGTAAACATTTTTACTTAAGTAAAGTATTCAAGTAACTACACCAAACAAAAATTGTGTAGTAATATTTGTCATATTTGACAAAGTGTCTCATGTGTGTGTGTGTTAGTTAGAATGACACAAGTAGCTCAAGTTATTTTATAAATCAACTAAGTTATGCAACAACATAATTTTTGATACTTAATTATGACCTGGAGCTTTAAGCACGCAACATTTCTTTAAAAAGCTTTCAAATTTTAATTTAGCAGTTAATTCGGATCGGATAATTCCGGCCGGTTTTAAAGCTTGAAATACCTTTGAAATTTTCATATAACAATAAATTTTTTTCAGCCCTGAAATCTACGCTTAATGCTATACAAAAAATCAGAGATGAATTAGTGGACATTTTTATAAAAATTTCAGGTTTCCCTTTTCAGTTGAAAAATACATTTAAAAATATATTTTAGAACTTTAGAGTCCAAGTAAAAAAATCGAAAAACAAATTTCTAATTATTTTCTAATAACTTAAGCTAAAATTTAATAATTCGCTTTTGCTTTGAATTTTTTAAATCCAATAATTTTATTCAAATCACATTCTCAGATACTCCGGAACATTTATTTTAAGTTATAAGCATAGAATAATAAAAGTGTCTTTGGAAGCACTGCCAAAAATCCAATATAACAACACACACATACACACACAGCTAGACAGATAAACAGACACACGAGTACGAGTACACATGCAGCAGAGCGCGCAGGCAACAAATGTGCTGCATGGCAGGCAGCATTCATCATGTTGACACACGAGCTTGATGAATTCATGAACTCTGATTTATGTTGACTTTGGCGAACGCGACGAGTGAACGAACGAACAAACGGACGAACCCACGGACGGACGACGAAAACGACGAAATATTACCATAACTGTGAAATTTTCAACAATTTTGTTGCTCATATTTGGGTGTGCGTTAGTTTGTATCTGTGTGTGTGTGATTGTGTTTAAAATTTCACTACCCGCGTGAAAATAAAAACGCATTTCCCCACAGATCAGCAACAGCAACAACAACAGCAGCGACCGTGCACAACGGATCCATTTATGCGTTTATCTTTCGAATTGCTTTTGGCCAAAAAAATAAAACGAAGAAGGAGAAGAAGAAGAAGACGCCAACGATGTAGCAGATAAAAATGAAAAACGACACTTAATGACGATTTCGCGGCATTGCAGCAGTCGCATCAATTGAAGTGGATTTCTTTCGCTCTGACATTTGATGTCTGGGAACTCACACAAGCAACGAAGATGGCAACACGACCAACACCGCCGCTAGCTAGCCAAATGCTTCATTGCTGACAAATGCACAGTACTTCGAAGTGACTCAAAACTGTTTTTAAATTTCGCCTAAAATCCGTTTAATAATTTTTCTTTTGGTAATTATGACTTATGATCGCCACGCCTACAATTATGTAAACTTCTATTTAATTTTTTTAAATTAATTTATTTATATGAAAATTAAGAAATGACTTCTCATCAAGCATTCCCTACACAAGCTGAGAAGACGTTTTAAAATGTTGAGGTTTTGTAATAGTTCACTTGACAAATGTTCCCTTTCTACCAAATTTATTTAATCAAGTTTTCCGAGTACTGTGCGAGTGTTCGCATCCATTGAACGATTTCGTTCGTTCGTTTGTTCGTTTATTCGTTTAATTCGAATTGAATATGAAGCGCGCGCATTTCTAGCCATATTCGATGTTCTGCTTTTCTTCTCAATCAATTTTCCTTGGGCTATTCCAGTGCCAGTCCAGTGCCAGTGCCATCAGTGTCCAATGTTGCGGCTGCGGCAACGGCTGTGACTGACTTCGACTGATTGCGATGACGCTCCGGCGAGTGAAGCGAGAGTGTGTGGCTTTGTCTTTTTTTTTTGGTGACTGTGGCGGATCTTTTTCTGTTGCTGTTCCTGTTTTTGTTGCGATGCCTTCATCGACGTTGTTTGATGTTTGATTTGATGCTGTCCGCTGCGTCATAGTCATAGTTGGCGGCGGCGTCCGTCGTTGTCTATGCCAAACGTTCGTTCGTTGTTGATTTCGGGTTTGTGTTTTGCGTTTTTTCTTTTGACATGGTTTATTTCAGTTTCGTTATACCCTTCGCCAAGTGCACTTACCGAAGTGTATATTGAGTTTATTCTTCCGCTTGTAACGCCCAGAAGGGGGCGTGGTAGGTTTGACAAAGTAAATATGTATGTATATAAATAAAACAACCACGATTTTATTTAAGAAGCACATTTTTTGGTTTCACTGAAATGGCGGAGGGTATATGAGTTTCGGCACAGCCGAAGATAATTCTCTTACTAGTTTTTGATTTAATTTCGCTTGCATGTCTTCTAGGAAAATGGCTTTGGCTTTTTTTCATTTTTATTTTTCACAGCGTGATGCGCTGCCCATAAAAAGAAGCGCGCGCAGCCAAGAATGCGAATTTCCTGTTCACTATTTTAACAATCGCTTGCGAAGCGCTCACTCGCTCGCTCTTTTGGCAATGAATGTACTGTGGACACAACAACAACAACAGCGGCAACCACTTGATTGTCCTTTTTTGAAATCGTTGTTGTTTGATTATTTGCTTTTGCTTTTGTTTAGCTGTTTATTTTTTTTTTATTTATATGGCTGGCAGTGAAATGTGCGGAAGCCTTTTGCGGTCATGTGTGGAAAATCGTATGTTGCACTTTTTCTTTCTGTGTAAGCAGAAAGCAAAGCAAAGAGTGAAAATAATAAATTTGCCAAAACGATTTTCAGTACATTAAGTGCTTAAAAGCTGAAGTGAAAATTGGATACCAGAAAAGACACTTTAAAGTTTCGAAAAAATTATCTTCTTTACACTTTTGGACGTGGAAATACATTTTTAAAGCTTTTACACAAAAATCTAAGAAACTAATGCTGAATGCTTCAATATCCTTGCAAAGCTTAAGTTAACACGCACAGAAGAGCACAAGCGTTTCGACCACCGCTAATAAATATTACGCTACCAACACAAAAACAAATAAAAGAGTAACCGAAATCAATACGCACAATAATTAAGTGCGAAAATATGTGAAAAGTTTGCGCATAACATTTATCACTAACATCCAATCCTCCCGCTTCCTTCTCCCTCCTCTGCCTATACCGCTATCGCCACTCCAACAAAACTTACCCAAACTTAAAGTACGCAATGCCGAAAAGTTTAATAAATATAGAAAAATAGCAGAAATGTGAAACTCCAGCAACCGGAAGTAAGCGCGGCGCTTCCGCTCAATGACGATATCAAACAAGAAAAACGATTGCAAAGCTATTTCCCTATTGCCTTGCCACGTTGTTATTTTTTTCGCTTGCACCCTGCTCTATATTTATGTACTGTACACTTACGCATACAAGGCCAGGCCAAACGCAGCAGGCGAGACCCCACAACCCTACTTAGTGTCGCCTTTTGCGCCTCGTTTCTCCAAGCGGAAACGGAAGACCCATAACTTGTTTTTTTTTTTTTTTTTTTTTTGGTTGCTTACTTTTGCCAACTTTTATTGCCTGCGAATGAAAATGTGTCCGCTGCGACACTTTACGCAGCACTGAGCTGAGCTGAAAATCCAATATTAGATTTCCTCGTGATTTTCTATATACTCTTGTTGTTTTTTTCTTTTGCTCTTTTCGATATGAATTCATTTTGCCCAAGGCTGGTCACTTTAAGCGGCCTACATGTGTTTGCCTTTTTTTTTTCGTATTATTGATGTTGTTGTTTTTGTTTCGGAGCTGTCAATAAAGGCGAAATGTTTTAATAGTGTGTGTGTGCGTGTGCGTAGAAAAGTCATCATCAAACAAATCCGGATTTCTTGTAAATTTGCCATTTTTATTTACTTGGGTTAATATTTCCAATATTTATATTTTTGTACGGTCGAAGTTCAACAGTCAAAAGTCATTACATTTGACACCTATATACCACATACACACACACAGAGAGAGAAATTAAACAGCTGATTTTTATATCAGTTGGTTCCGTGAATATTTAAAAGAGAATTTTTGGGTTCTTTAAAAATTCAAAACATTTTCATCAAATCTTTCGGTTAATATAAATACATTTATAAATAATATAAGATAAATAATTAAATAAGTAATCTATATCATATATATGTAAAAACTGACAGTTAAGGCTTAACTATCAATTAATTTTAATGCTCAAATAATTTGAATTTCTGACAATAGCAAGTTTGGATGACCTAAAAGTGGTCAATTGTGGTTCCAATATTCCGAAAAGGCAACAAGAGTCCCTCTAAAATTTCAACGAAAAATAGTTCGTCTCGAAAGGATCACAAAGCGAAGCTTACAACGAACGACCGAAAATTATTTCGAATATTTTCAGTGTGTGAGTGCGAAAGTGTTTGTGTGTCCTTCTGTTTGTCTTTCTGTCTGTCATCTTTCTATGGTAAATTGTTTTTTATTTCTTTTCCTTTTTTTGTTGTTTATTTTTGTTGTTGTTGTTTTTGTTGTTGTGACTTTTCCAATAGCAAAGTTTTTCGCACTGAATTTATAAAATTCGATTTCAAACGATTGCGTTGATCACATTTCCGCTTTTGGCTTTTGTGGACAATTTTCCACCAAAATTGTTTGTAAACTGAATTTGTTTTATCGTTGACGTTGTTGTTGTTGTTTTTGCTTTTGTTGGTGTTAGATTGTTGACAATGACAACAACAGCAATAACAACAACACTCTTTTCGCCCTTGAGTTCAGCGCTAAAGTAATCAAAAAGTGTCAATTCGATACAATGACGCGCAATTTTTTTAATTTGAATTTTTTAGGTTAACCTAAAAAGAATTCTTATTGAATTATTCGTCGACTTTATTGTTTTTTTTTGCAAAATTTTTTTTTTTTTATTCATTCGCAAAAAAAAAGTATTTGAAATAAAATCGCTTAAGAAACTATTCAATTACATTTTTTTAGCATCAGTCAAAATTTAAATTTCTGTTTTTCACTTAACTTTTTGCACTTTCGCATCAATCGAGCGCGCGATACTTTGTTGGAGGACGAGCTGCGCTGCGGCGCGGCAGTTGCTTTATGGATTTTTATGACGCGCAGTCATGCTCCTTATTCAATAATGCCGCTCGCTCGTCCGTCCGTCCGTCCGCCCCGCCATTACTACGTGAATTGAATTTTCAAATGAAATTTACTTACTTCAATTGCTGCGAGTGCAAGCGCCGCCAACAGCCAACAGCAGCAGCATCAGCAGCAGGCAACATGCGCAGCAACGCGGTTTATAAATACTTTTGCAATAATCTACCCAAAGCTGCAAGTTTTTTTTTCTTCTGCCTTTTCTTTAATTTTTTTTGCGTGGGTCTTGTGCATTTCTCTTGCCGGAAATAGTTTCTTGCTGCGCTGTAAGCTGCATACCAAGCGCAAAAATGTTGTCCTGCCGCTGAGCGTGTGTTTGTAAGAGTGTGTGTGCGTGTTTTTTATCATGTAAATTATTTTCTTTTAAATTAAGCAGTTTTTCTTAGCTTCTTTAAACTGAACTGAATGATTTTTATTTCGGTTTTCTTTTAATTTTTAAAGTATTCCAAAAATTTGGAAATGCTGGATTGAAATTTCATCCTCTTTAACGGTCACGGCGTGGCTTCCAATTAGGGTATACAAATCACTTAAGTCCATGTTCGTTACTTTTAATTATCTTAATTAACAGAAGACGCAGACAAGAAGAAGAGAAACAAGAACGCTTTTATTAATCAGAAATAGAAACGCCCAATTGGAAATTCAGCGACAGCGCACAAAGGAGTGACATTTCTCAATACAACAACAACAACAACAATAACAAGTAAAACTTTTATTTTGACAAGTCGAAAAAAACTTCAATGACAACAAAACACCCAAATAATAAAAAAGAAAGAAAAAACACAAGAACAACACACTTCATTAAAATCCATAAACTTGGAAGGCACAACAACAACCAACGCCACAACAACAGAAACAACAAACAGATGCTAATTTGCATAAAATTCTTGAAATCCGAAAGTTATGAAGACGACGGACAACAACAACAACAACAACCGAGCATGACAGTCGACAGCTGTCAAGGCAGGCATTCAGAGGGACAAACGGACAAACGGAAGGACAAAGTGCCACCCTCACCAATGGATGAAGAAATATTTACAATTCGACGACCAAGTCTCAAGTCCACTTCGAGATCTAAAGCGGCAATTGAAAATATTATTACCCAATTATAGAAAAGGAAGCAGACGTTTTCTTTTATTTTTTCTTCTCTTTTGCCTAAATGCCAACGAGCAGCGGAGCAGCGAAGATAGCGACAACAAGTTACAGCTTTGTAGTAGTAGTAGTACGGAAGCGGTGAGATGACAGCGGCGTGGCAAGGCGAGAAGTGGGTGTGTTTGCATGGTAGCGGATTCATTGAAATTTTGTTGTGATTTCAAAGAAATCGTTAGGTTTTCGCTTTTAAAGGTAGTTAAACGGGGCGAGGGGGCGAAATAAAAACGCAGGAAATTGTGTGCAAAGTTAAGTAACTTTGCATAAATTATAACTAAATACGAAATGATTTTATTTTTTAGTTAACTTTCGTTTGGACAGACTCAACGGGGGATGTTGAAAATGTTGCTGTCATAATTCGTTTATTTTCCTTAAATTATTCTTAAAAATATTTAATCAGGAAAATTTAACTGACAAATGTTGTTATTTTCACGACAAAATTCAGATATTTATTGAAGTGTTAAGAAAATTTCACTGATTATATTTTTAATACATATTGCAGTAATTTTACTAATGACAAAGAGATATAAACTTTCAAATGAAGTTGTTTCTACTACAAAATGCAGTTATTTGTTTAATGGTAAGGAAAATTGCACTGATAATATTTTGACTAAAAATTCCAGTTATTTCAATACGAACAAGAAAATTTTACTAAAAAGTATAGTTCTTTTTGGTACAAATTGCAGTTATTTATTGAACTGGTAAGAAAATTGTACTGATTAATTGTATTGATACATATTGCAGAAATTTTATGAATTTAACAGACAAGTGTAATTATTTTTACTACAGATTGCAGTTATTTATTTAGAAAATTTGCTTTGATAATAATAATTTAACTGACTAATAAAAATTTAACGGGCAAATGTTTTTATTTCTACGACAATCTGACATTTCTATTGTCAATATTAATTACAAATGTATCTTTTATATCTTACCTTTTTTGAAATATACAGTTTGAAAAATAAAATATACAGTTTGAAAGGAAATTTTTATCTTAAATTGAATTATTTAAATTTACAGGTTTACTTTAAATAACTACGCATCAACAGTTTCTAGAGCAGCGCTTTAACACAATCTACAATGCACAGCTTAACGCCCGCAAAACGATTAGCAGCAGCGTGACACAATTTCATTTCAAGCAATTTGCACAACATTTAATAATAATAAAATGAAAAGAAAAACGAAGCTTATTGATTTTCTCAATTTTATTTTTTCTATTTTGCTGCGCGTTAATATCCGCGCGCAGACAACACCAGCAGCGCGTTCCAAAACGACGTGCAAACAACATATGCTGCAAAGCGGATCACGCCGCACCGACTGCGACGAAGTATCATGATCTTGGCATGGTAACCCTGTCAATATTAGATTAGCGCAAATGCAGTAAGCAGCAAGCGGCACATGCTGTGCAGTAGAGAAAGACGCAGCGTAAGGCGCGGCATAGCAAAATGCGATTTGTGGCAAATTGCAAATGAAGCGCAACGCGCGCGCACATGAAGCATCTTTGCAATTTCCGGCGTCGTTGCTGAACGCAATTTTTTTTCTTTTTTTATACACGTATATGCGAAAATGAAAGCGATTTCTTATAATAAAAATGTGACGCGGCGACGTCATCGCTGCGGCTGACGGTGGCGGTGCATGCAAAAATGTGACAGCGCCAATCGATGATATTTGCTGTTTTTCTTGCAAGAATGTTTTTGTTTTTTTTGCTCCTTTTTGTTGTTGTTGTCTATGTTGTTGTTGTTGTTGTTGCTTTTATTAAATGTGAATTGATGCGAGAAATGTGCATTTTGTCGTTGACGAGGAGTGAAAGTAATAAAACTATCATCGTTGCAAGAGTGACACATTCTGCGAGTGATAGGGATTTTGTAGTTGTAGTTGTTGTTGTTGTTGTTTTTGCCATCATTTTCGTTGTGTGCGCTTGTCACTGTGTCGTCTTTAGTGTCTGTTATCAGCGCCATCAAAATGTTTGCAAATACATATATACACTGACAAGTAATGTCTGTGCGATACATTGCAATGCATACATACATATAAATGTGAGGATTTTTATGCACTGAAAGAAATTTCTGATTTTTAAATCTATTGTACGCAAACTATTAAATTTATTTTTGCATTTGTTGTGACCATTGGTTTGATACCACATTTAGAGGTAATATATTGTATGACAATATGTAACAATCAGTATGAAAAATGTTATTATCAAATGATAAACAAAATTTAATTTAACCACATATCTCAGTTATTTATTATTTATGTAGTGGTCAACAAAATTTAACTGACGAATGTAGTTCATTTAAAAGTATATCGCAGTTACTCTTTGAGCTATTGGAAAATATAATCTGACGAACGTGGTGGTTTTAACAACAATTTTCAGTTATGAATACTGGACTAGAACTAAACACAAACGCTTTCGAAATTAATTCAAAATATCTGAAAAACTTTGGCGATCAGTTTGAAATATATATAGTAGTTAATATAAGTATCAATTTAAGGTTTTTATTTCAATATTGTTTGATGACATATTCTTAAATCCGATCGCTTTTCTCTAAGAAATTGAAATTTTTTCAAAGTATCTACTTTGCAAACTTTTTACTTTTTGGCTTACGAAAATGTTTTTTCAATAAAATGCAAAGAATTGATATAGTCACTACTTGAAGATTCATTTCTAGCAGTCAGATACTTTTATTCCAATCCAATCAATATTTTTTTCACGTGTATGTGTGCCTCGCTTTGGTTTTTTTTGGTATTGACGACGCAAGTAGCTGGCTGAAACGTCAGAGTTTGTTAACTGAAATCACGATTTTCTTGAACTTCATTTTGAATGTGCTGTTAGAGTGTCGTAGCGACACTTAGTGTACACACGCACACGCACACGCACAACTATTTACCAACGAAAGCATTATACTCGTACATGTATGCATGTTTCGGCTGAGTGGCTACCAAGTGCACTTGATCCGGTTATTTGCATTGGCAACACATTAGGCCGTACTCTGTACTATGTACTCCTTACACACGCACACAACCAAACACACACACACACAGACACACACACTATCGTCTCTGCCAGGTGATGACAGCGTAAGCCTTGAATTTGTTTCAGTTGTCATCAATATTTGTGTGTGTGCGTGTTTATATTGTGTTGATGCATGCGGCACATGTGTAAATGTGTTAGTCAACATACAGATGTGTGAGTGCACTGTGGCGCATCGAATAGGGACTTTAAGTGATTGCGTACAAAACAACAACGTATTAATTTTTAACCATAATTTTGAATTTCGAATGACTTTAAAAAGTTGTTCGGCAATCAAGAAGATTTCTTTAATTTTTTACCTCTCGAAATAAACGCTGTTGCGCCACTGTGCATGCTCCTTGAGTATAGAATTGTATTTTGTCACAAGGATATTTGCTTTGTTTGGGCTGTAAGTGTGTGTGTGTGTTGGCCGCCCCCTTTCGTAGGCGTTGCTACTTTGCATTGTTTCGCCTTCGTCATAATTAATGTTTGCATTCTTGTCATCAATATTATTTTAGCCATTTCCTGTTCTGGCTTAATTGAGTTCGTGAATAATGGCATTAAAGCAGATATTCAGGCAGTCGGGCGGCTATTGTGCATTGTCTTTTGTCTAGGCGCAAAAGCGTTTGTAGATATTCATTAATAATTCAAGCAGATGTCGAGATAAGAATTATCTGATTTATAAATAAATATTAATACAACTTATTGCCTCTTGTCTCTTGTGATTTATCAAACTTTTCAATTCGCCTACAATTCTACAAATTTGAAACATTTGTCGCCGGTAACCGCGCTGCAACATTAATTACAAATTTTCTGCTGCTCTTAACTGTCGGTGTTACCAACCAAAAAAAATGCTGAATCATTTGTATTGATAATAAAATGTATTTAAAGGATATCAAGCGCAGAATTCTGATTAATTGTCAATAATTTATCATTTGAGCCTAATCTCAAACGATGAAGGCAGAATTTGGTAGTGCAAAAATTAATCATTCGAATTTAATTCTTGAATTTGAATTTCTTTTACGCCATGATAAGCCGAATTTAAATGTATCTGTGAGATATAAGTGAAAAAAGTACTTAAAAATAGTTGACAGGATTTTAAAATATTTTAATAAAACTGAACAGTTGAAGACTTCAAATTGTGAACCATTGATAATTGATTTGAATCCAATGTAAATATTTTTAAAGATTAAATTGAATTTCTTAAATGACTTCCACTCATTTAAAAAACAAGCCACACTGGCTTTTATCAATCTAATTAAATATTTAATTATGTACTTCTGAAAAAAAAAACAGCAACAAAACAGAACCGAACAGATTATGCAAAAAAATATTACACACACAAGCGCTGCCAACGCTGCTCAAAGGACATGGCGAAAAAGATGAGCTTTTAAATATGTACCCAACTCAATGTGGCCATCAATCAATCAATTTATTGACGCATTTTCATAGCACAAGACAAAGAAAATAAATTCATATTAATAAAAATCACTACAAACAAACAAACAAACCAACATCCAACAAACACGCTCTGATTGATGAGCAGAATATTGAAGCAGGCGACGTGGCGCATAAGCCAAGGTCATTCGTGCTCATCTCCTCGGCCAAATCTATTATTTTATTTTCATTTATGAATTTTATATAAATTAAAAAAAAAAAAAAATATTACAACAACAACGGCGCATGGCATGATAAAATCTATTGTTGGATTGTTGCCAGACAAAAAAAATGAAAAGCATCGCAAAAATCTTAAAAATTAAGATGAATTAAGAAAAACTCAAGAGATTAGTTTTATTGAGTAGCTGCAGAATTCGACCGAGGTTTTATTTTCCGCTTTTTAGTTTTTTATTTAAACATTATTTTTATTGTTCTGCGCTATTTTTGCGACATGACGTCGTCTTCTGCATTATTCGCCGCAGAAGCGTTTCATTAGTTGCGGCGGCGTCGGCGGTAAAAATAGTTCGAAACAAGCAAAGTTTTCGCATTATCATAATTAAAAGTTAACATGCGTTCAACCATAACGCACGCAATTTCTACACACACATTCATTTAACTATAACAACATCTACACACATGCACAAATATACGCACACATCGTAAACAATTCAAATAAATTCTGCCAAAAGTTTTCAACGCATCAAACTGAATTTTTCCATAGTTACAGTCAATTAAAAACAAACAAAAAGGGACTTACAACAACAACAATAAAAAAGCTAACGCTCGATAAATCAACAACAATAACCACCACAACAAATCAACAAGCAAATTAATAAAGTTATATATTGGCGTAGCGCAAATACCGAACAACACACGCAGCAAAGTTTAGTTTGGCCAAACAAAAACAACAGCAAAAATCGCTCAACGGCGTCCAACACTAACACATGCAAAACAAATACACATACATACGAAATACCGCATGCGGATATCCGCCACTCAATCCGAACTTAACGCGCCGACACGCATTGTCCGGCGCAAATACGCAAACATGATTTAATTAAGCAGCGTTGCCGCGTGAGCGTTTATTTTATTTATACTCGCACGCTGCGCACTTTGTTTGCTTAACTTTTTCCTCCGACTGTTTGTCTTAACCTCGGCTCATCCAATTGATGTCCATTAATTATTGAGCAAATCGACGCTTGGGCATAAAATCATCTGCTTTGCAAGGCTCCTTGGTCCTTTGTTGCCTTGCGGCATGCGTTTAAATGAGATTTCCGTACGAAAATGGTCGCGTCAGGTGGCAAAGGTGCGTCCACATTAATTGCCGGTGATTAATTTCAGATGAATTATGCAAATTGTAATTACCACAAGAGCGGTTGGCAAGGGGGCGTGGTTGCGCGGTTGTAATCGTGTTGTTCTATTAAAATGGCCAATCTTATGCAAAACGCTTGGGTTTTTTTAACACTTTCAGCTGCGAGTTTAAATTTTGAACGGAATATTTTCGCAAAAAGTATTTTTGGTTTTAGAGCGTGATCTCAAAAATAAAAAATTAATAAGTTACTGGGATGGGCTTTTAATTTTAAAGTGGCGCCATCTAGTGTACTGGGATGGGCTTTTAATTTTAAAGTGGCGCCATCTAGTGTACATGCGGCTTAGAACATTATTTAACCATATGATTGATCGGTAGATGATGCTTCTTTTAAAATTCTAATCAGAATGCTTATATACTTCACTGATAGATGGCGCAACATTTTCTTGAGAAAAGGTGAGGAGCGTTATTTTCTTATTATTATTATTTATTAAACTATTGAAACAATTTTAAGTATAGGAAATCTTTTTATAAAAAAATAATAAAATAGAATTTAAAAATTTAACAATTCGTTAAGCAGAATTCGGCTTCTTTATTTTTAACTCAAACAGATTTTCGCCTTAAAACTTTTAAATAAATAATTTAAATTATACCGTAAAAAGTGAGTGAATTGAAAAGGCAACAAAATATTAGTATTTAAAATTTTTTAAAAGCTTTACTTTAAAATTAAAACTATAAATAAATTTTACAGACTAAACAATTTAAAAAAATGAAGCATTTCAAAATATTTATTTCCTACATGAACTAATCTTATAAGTCATTTCTTTATATTATACATAAATATTAAATATTTTGAAAAAAATTTGAAATTAAAGTCTCGATACTCATGTAGCAGAAAGATTTGTCGCTACGGTGTAACTTCCATTTACAAAAACAATTTCAGGTGCAATTACCCAAAATGTTTGCACTTAATTTCCAATTAAAAATTCATGTCGCGAGTGGTGCATTTAAATTGCATTACAAACCATTTTTGCTTAAAGGCATGCCACACACACACACACACACACACACATACATACATGCATGCAGACACACACACACACACACACACACACAGAATATGCGTCTGTATTTTATGCAAATTTACGCAAAAGCCCTGCAAAAATATTTGCTTTGTGTCATTTAACATTTGCATTTCACACCAGCGCGAAGCGGATCGGAGCACTTTTCATTTTCAGTCGCATTCGCATCGCATTCAAATTTGCGACTATTTTAGCGCTGGTTTTGTTGTTGTTGTTGTTGCTTTTGCTGCAGCATTAATCCCTGCAGCATTGCAGCGCTTTTGTTGTTTGGTATTATACGTTATGCTGTACGGTGGGTGTGTGGGTGTTTCGGTTGGTTGTTGGTGTTGCCGTCGAACTGTTGAAATTTCGAATCAGCGCAAATTCATTGTCCACACACACACACTTTTAGTCTATTTGGAAACATTCTGCATTAGCGAAAATTAATTTATACCGTTAGGAGTGGCACTTCATTTTGTTGTTTAACAAATTTAAATTGTTATAAATTTTTTATGCTTTTTAGATATTCGGAAATTTAACTTTAGTTAATAAATTTGAAAATAAAGAAAAATTTTATATTATGTACTTTGTTGTAAATTTTTTTTTAGAATTCAGCTACCTCTACGGTATATGCTAGAAACATCGTAATTCGAGGCACGACGCGATTTTGTACACAAGCCCCCAAACAAAAACAATGCACATCTGCAATGGATGGCAACGAAGTAGCAAAGCGAATAGCTACTATCGGAAGCTGTTTACAGTTGGGCGACCGCGGGACACTAATTAAACACTACGTGGATGTGTGTGTGTGTGTGTGTACGCTAGGTAAATGTGTGTGTGGTGTGTATTTTGGCAAGCAATAACAATAGCAACTAGAATTTATCAGCAACAATAATGAAGATGCAAATTTTAAGGCATTTCGAGTGATCCGCGTATTTAAGTCGTATTTTAAAGCTTTTAAAATAATTTTGATTTTGTCAAAATGCAATTTTAAAAAAATGTGACGCTTTTTTTTATTACTTTAATTAAACATCAATAAATTTAAATATTAAAGAAAATTACAGATTTGATGATTTTACAGAAATAAAGAAATATTTTAGTTAACAAACCCAGCAGAGTGTGCGCTGAGCTATTAATACGCTTAATTATGACAAAATGTTAATCTCAAAAATGATCACACAGAAAACATTTTTTTCGGGTTCTTGTTCTGAGAATCGAACCTGCGACGTTCTGCATCAAAGAACAATGCACTAATCATTATGCTATGCAGCCGCTTTGAACTTTTTCCCAATCTTTTTTTATATGGGAATATGAAGTTATGTGGTTTTAAGAAAAATTTGTTTTTTTGTTTATTATATATTTACATAAGAAAAGTTTGATTTAAAAAAAAAGCTCTTATCTTAAACTTATTATTTCAGTTTTATTTAAGCTTTACAAATACAAGTAACTATTTCCCTGACTAACTTGTGAACTACCGAAATGTGCTATTTCAAAACACATCGATCGATTATTGATAATAAATCGCCAACAATCGATAAACACGACGACCCCAAAAACACAAAAGCAACAACACTGAAACTGTGTATTCGGTTGCAGCAGCGCCACGCTGCGGTGCGGTGCGGTTCGTCCGTTGAATGAGTGGTGTGCTTTAATGTTTGTAAAGATTTTCGGGAGATGGTTTTGGCGCAACGTCTGACTTTTGCCATTAGCAGCAAATTAGTTCGGGTTGAGCGGCCTTTGGCATTTGCCGAATTCAAATTCAAAAGTAAATTCAAATTAAAAATCGAGTAAATATTTGCATTTGGCAATTTTCATTTAAATTACAATACAAAAACGAATTTCAAATAATCGAGAGGGAACTTTTGTTTTTGTTTTAACTGCGTTCGCCCACTTGTGGCGAAACAACAGAAATTGAGTTATTTTGTTGTTTTTGATGTTGTTGTTGGTGTTGCTGTTATTGCCTTCACTAATTACGATGGCAAAACGAAGCGTGTCTAGACTTTAGCTGTGCGTGCCGCCGCCTGTCACGTCTAAACGTACTCTCGAGGGTATTCATCCGCTCCTTTGTCAAATATTGATGAGCATTTAGAGCTCCTCTCGGATCGTCGAAGTTTTCCAAGGTTCCGAAATGTATTTGCTTGACAACGCAGTGGCAACTTTAAGCGTTACGCTCAAATAAATTGCTTCTTTTTTTTTAAGCCCAGCGCTTATTCGCTTTTACGCTTTAGTTGGTTTGTTTTGCACTTGTTTGTTTGTTGTTGTATTTTTATGTTCGTGTGCATATTTGAAATATGTTAAAGCTGAGGCATCTTGCCACTCCGACTCCCGCACATTTTGCCGCTGCTTGACCATTAAACTTTATGGTGCGAATATTTTGTACTTATGTCGCTGGCATGTCCTTTTTTCCGCATGAACAAACCCCAACAATGACATGGAAAACTTTTAAGGCACGCACACACGGAACACGCCCATGTCGACGAGAGCACAAGAGAAACTTTCGCCTACTCTTGCGCAATTAATTTCCAGCGTTGAATATTCTTTTAAGAATAAATATTTCAAAAGAAAGACACATGCTCCGGCTTTGGTTTTCACTCGAGTTGCAAACAATAATAGCTTCTTCTTCTTCATTTTTTGCTTTTAAGGTGACCAAACTTAACAAGAAAATTCAAAAAAGAAAACAGAAACACAAACTTAAAATTAGATTTCGAAATTCCATAAGAATTTCATTGTGCGAAAACCGTAAAACTGCCACGAGCAGGAAAACCTTTTGGAAGACTTCATCTAACGAAGAATTTCCTTCGACCGCAAGTTTTTGTCCTATCGATGATGTCGATACGATTTCGATGCGGTTTCGATGCGACTTCGCAAATCAGCTGTGACGGATATTTCAGTGTCGTCTATTAATGTTTTTATTCATCAAATAAATTAAACAAAAATCGATGTAAAAAATATGCAATTTGAAAGATACGAAAGATACGCCAAAGTAAAATTAATTAGTTTTTCAGTTTATGTGTATGTGTGCGCATTTTTCTTTAAATAATGGCAGAATGTGAAATTGATCGAGGCAAATTCGTTGTCAATCATATTTGATGAAAGCTTCTTTGCAGGGTACAAACAAAAAAGTATTGTAAAAAATAATTTTTAATTAAATCTGCTGGATTGAACTTTGACTTAGAAATTCAAATTTAAAGTTTTCCGTTTTCAAAAAATTTTATAACAAAGTTAAAAATATCTATTGAGGCCCTATGCTACCCGAGGAGTTCAAGGATCCAATGATGATCAAAAATATCTTGTCAACTAGTCATAAGAGAAAAATTTAACCCTTAGCTTAAAAATGATTTCGATCAAGTTTTGAGTTTTGTATAATACAATTTAAGAAATAATTCAATTATTATGAGTGCTCATATAAACTTGCAATCATCGTATATTTCCTTCTTCACACATTTGTAAACTTCTTTGTAAGCGCACCGTGCACCTTCTGATTGTGTATATCAGCTGTTTTTTAAAAAAGCTTAATTTTTAAGAATTTTATAAGAAATATTACTCTATGCTGATATAAAAACAATATCGAACAAGTTCTCATGACGACATCGGTTGTAAAAAACAAACATTTGTTCCGTATAATCTTTGATAAATTCTTCTTGGATTGGTTTCCTTCTGGTGGCAACTTTATAAGTTTACAAGCACCTAACAAAATTTTTTTGATTGAAGAAATGGTGAAAGTTTGTAAGGTATACGAGGTACATGTTGCATATACGAGCTTAAAAGAGCACCGCTTAAAATTTCAAAATTGTTTTTGTGGTTTTAGTCACCAATATTCACAGAAATTTCAAGAGATAAAAATTTTTTTTTTTAGAATTTATTCATTATTTGTATTTGAGTTAATAATTTCGATCCAGCCTGTATTTTAACGATTCCAAACAGCGGCAGCCCTGCACATTTGCAATATAATAAAAAGTTGCATTCTTTCACTTGAATCGCAACAAACTTCAAAACATTAATTCAAACATTTGCAATGCTCACTGCAAAAGCATTTCATCACAACCGGACAGACGGACGGACGGACAGCGGCTGTCAATCAAAATTGTTAAAATGCTGCAACGCGGCAGCTAACAATTTCTTGTTTCTTTCTTTCTTTGAATTGGCAACTCAAAAGGTGTGAAAAATTTCTTATTAATTGCGTTGAAGCATGAAGCTTGCCAGCCAACCAGCCAGCCAGACAAGCAGCCAGCCATCCAGCTGCCTGCACAGCAGAAGCGAGTTGGATGCAGCAAATAGAAATTATTTTGCTAAACTAATCAAAATTGACAGATTTGTGTCATGTAGCTAAATAAATCATGGTCATCCGTCAGCAGACAAAAGACAAGCAGATTTTTTTTGTGTTCAAGCTATCATAATTTAAGTAACAACAACGACAAAAAAACAACAACAACAACAAAAGTAATAAACAAACCGCAATGGCGGTTCTTTTGCAGATTAATCGCTGAATTTTTAATTAGACAAAATCCGCGCAAGTGTGAATTTGTTTTGGGGCATTAGATTAGCCTTTTTAACAACAACAACAAATATAATAACAACACTAAAGAAGCACAAAGAGAAAACCGTGAAAATTTAATTAGTCGTCGTATTGTTTATCTTTTATGGCAAAACTTGTGTAACGCTTAGCTTCTAAAAATAAAAACATGAAATTATGAACACTTTCTCGGATATTGGCATTTTTTGTTGCCGAAATGTTCGAAAGGTCAATTCCATGTGAAAATACAATAAAATTTTTGGAGACAAGATTTTTTTTGGCAAATAAATTTACGCTTAAAGAAAAAAGTTGGGACAAAATATTTGTCGCTTGAAATTCTTGCTTACTCGTACTGAGTAAATCACACGTGGAAATTGTCCTGCCACACACAAAAGAAACAACAACAAAAAAAAATAACAAAGAAAGCAAGCAAAGTGTCCACTTCTTGGCAAACAAACAAAAAGTTCGGATAAACAATAAAAAGCCAAAATCTACGCGCCTACAATTTTCTTGGCCATAATTTAATTTCGTATTTTGTTGACATGCCTTTCAAGCGCAGCACAGCCCACAGTCCGCAGCCCAGCACAGGTATCGGAATTTCCACGCTCGACTGCTTTAGGCCTGAATTTACTTTATTTCTTTCGTCGTCCCTTTATTTTTCTTCCTTTCTTTCTTTCTTTCTTTCTTTCTCTCCACAAGAAAAAGGACACTTTTCTGCTGTCACTTTTTTTATGAGTGAAATTAAAATCCACAGTCGCTCGCTACTTTATTAATACACTTCATATTAGGGCGGCTAGCAGCACATTTTCCTGTCTGTCTGTCTGTCTGTCTGTCTGTATGTCAGTCCGTTAAGCGAATTCTACGCCAAGCGACAGCAAAAGTAAAAGCAAAGATAAAAGTTTTGTCCTGCGTCGTGACTTCAGTTTCCGTCCGTAGCGCCATGTCAGAGCAGCAACCAACAACAGCTAATAAAACCGCAACTGAAGCGTAGCGTAGCGTTGCGAAGCAAGCGGAAACTGGGCAGCAATAGCTACAAAATAATACAGCTAAGGATACGGATTCTGCAGATACTATACACGCACACACAGTGGCAGATACTCGTACACACAGATACTCTCGGTTTGCTTTATGCAGTCTTTAATTTTTTGTGGTTATTTGTTTGCGTAAAAGCTTTGGACGCGAGCGACCGCCGTGCGTAAGAACTTTGATGTGGCTGAAGAAGGCAAACCGCAGCAGCGTTTTAACGGCTAACGGAAAATAGCTGAAGCGAAATTTTCTACGCTGGTCATTTCGGCAGTTTTGCTTTTGTTTGGCACGTGACTCTTTTGGGATATAAAATTGAAAGCGCACTCCAATTTAATCGCTTAAACCAAGAGATGCATTCTATAAAAGTTAATTGTGAATTAAAATTGCCAAAAATTGCTCGCCACTAAACTTGCCTATGTAAAAAGGGACTAACTGCTGGTTTTTTCGTTTTTACATTTAGTAATAAATAAAATCAAATAAAATTTATAAAAAAAAAACCATTAAATATTTACATTCCAGCATAAACATAAATAAAAGGTAAAATTTACATTTTCCCATTTTCCCGTTGTCCGCCCGAAAGAAGCCAACAATTTGCATGGAAAAAAAATCGACGCAATCAACGTAAAATAAAAGCGACATCCATTGACAACGCCATTTAACACTCGACACTAAAATATGCCAAAAAGGACACTCGAAACGGCGGCGACCGCCGCTACCGAAACGTCAACTTGACTTACGGCCGATTAATTTTTGGCGTAAACGAGAGCAGAATTCATTTCGCTTTTTTTTTTGTATACCAAAAGTATGCGGCAGTATCAGCGTAACGAAATAAACTCAAATAACACACACACAAACGAAAAATAAATATTCAAATAAAAAGTATCTAAAAAGTTGAAATGAATATCGCCAGAGTCGGCCGCACTCACACATCTTTCGGATTAAGAGAAATAGAAATATTCCAGATATAACAACAAAAAGAAAAACAGAATTTGTGCAAAAGTTTACACATTTTGTTGTTATTGTTATTACGCGCTCATGAGTAACTGTTGGAGTATTTTTTATGTATATATTTTTTGTTGTTGTTGTATTTTATTGAATTTTCACCTTTTGACTTCGCTGCTTGTCGCGCTGCTGACATTTGTGTGTGTCGCTTTGCGGTGTAATACACACACGCACATGCCCACAAAACGCAAACGCCCACCTTTGACAAGGCGTGCGCCCTTTGACATCAGCCGCAGGCAAACAGTAGCTTCTGCTGCTGCTGCTGCGGTAGTTGTCAGCCGCCTTTAACGACGGTTGGAAGGACGGACGGACGGACGAACGCACGAACAGACGGACAAATGAAGGCGCGCACAAAGTCACGCCGTGTATTTTCTTGTTTATGCGTTTCCCATTTTAGCTGCTGCTGCTGTTGTTGTTGTTATTTTTTCTGTTATGCTGTTGAAGTGTTATGACGGTAAATTGATATGGTTTGTTGTTTGGTGTTGATAAGCAAAGAATACAACAACAAAAATAAAGGCATATTGGCTTTTTAAGCGCCGCAAATGGTTTTTTTTTATGAAATTCAAGTACGAGCGTAAGAAAAGCACTTAAATGCCATAAAGCGCCTTTTTCGTTTATTTACGCGGATGTGTTTACTTTTACTTTTTCCTTTTTTTCGTTCTTCTTTTTTTTGTTTCTTAGCATAGGCAGGCACACGTCGCGTATGAGCATCTTTAATTTGAGCTGCAAATTTTTAATGTTTGTTTATGTTTGCTTGAGTTTTTTTTTTTTTTTTTGTATTCTAATCTTCGAGCAGGAATGAGTTTTACAAATTTTATTGAAGTGTAAATATTTTAGTTACGCTCTTGTGTAAATTGCCTCGTATTTAATGTTGCTCATACGCCGCGTTGTCTATTAAATCATGCAAAGAAAAATATTTGAAGCAAGCATTATTCTCTCTAAAGCCGCTACTTTAAAAATGTGTAGGTACAGCACTTTTGAGCTTAAAATTACAATATTAGTATTAATCGAAAGGAAATACTTAAAGCACGCAAGGAAAAATAATATGATTTAAAAAATATAAACGGGAATTTGAAAAATTTTAATTTTAGTTTACATCTTTACATGATCTTTAATGACACATGTTCCATTTTATTATTATTTTTTACCTACGTATGGTATATATGTATATGCTTTAAAACAATGTATTAGTGTAAAGTGGTATTATTATGTATATTTCCTCACCTTCTATAAAATAATACTCCATATGCGGTCCATTTAATATTACTCACCATATATTTATATCACACGTTTCAAATTAAATCACTTGGTTAAATGCAATTTTACCTCACAAAGCGTATTCAAAATCATAAAAAGCAACTTGATAGGTACTTAAAAATATTTTACAAAATTAAATTGCCATTTTCCGCAAAAAGGCAGACGCAATGTAATGAATAAAAAAGACAAACCGACAGACAGACAGGCGGACATGCAGCGAAACAGCGAGAAAGACAATCCGCTTTGGAGTGGCTTTCCATTAAACGAATTATAAAACAATTTTGGCTGGAAAATGAGAAAACCAAGGCGGATTCCTTAATTTTACAAAATTACACTTACATGAGCAAACGTTGTAAATGACAAAATTAACACACACGCGCGCACACACACACACACTTTCACGTAAAAAAACAATAGCAATAAAAAGCAGAAAGCGACAGTAAAATGCTCTGGATATAAATAAAAAATATATAAATATAAAAAGCAGCTAAGGCTGGGTAAAACGCATAGCTTTGTCAGCAGAAAATGACAGACATACATACAAACACACATAGACACACATGCGCACACCTTACACGATAAATACATTAAAAACGAAAAAGAGGATTTCCTTATGTCTTTCTTTGGGCCGCTTTTCTTCTTCTCCGTCTTCTTCAGCATCTTACGCTGTCATATCTTAAGCTGTAAATGAGGCTGGCAGTTGACACAAACGACACTTTGGCGTATGTGTTGAATATTAGACTGGTTTAGTAAAAAACAAAAAGGATGAAATAAACTTTTCGACAATCACTCAAACTTTGTTTTAAAAATTTTTCACATTGCTTTAAAAATTCAAACCATCGTTTTAATTAATACTTAAAGTACAATATTGGTATCATTTGAATGGAGACACTTTAGACCATATAGAAAAATTACTTAACAAAAAAATTGTCAAAGCTAATATTAAGAAAAATTAGAAAAAGTTTCTTCATTTTTGATCATTGTAATTGATTGGAAAATTGATTAAACAATTACAATACCATCTCGCTTAAATCGTTTTTCAAAACCAGTCTACTCCTCCTGCATGTGTTCAGTTTTGTTGTGTCGACAATGACATTTGAAATTCGACGCTTTCGATTTTTTTTCTTTTTGTTGTTATTTTTGTTCCTGCTGTTGGATTTTTGCTCCTCATTTTAGGATCGTATGTGTTTATGTGTTTGTGCAGTAATGGCAGTCAAGGATGAGTGTTTGGGTTGGTGTGAGGCGCAGGAGCAGGCGAAGAGTGGCTGCAAATGACATTAAACGTTGTCAGCCAAATAGCATTTACAGTTAACTGCCAACTCAAATAAAAATAACACATAAAAATCCACGAGCGGAACCCACACCGCAAGACGTCGCCGCGCACCATGTCAAGCCAGCCAGTAAGACAACAACAACACAAGAAGCAACCACAACGTTGCAGGATATTTTCGTCCGTCCTGCCAGAATAACAGCGCGCAAATATTTTCTCATTCTTTGGTGTTTTTTTTTTGTTGTTGTTTTTTTTTTTAGGTGTTAGCATATTTTATCGCCGCATGTGGAAGGACAGACATTTTGTGCGCTTAATATGCTTCATGCAGTGGGCGCATTCCATGATAAATCAAAGCATCGAATCGAACGTGATATTTATTTATACATATTTTCGATTTCGAATTATTTAAGATTGATTTTCACTTGTGCCAGATTCGAAAGAGAAGTTTCGACAAAATAAGTTAATAAGTTGATGGTTTGAAAATTTGAAAAAATATTTACTATTATTTAAAAATAATTTTCGACTTTTCTTGGAATGCTCCCAATGACACTACTGCTTGTTATAGTTGTTGTTGTTGCTAATACGTTGTATTATTGCAAGGCGTGAGGTGTGTGCGCCACTATACAAACTTATATATCGATAAGTCCTCCGAGAGTTCTTGAGTATTTCTTTTTAAGTGTTGTATTTATTGCCTTTTATTGCTACTGTTGTTGTTGTCGTTGTTGTTGTTGTTGAAAAATGTCTCATGTCAATCAAACCGACAGCCAGGATCAGTTTGCGTTTACAAAAATCAGCTGTAAATTTATTGTCAGTTGCCGCTTTGCTCCTCTTTTGCTTTCTCTTTCGCTTCTTATCGAATTTTGTCTGTGTGGCAACCATTTTTTTTCACTTTTGCTCGATTGCTTCAGAGACCCGGAATGACTTCTTGCCACCAAGTGGTGCGGAGTCAGGCGCGCATTTAGTTTTCTCCGAATCATGTTGTGACATATTTTATCGGGATCAATCACTCCGATAGTATTAAGATTTATGACATTTGTGTGACTTCGTTTATGTCTTGATAACTTTATTTGGAGTTTTCTTGTTCATCAGGTACCGCGTGCGAAATTTTCGAGTATAAGAAAACTTTATTTTTACTTTTTAGTTTTCTTTTTTTTTTCAAACTAATTAAATTTATTTGGTTTTGATATTTTTTAAGTCATAAATCGGTTTGGGACTTTCTCCACACTTTTTAAACCTTTTTTCTTATTTATGTGCATAAATAATTTCGATGTTTTTACATTTTTCAGACTTAATATTAGAATAATATGCATATGCATAAGCAACATATTTACCCATCATAAAAGCAAATCTCAAATCGATTCTTACCTAAAAAGAAAAAAAGAAAGCAAAAAATAAGTTTCCATGAATATAACAAACGATTGTATTATAAGTAGATCAAGTACTTAAATGACATTTGGATCTAAAACCCTTTCTCCGACTATTACCGACAATGCTGTGTCAAGTGCCTCCCATCTCCCACCCACATGCAACGATTTGGATCACTTTTGATTTGACATATTTAGCATAATAACCCCTTTAAAGCGCACATCAGCAGCAATCGACATTCACAAATGCCAAATATCCTTTCACAAAGACATATACACATACATACATAAGTATGTATGTATGTGTGCGCCAAATCCTTTCAATTGTACAAAATCACGTCTAAATGCACATTTCAGTTGCATGCAACAAGGGCCGCAATTCCGGACTACTTCGACATAACCGCAGCACAAATACACGAACAAAATATGTAAATGCCGTCCGTCGCATATAAAATCATCGCATACTTTTAAATATTTCCAAACGGAAGCAATAATGCAGATAAATGTGAGTGTGTGTGTGTGTGTGTGGCGTATTATGGCAGTGCATGTTGTTTGTTTGTGTTGGCACATATACGAGTACACAGTGCACAAAATTCGAATAACGTTGATTTATTTTTTCTTTCAGTTTAAGCAAAATATAAAAAAAAAACGAAATAATTTACGTTTTTTAATATCATTTTTACATTTTTTTCATATTAATTTTACTATTTTCATATCAATTTTCATATTTCAATAGCAAATTTTTTTCCGTGAAGGGCATCTGTAAAAGTTTTTTCTTTGTACCGCATCTGTGTGGATATACATATCCACACAGATACATATATATATTGTTATATACATATATACGTGATTGTGTGTGTGTGAAGCGTACAATTGTCGATTAAATAATAAATTCCAATAATGTTGTCGGTCGCTTGTTTTGTACAAAACGGAAGTGGGACATGGTATTCCATTCTCTTCTGTTCTGTTCTGCTCTGTTCAGTTTTGTTCGGTTATGTTTTGCTTCGATTCAGTGACGCTGCAATCGGAAATGTGAGCACGCACGCATACTCAAGTACACGTATACATGCACACATAGTCCGTTTATCGGTATGCCTGTTCTTCTGTGATTGTAAAATGTGTAGATACAAGCACAACTACAGGCGCAATAACATCAATTTGTATTTGTAAAAGATTAATAAATAGTTTAAGATTTTGGATGTCATAATATTATGTTAAACAAAATTATTAATGTCAAGTGGAACACAAACAACTCAGTTAAATATTTTTAATAACATAAATAAAAGTTGTTGTAAAGTTGGTCAAAGCTAATATTCTATATTTCATAAAATGTATGGAAAAGTGTTGATGATAAAAAGATAGTGAAAAAAGAATGAATGAATGAATGAATGAATGAATGAATGAATGAATGAATGAATGAAAGAAATAAACAAAGAAAGAAAGAATCGAAAATGGAACTAGTGCAGATCTTTTGCTTCTAAAAGAAGCGTTTCAAACAAGTCCATCTATACCTTCTTTCGGCTTTCGACTGGGCTAAGTAAAGGACCACCCTTAATTAAATAATTAAAATTTTATATTTAAAAAATAAATTAAAAAATTAATAAAAGCACAAATTCATTTACTTAATTTTTCAGAATAAATTCAACGAAATTCCAACCTAATGGAGTGAAACTCAAAGAGCGCCACTTTGCGCGTGCTGCACATGCTACACTCAATCTCACTCACAGCGCAACATGTCAACAAAGAAACGAAAAAAAAACGCAATTTGCATGCACAAAGAAAAAACATGAAAAATTTAAAAATTGGAAAAGGAAAAAAGAAAATATACGAAAAATTAATAAGCTCAGCAGTGTAGCGATTATTTTGCGAAATTGCTTTTGGCGCTTTTGAAGGCGCAAGCGGCGAAACGCGACGCAACGCGATGCATTCACTTTTAATTTCCGAATGCAATCGAAAAGTTAATCCTCTTAAAAATCGTTCGTTCGTTTGGTCGTTCGATTGCAAGCGGCAGTGAAAAGGCACTTGTATATATGATTGTGCATATGTGTTTGTTTGTGAGCATATGCAGACATACTTGTGTGCGTTTGCATATTTAAGCCAACCTAAACAAGCGTCAATTAAAACTTGTTACAATTTTCACATTTAATGAACCGAAAAACTGTCGACATCGACTCAATTAGTAAACTTCGAATCGAAATTAATTGAATCGATTCGATTGATTCGCCTAATTCGAAATTAATTGAAACTTAATTGATTCGCTTCACGTCGCCTCGCATCACTTGTCACTTGCACAAATGAGAAATGCTTAAAACTTTAACACGCGTATCTGAGCAGTTGAACTTAGTTTAGCTTTAAAGATATTTTGTGACAATTTCTAAGATTTTTTAATTTTATTCACGAAAACAAAAATCTGCCTTAATTTAAACTGAATTCAAACGCAAAAGCTTTAAAGCTTAATACACTTTAGAATTGTGCTTAAAGCAATTTCAACTATTTTCTCGATGCCATGGTAAATGGAAACTATGCGAAACATGTTGCGGCAAAAATGCTGCTCTTCTTCTTCTTCTTTACTACACAGAGGAGAAGCCTCCCCATCCATGTCAGATTTCAATCGATTGTTTTTTTTTTCGTTTAAATCGCATTCTCGCATACATGCCGCAGCGGCGGCTTCTTCTGCTGCTGCTTCTTATCGACACTGGTTGGTCTTGAGCTGATGCTCGTGGTGGCATATTGCGGCTGCTCCATGAACTCGGCGATGGCGATGACGATGACGACGAGTGCGACTCTGCTGCCGCTGGAAGCACTTTCTCAGCCGTTTTTGTATTTTCTGCACGTTTTTCGCGCTCTGCTTTGGCTTGATGCTTGGTTTGCGTAATTCCTAATTTAATTCAGGTTTTTCTTTAATATTAACGAAAGACACACACACACACATACAAACAAAAGCGAAAAAAGAACATTTTGTATTTTTTCCAATGTTTACATTTAATTAAAAATTGCACCGCCCACCGCCAGCACATGAAGGGAGGCAGGTAGGTGCTCACTCGCTCGCTCTGTGACGAAGAAAAGCAATTTAAATTCTTCGACGTTTAAGTGCGAAAATTTGAGTTTTTCTTTTCAGAGATTGAGAAAATTTTATTTCTGTTTATTGAAAGATGATTTTTTTAAAGAAACACTTTTTTTTTGAGAATTAAAATAAGCCTTTTAAGATTTGAGACGCTTTTCGCAAGCAAACAAAAAAAAATTAAATAGTTCCGCGATGTAAAAAAAAACCTAACATTGCTCCAAAAGTGTCACACTGGCATTGACTTTCTTTTTGTTTGTGTTTGTTTTTTTTTTTCATTGTTGAATGTTAACTTTTCCCACAACTGCTCGCAGCGAACAACAACAATGCATTTCAAGTTCAATGTTAAAAGCAACATAAACGCATCGTTAACTTGGCAAATACAACAACAGAAATTTTTTTCGTTTAAGTTGATTTTCCTTATTAAGCCATAATCAACAGAGAAAAGGCAAAAACCAAAACAAAGATAAAAAACAACAACAACCCGGTAAGGTGATGCAGTGCAGCAAGCCAGCATGGTCAGGTTCATTAACACATTCCGACAACAACAACAACAGCAGCAACAGCAACAGCAACAATAACTAAACAAAAAAATAATAATTGCCTCAATCGAAATCAGTGCCAACCAAGCCGGCGCATTCATTGTGCCAGTCATGGCAGCAGCCGCCGCACATGCGTATCTATATACATAAGCGAAATGTGCGTAAGCGTACGTGTATGCGTTTGTGTCTACTTGTGCACATATGTTAGCATAAATAATTCAATTCGCAATTATAGTCGCATTGGAGCTGAGTTAAGGTGACCAACTTAATTATACTTGCAAGTTGTGTTTTTTTTTTTTGTTCGAATTAAATTTGGTATTAAGCTTTTGAAAATTTAATATGATATAAAAAAATATTACTGAACTTTTATTAAACAATTGACAATTTAAAATAAAAACAAATCAATAAAGTAAAAGATAAGTTAAGACTAAAAATAACAGGAGTTGAAACTGATACTTCAAGTTAATAGTATGAACATTTTTTTGGGGATATTATGCAAATTTAGTTACCCAGAAATCGTTTCACAATTCACGCCACACCCTCTCCAAAATCTACAACATTGTCTTAATGCGTCAACCACTTGAAATCCACCCTACTTTCACATAAATTTGTAATGTATGAAGAAGATGATGTATAAAAACTTTTTTATGAAAAAAGCCAAGCAGACATTTTCGAAATTATTTTTGCTTCTACTTAAAATTGATATTTTCCGCTGAGAATTTTAGATTTCTTGTTTAAAGTTTCGGTAATTAAATTTCAAATTTAAGGTCAACAAAACAAGAAATTTCTAATCTTGTTTTCAGTCTCGTCCGTGTAATTTTTCAAACTATTTTTAGGATATCTTACACCCTACTTTAATTATATTGCTTACAATGTAGATCTTTGCCTAGATCTTAATTTTGCAGACCACACAAGGCAACATATTAAATGCAAGAAACAAAAAATTTTTAAGATCTAAATTTGTAGTTCATACATTTTTTTACATACTTAACTTAAGAAACTTTCTTTTTGAAATTTGATATTATAAGTATACAATTTTAATTGTTGTTGCCTAAAAAGAGACAATTTTTGTTAAAAGGACCTTTACACCTCGAATGATAATTTGTACTATTACGAGTATAAATGCTTATTAAAATATTTACTACACACTCAACAACTGTTGTACACTTTATTGGCAGTTTAACATTAATTTGATTGTGTTTAAAATTCATTTGCAAGACGAAACTACGCGAAATTCAATAAATCACTCATACGCCGTGGGGTGCCAATTATTGCAACATACATTAAAATAACCGTTGCGCTGTTAATTATTCTTAAAATTTAAAACAATGCCGTGCATTTGCAGTGGAAATAAACAATTCTGATTACTCTTATTACTAATTAACACATAAATTGAAAATCCTCTCTTCTACTGTACAATACAATAAACTAAATTATGGCAATTTTTTCTGTTTGCCACAGATTTGCAAGAGATCCTCACACACACACACAGTCAAATTTAATTGTATCGAATTGTTGTTGCACTACAATGTAAACCACTTTGTGTGGACTTTTGGCGCACAAATAAACAAACATTATTTCTGTTGATAATAAGCACAACCGACATTTGCTCGGCTTGTTTGTGGCGTGTGCTAAACTAATCAAAAATAATTCGAAGTAAATTTTAAGCAAATTGGCGCGTTATACCAAGAACAAGAACCAACCAACTTACAACCTAACTGTTTACTATATATAAATAAAGTGGAGCATAACAAGCTCGCTCTTAAGCATGTAAGCATACACACATATAACATATATTGTATATTTGTATATAAGCATGTGTGTACTTCCACTTAATCAATTTCGCAACTGCATTAAACAATTGAAAATGCATCTTGCTGTGCTTAATCAAGTGTTTAAATGCGGCTTGATTTCAAACAAAAACAACAACAAAAAATGCACTGTAGCGCTTTATTTGAGCCGGCGCGTAAGCAACGTTTTAATTTACAAATGTTCAAAATCAACTTCATTTAATTTCATTTTAATTACAATTACAAAAGAATATAAAGTCAAATAAAACCGAAAGTGTTGGGAAAACATTTTAATTTCCATTTTTAATTATGTTTGTATTTGCACATTTAAAACAATTTTAATTTTATTTAACACGATTAAATTTCAATTTATTATAAATGTGTTTTTAATGCATTTTTTATATAGGCGCATAACTCAAAAACTGAATGCAAAGGAGTTAATAAAAAAAAGTTAGCTTAAACGGCGAATCGTCAATTTATTTAATAATTATAATAATTCGAATAAATAACACATAAATTTAACCAATTTGAATAACTGCTTAAAATAATTTAAAGTGTCCACAATTTAATAAATTTTAAATTTTCAGTTTATGTCAGTGCAGTAAAAGTTAAAAGATTAAAAGCACGTCTGCCGCATAAAAGACGATTGAAAGCGTTTTTTGTTTTCGCTTTTCTTCAATATTGTTTCGGTAATCGAAATTATAATGTTAAGGTCTCATTTACTTGCCACATCAGCAGAGTGCGGCAAGGAGCATCTTTGCCGCATCATTTGCAACATAGCAAAGTTTGCATGACAGAGCAAACGAAAGGAATGGCATGCGCTGGTATTTATGCATCAGAGTCAGTGCCACAGTCTGCAGCATATGTCCAGCATTCTTGCTCAGCTACATGAACGACATTTGGTAGTTAAATAAACCAACTCGCTCTTTTAAAATACTAACAAAATTATAAAAAAAATTGTAATTCTTCAAAAGTCGTCATAATTAAATAAAAAATAACAATCATACGCCGTGTCGAACCAAGGCCAAGTTGAAAACACTTCAGCGAGAAAGCTTCGAAAGACTTTTATCAAATGTCAAATTTTAATTATTTTACAAGAGAGAAATTAAAACCTTGCTTATTTTGAAATATGTTTATATATATGTATTAGATTAAATATATATTTTAATAATTTAATTTTTTAGAGTTGCATCTATTGTGCACTGAAATGTCAAATACTTTTTTTTTTCGTTTTTAACAAGTTTCTGAGTGCACCCAGCTTCATGTAATATAATTGCGTGTACGTTGCACGCTTTGTCGACTACTGGACTGGACGCTGCTGCATGCAAATGTTGTTGGCGTCATCGTCGTTGCATGCCACACTCGAACTTGTGCCATTTTATTTTAAATAAATTAAATTTTCAGTGTCATTTCACATGCAGAATGCAGCCAGGCTGCAAGAAGTCAACTTTTTCACCCATTGACAAGCGTCGCTGTGCATGCAAGTGGCAAGCAGTTTTCGACAAGCTTAGAATTTTATTTTTTTTAGTTAGAATACATAGCACACCAGTGGCGGATCTACGAAGTAGTTAACAGATTCATTTACAATTATAAACAATTTATAATTTTATGAACCTACTTTTTTTATCTTCTTTTAATCCACCCTAAATCCTATAAAAAAAAGTAGTTCAACAAATTATATAAAGACAAGACGTCATGACGAAATTTTCACTACGTCACTGTCTCACCATTAAAGTTTGCGAAATTGCGTAATTGAATTTCGTGCATTTTGCGATTTGGTAACTTTGGAACGCGGTGATCGTTCATTTTGTTTTTCGTTTCTTGGGAAGTAATGTTCGACACATTTAATGGTGTCGAGGAGGCGCTCCAATTCAATTACAGTCGAGTCGTTCAACATGCCAAGCCAAGCCACGCTAAAACATTAAAAAATAGTAAACCACTCTCGGTGGTGTCAATGACGCTGTTGTTGCTCCGACAGTGTTGCACTGTTGCGGAGTATCGTATCTATTAATGGACGCTTTTTCACCATTTCGATTTCAATTTAAAATTGACAAAATTGATTGAAATGCTCCGTTGTACGGCATTAATCTTAATTGAAATGTCTTTTTTTTTTTTTTGGTCTTTTGTCTCGTTGGACTCAAACCGAACTGAACTGAAACCGAGCTGTGGACCCGTGAACACTTAACTGTGTGTTCACAACTACCCACAGCACAAGTGTGTGTTTGCGTGTGTGTGTGTGTCTGAGTGTATCTATGTGTGTCCAGTGTGAGAGTGTTTCAGCTGGAAATTAAATTTTACGGATAATTATTTTAGTATAGTGCTGGCTTGCCGGCTGGCTGACTCACTGGCATAGTTTCTAGTTTAATTAAGTTGTCGTCCCTGCAGCAGCAGCAGCAGCAACAGCAACAGTTGCTTTGAGCTTTTAATCAAGTTAATCATATTACAAAAGCTGCCTGCCAGCCAAGCACGAGCAAATTGAATAACTGTCTGCTGAGTGGCATGAAATGCTGTGAAACTATTAATTCTTTATACGTCTATGATCGTCTTCTTGAAACAAGCGAATATTTCAACAGGTTCAGCATGCATGGCGTATACTTAACTTTTAATTGTTGCATGGAATCGATTGTTACGCATACGCTCTGATGTGCGAGAGTTTAAAACTTTTGTTGGAAATTGCTTTCATGCCGTTGTAAGTGTTAAAGGAAATTCGTTAATTAAGAATTTGTTAAATTATTAATGCAATTAATGTATAAGTATTGGAATTTTTTAATCGGGCTTCAATGCTTTTAATTCAATAGAAAACAAATGTCATTGGCTATTTGCTTACAATTGTAACATTTTTTCATTCTTATGTGCTTATTTTCTTATAATATATTTTCTATTTTTCTTTGACACCAAACACAAAGTTCATTTATAACACCGTGTGACAAAGACGATTTGAGTTTTCTGTTCTATTTCAAAGAAAATCGCGCCTCATCTCCACTTCAAACTCAAGATTGATGAACTTTAAATCTTGTCAATGTAATTCGAATTCGTTTACACAAAATATCGCTCATGTCAAGAATATTTACAGCGCGAGTGCTTAAAGCGTTTTGTAGGACACTAACTGTCAATATATTGTTCGGCCATCAATCAAGGCGGCAATCTCTTGTCCAATATTGTCGCATGTTTGAGGCGATTGTAAGAAATTCCAAAAAATACAACAAAAAACAAGCTTAATAAAATACGAATGTTTGCTACTGCTAAACGTAAAAATAAATAGCTCATTGTACATATATACATATATATATATGAATGTATGAAAAGAAATCATAATTCATAAAACGATTCGAAAAATGCCAATAAAAAAAATTAAATTTGTTTACAAAAAAATCGTTTGGCCGAAATAAAAACGCGTCTAAAACGACGCATTTAGGCAATTCCGCGTCAACTTCAAATCACCGAAAAATTTTGAGTTTTTCTTTTTCTATTTTTTTCAATTTTCGACGCGCCCATTGCCGCCGCACCTCGCCTCGCCGCGCCATGCATTTTGTTTTATGATCTTCGGCATTTTTTCCGCATGTGATTTATGTGAGTTTTGAAATTATGATAGGCGTCTAGTCTAGTTTCGTTTATTTTTGTGAAATACCAACACACACAAACCTACATAAACATACACTCACATACACTTATACACACACACACTTGGGTGTATTTAATGCCGCATGTCGTTGCGGGCTAGCCACGCCAATGTGTGACGCTATGCCGCGCAGCTGTGCCAGTTCGGATTTTTTTGTTTTCTTTTCGTTTCGTTTCGCTTGTCTTTTTTTGTTTTTCTTTGCATGTTTTATTTTTATTTATAAATTTGTCTATTTTATTTTATTTTGTTTTGTTTTCTTTTTTTTTTGCGGTCAGTTTAAATTGAATTATTTTTTAATTTTATGTTTCATTTGTGAGACATCAAACGCGCATCTTTATGCTGAAATATTTATATTTATATGTAAAAATAACAAAAATAACAACCAGAACCAGAACCAGAACAACAACAACAACAACAACAACAATAAGAACAAGAACAAGAAAAACAAGCACATTTCAGTGAATTAGCTGTGAAATGAAATTTTTACATTATTGCGCAGCGGTAGGCGTATGAGTGACATTAATGGAGCTGTTCTTCTTCTTCTAGTCGGCCCGTTGAAGCTGGAAATCGCTTTAACCGAATTTCTATTAGACTAGTTTGGAAATTGTAATTTGTTGTATTAATTGACGAGTCAATTATTCAATAAGCAAATTTGTAGAAAATTTGAATAAAAAAGATTTTAAATCTATAACAAGTTAAAATAAACATTTGCAAATTTTAAAAAAAGATTTTCAGTTCAAGATTTTAATTATACTTTAATTAAAATTGGTCTATCCTTCAACACGGAAAGCAGACTGTGCCTTGAGGAGGATTATATATCTCTGCGAATGTCCGGTTTTGACCAGATTTCGTCTCGAATATTTTCAGCATTGTTTTCCAACTCCAGCTTTAATCATCAAAGGCTCAACATTGTCTATTGTCTCCTTTAAAAGGAGAAGGTAGAAGAAATTCTAGTGTCGTAATTGGGCTTAAAAATTCGTTTTTGAATATTTTTAAAGCCTTTTAAAAATTTCTTAAACTTAAAAGAAGTTTTTTTTTTTAATTTGTCATTTTTTACTTATATCGATTCAATTGTTTACTTTTATTTTAAATAACTTAATAAATACCGAACTCCAACTGCAGATGACACCTGACAGTCGGTATGAGAACAAGTGCCCCACAAGACTCGGGGCCACATTTCAACGTGTTTGTCTGTCCGACTGTGTTCTGGCAGCAATAAGAATCGCCCCTTACAAACTGAAAAATGTCAGAAATCGATACAGCAAAATCATCTTCAGCAAAACTGCGCTGCAACAGCAACTGCTGCCACCGCTGCTACCGCCTCTGCTGCTACTCCATTGCCATGCAAACGTGCGCCGCATATGCAATTTCCAAGTGCAACACTTTTCGAGAGAAGGCCATCGAGTCGCTTCCAATCGAATCGATTCGTTTCGATTTGTTGCAAAAAGATGTTTTCTACACGTGTTCATCCTTTTTAAGTAACTCGCAACTTGCAACTCGTAACACGACATGTTGCTGGCATTTACAATGACTGCTCTGTTGCTGTTGCTGTTGCTGACTTTTCTTCTTTTTCTTTTTATTTTCCATCTTCTTCTACTACTACTGCTGCTGCTGCTGCTTCATCCAATAAAGGTGCACGTACGTGTGCAGTGCAGTGTCATTGCCACTTTGCACTCTCGTAGCGTGCAGCATTTGCTGCATGCGTTTCAAGATCCAATCGAAAATCGAAAAGTGGCAATATTTGCTGTTGCTGCTCCTGCCTCTTCTTCTTTTGGTGTTTTAAGGTTTATTACTGTAGCAGCAAAACATCAACAACAATTTCTCTTTATCTGCATCAATATTCATTTGTCTGCTGCTGCTGCTGCTGCTGCTGCTGCGTTGCTGACACTTTGGCCCGCTTTGTGCGCAATCTTTTCCTCCTGCCCATGCCCCGCCCTCCCGTTGTGTTGTCTTCGCTTTACGCTTGCTGCACGCATTTGCAATTTCAATTTTCGTGCTGCGTTTTGCAAATTTTATGACGGAAAAGTTAACAACAATTTTGCAGTTGTTGCTGTTGTCATCGTCGTTGTAATTCGTGTAGTTGTTGTTGTTGTTTCTGTTGCTACTGCATTTATTTGCCATGTTGTCAAAGTTGTTGCCGCTGCAATTTTACATACTTTTGTTGTTTGTTTGTTGACGCAAACTTTTGCCACACTTTAAGTACATTTTTCGCTTTGCTGAAGTTCAGCATCCACAAAACAACAACAACAAAAACAACAAAAACAACACAGAAACACTTCTCAATTACGGTTCGGCGGAAGTGAAGCTCTTCTCTGAATATGCAAAAAATTCTCAACAGATACACAAAAGAATTTCATTTCAGAGCAGCGAAAAAGTTATTGTTCATAGCTTTGAATAATGCTCCGTGGCTGAAAGTTGTGACTTTTGAATGTGTAAAAATATAAAAATCGAGAAAAATATTCAAATAAATTATAACCGTTATTAAAGGAAGAAATTTTAGTTAAAACTCTGGCTTAATTTTCAGCATTTTGCATTTTCAACGGCTGTAACAATGTTAAGGTGGTTGTTTATATAAAAAAAAACTTCTTATAAAACTTACTACTTACGTTGGTAATCCAAAAATATTTAAATTACTTTAATAAATTACCTGAAAAAAGAAGAAAATAAATATATTAATTTAAACGTCAATTAAATGTTTCGGAAGTTGTTTAAGTAATCGACAAACATTATTAAAATTATATTATTAAACAATTATAAATTATTAAATTACTGTATTATGCATTAAAAATGTTTAATTCTCTTAAATATTTGTAAATATTTCAAAGTTTGATTTGTCACCGATCGTCTAGTAAATATTCGAAATCACCAACAAAATAGTTTAGAAAATTTGTATCAAACTATTTTGCACCAAGTTTCTCTACAAGAATTCAAATGGAATTATTCGGTTAGAATGTTTATTGCCGAATACCTTCTGCTGGCATAACTCTGAATGTCATAAACATGATTTGCCACATCAAAGTAAGTCATCGTTATCCTTGAGAGCCCAACCGCCGCTCCAAATAATCCAAAAACAAAAAACAAAGGAAAGCGACGCGCTCACAAATCCAAAACAAGAGAAAAGCAAATGCTTGTAATAACCCGGGGCCCACACGAACGAAGGAAACAACATCATTCGGAATTGGTCCCAAAAGTTGGCAACAAATTAACTACACACTGGCGTGTAAAACTCGCTGCTCCACGTCCAAACTCACTACTCAAGCCCCAAGCTGAAAGCCAAAACTTAAACGCATTGCAAAAACAAATTCTAAAGAAGCACACACGAGGAACTACCTACACATGCAGCTAGTAAACAAAACTAAGTGTGTGTATGTTAAAAATAAAACCGAAATAAATTTACAACATTGCTAGCAAAATAACAAATAACAAAATAGCAACAAAATATAAGCTAGAAGAGTCCTGGCAACGCAATGTTGCGTCCTTCGGTGCGGCACAGCCGAAATAAACTGAAATAAAATAAAATGAAATGAAATAAAGCAAAAAACCATAAAATGTTATGAGCAAATGATTTCTCGGCGGGTTCACATGTTGTTGTTGTTGTGTCTGTTTAAAATACGCACACTGCGAAAAAATGATTTTAATAATATCAAATAATTGTTTAATACAATTAAATAAAATCACAATATGACAATCAAATTCTAACAAGTAAAGAAAAAGTGTTCCTCACTTCAACTTGTTGAATTGCGGCGCCATCTAGTGACACCTACTAATCAGTAGTAATATTTAAAGTAACTGTTAAGTAGCATGTCAGATAGATGGCGCCACATTGTGTACTTAAATAAAATCTTTAAACAAAATTTCAAATAAATTATTTTGTTATACAACATAAATATTGTGAATATTTTTCCAGTGTACTATAACTGTAATGTTTGTCTACATATGTAGTAGTTTTACACACACACACTCATTGCCGACATATGTTGCTGTGATGCCCGTCCGCCCGCCCGACCGCCTGACTGCCGCATAATGTGAACCTAATGTACGCAGTGGGAAATATTAGTTAAATGTTCAAAATTTGTTAAATTTTGTGGGCGGCGGTTGTATGTATGTATGTACGTATGTATGTACGTATGTATGTACGTATGTATGTACGTATGTATGTACGTATGTATGTAAGTATGTATGTACGTATGTATGTGTTTGTTTTAGGTTCGTGAGTTGAAATCCGCCTCACGGCAAATATAACAAAGTGTAGAATTTTATTAGCGTATCTTATCGCTTAATTCAAAACTATTTAAGAAGCGTGCGTTGTGAATGCGTTCTTAACGTGTTTGGAGTGTTCAAGAGTGTTGCTCCTGCTGCTGTTGTTGTTGTGGTGTTTCTACTGAACGAATGAGTGAACGAACGCCTTTTGCAGGAGCCCCCGCGGAGACATTCCAGATAACAGCTGCATAAGCAGGCAATTTTTTGCGATCTGATTAAGTAGACTGACTGCTCTGGCGTTCAGGCTTTTATGGCACACACACACACAAGCATGTAGGAAAATTAAAATACGCACACTTATACGAGTACACGTACTATGTGTGTATATGTGCATATGAGTATACAAATACAATTAGGAAAATGTGGCATTTAGCTTGTATGCGTAGCACACAAACATAAACTCATTTGAATGGCACTTTTAATGGCTGCGCAAAAAGGTTTTCACTTAGGCAAATATTAAAAAAAAAACAATCTTCAAGACTTCTGGATTTAGTCAGGGTCGGTTGGAGGAATTTCGTGGCAAGCGGAATTTATTAAAAATATAAAGCATAAAGTATTTATTTACATTACGAATGAAAAACGTCTTTAATCGTTCTAGTTACTTGCTTAAATTTTAAATTAAATTAACCTTCACCCAAAAAATTTATAATACAAATCACTTTAATTTCGCTGTCAACTTTGAAAATTGTTTACGCTTGCGCACATTCGGCGTACTTTTGAAATGCTCGTACACGCTTCAATAGTCAACCAACTTATTTTTTTAGGGTTCAATCCAAAAAACAAACGAGTCAACGTTGCCCTGCCAGAACAAGCCCTTTTATGGAATAATTGTATCTAATAGAGAACTTTGTCAATTGAACTTGTTGGAACGTTCGTTACGCTTCAACGGTGACCCTGAGCCACTTTCATTTAATTTTGAATTTGGTTCTCTTCTTCTTTTATTGCCATTCCGGCCTTATTTCGAGTCAGAGTTTCGGTAAACGAATTGAAGGCATTGCCCTAAACTTCAATTTGTTTTGTACATAATATGCAACAACATATTGTTGGTTGTTTTCGCTATGTCTACGAACACTCATACACGCACACGTGTCTTTCACATTTCTCCAAAAGTCAAAACAAAAATTGTATCTTTCGCATACGAATATGAGTTTTGCGGTAGACCGACAACATTTCCAAATGAGATACAATTCATTAGGCAACAGCTTGCAACTTTGTTGTACGTTTCGTTTGTTTGTTTCTTTGTTTCTTTGTGTGTCTGTTTGAACATGTTTTTGATTTAATTGAGTTTATATAAAATTTTACTGATTGCCAGAATGACATTACAAACATAAACATGTACATTTATACTTTGTTTCGTTTCTTATTAAAGTTTTAAAATTATCAGTCGAGAGAACATTTTCATAAAGACACGCGACATATTTCAAGATTTTGAAATTACGTTTTTTTTTTAAAGGATCAGGTCAGGAAAATGTGGTCTGTATCCATAAAAAGTATAGAAACTAATGAGATATTTTTTGTTTAGGTCCGAAGACGTTTTTGAGTATAGTAGCTAAGACGTAATATTATATTACGGTATAAACCTCAGCTAGGTCAGATCCTTTATATTTTATTTGCTTTATATTACTTCAATACTAACAAAAACTAAGCAAAGCTAAATTTATAATCTATAAGTCAATTTTTAATAAACTCCACAATTCAAAGAATACCTTTAAACTTTAAATCAATTATTGAAGTCGTTGAGCAACACTTCTGAAAAGTATCTACAGGGGGACTGGAACTCAAATCCATTTTGAAGATATGATTAGTAATTTCTTAATACGATCTTATTATGGTAAACAAAAATTATATTTTTTTTTCATTAAATAAGTTCAACTCATCCTTAGAATTTGTGTCTTTCAAACCATTTACTTATGACTACGTTTTAATTAGTCTTAAGTTTGCTCTTCCAAAACAAAACAAAACCAAACAAAACCAGACAACTACTTCTTGTGGTGTGACTAGTAATTAGAGCGACGAATTAATGAACTTGTGACTTAATTTCTTTGAGAAACCAAGCGTAATTTCCGTTTAAGGCAACATTTACGCATCGAGTTGCCTTTTAACGACGTCGTTGGTTTTTGACGTCACCGCGACGAATTCCACAAGGCGTTTGGGTTTGGGTTAGCAAGTTGACTGACTTTTATAATGTCATGACTGCTACTTGACAACCATCCAATTCCGTGCTTTCACGCCAACGAAATCATAATGAAGCGCTGGCTGGGGGTATGCGTGTCTGTCTGTCTGTCTGTCTGTCTGTCTGTCTGTCTGTCTGTCTGTCACCTTGCTCCTGAGCTACATCTGCGGCAGTGCTTTTCCTCAACTTCGTAACAAGTGTCGCAACGCTAAAATTAAAATTGACTCACCCTCCCACTATGGAACTACGACGAACATTTTAGCGTCTTTTCATTCTAAAGTCCTTCCTTCCTGCCGCAGTTATTCTGTCCCGCCCCCGCCGCCGCGTTCTTATTGTAATTGACTTTTCGCGTTATTACTTTTTCGGATGTTCATTTTTCGCCTTTGTTGTCGGCGAACAAGGACGCCGACCAACAAAGCCAAGGATAATCCTAACAATTACAGTTCGTCACCAATAACAAACGCGCATTGCATCATTGTTGGCAACATAATGCCCATCATCGGCATCATTATTGTCAGCAGCAGCAGCAGCAGGCAGCTCGGAGGATTATCGTTATTGGCTTCATTGTCTTCTATAGCAGTGGGCCACCTTGCCACTGCTGCTACTGCTGCTTTATTGTGTCTGCTTTCGAGCAACAACGACAATAGCAATAGACAATGTATGTCAACGGCGCAGTATATGTCCGGTTGGTTAGTGTTCGGAGCATTCGCTTAGTGGGTGTGTCACACCTCATCGCTATGCGTGTCACTTGGTTGTTCCAAGGATGTGTCTGATGTGCGCTCTAAAACTCGTTGACAGTGCTACATCAGGAATTCATTGCGCTGCACTGCACGTCTCGACGTGTTGCTTGCGAAATTAGTGAAACTACAAAATTACATCACAACAACCAAAACAACAACAACAACGGCAGAAGGAGAAGGAGAAGCAGCAAATAAAAGACACTTGTCGCGTGAAAATTGTGTTGATTATTGCACGACGCCAGCTGTTTCGGAAATTGCTCTGACATCATGTTCCACAAGCGGCCACGAAAAAGTTGAACACTTTTCGAAGGTTTCTTTCCTTCTGCTGGTTTTAGTTTTTTCGCTCTTAAGGAAGTTTTTTCGGCTTCTGTCACACTACACTTTTTTCATAAGTTTTTTTTTTTGAAATTGCAAAGAGTTTAATTATGGCATTTCTGTTCAATTCATGGCAAGGACTTAACTACTTAAACTACAACTTCATTGAGGTTAACATCAGTTTCAGGACTTTAATTTAAGTAATTTTAACATGTTTATTTAACTGCAAAACTGAAGAAGAAGTATAAAATGGACTCCTTTATATATAAGTATAGTCCCTATAACTTTCAGATAAGAAACTCTTTCAATCATAGTCTTAAGGCTTACAAAACGTAGAAGTACTTGATTTTTTTATGAGATGATTTTAAGATAGAAATTAGAGTACAGTGGATATGGAATAAGGAATTAAGATAAGACATCAGATATTTTGAGTTGTGAGATTCTGGCGAGAAGCTAGCAGTATTATTTATTAACATGCATAAAATCTCTAGCATCTTCTAAGCAGATTCTTTACAAAACTGTTGTTGCTGTTCAGAGTTCAACAACAACAATATTGCCTCATCAGTCATTTTCACTTAAACATGAGAGTCCAATGAACTCGACCGACGATCGGATAATTGACTTGCATAGCTTTACCAGTAACAACAGCAACATAATGTTCCAACATCTTCACTGACAAAGCGCAATAAAGACAGAAAACAAGAATTCATGCTGCAGCAACAACGAACGGCCTTGCAGCTATTGAATAATAACGCTAATCACAGCAATGCGCTGCAGCAGCAGCAGCAATCAAATCAGAGAGGAAAACATGAAAACATGAAAACAAACCGAAAATCGATGTTGTTGGCAAAATGTCAGTGAGCTACGCATATGTCAGTAACAATCGACACATCAATAGCAGCAATATCGACAGCAACAGCAGCCGCAGCAGCAGCAGCAACATTAGAAAACAACACTTGAATGCAATTACAAAATAAAATCCAAATTGCAACGCTTGAAGCGACTAAGACGAGCGGCATTTGTCGTTGGCTGCGCTGTATGAAGCTAAGCGACAATTCGTGATGCAATAGCAACAACAAATAGCAATAGCAATGGCAATTAATGGCGATTCGCAAATGTTCGGGGCAATCAAAGTGATTTTTTGCTATTGTCTCATAGCAATGGCGGAAGCTTCTAATTTCCATTGGAATTGCACACTTTTAATTGTGCTACTCGCTGAGGTGGGCATACAAAATTTTCTCCAATGGAAATAAGTTTCGAATGCCTCAGAGTTATTTATTGTCAATTATAGAAAACTTATCTCTGGTTATAAAAGAAAATAGTAAAGTTGATCGAAATATTTCAAAGGCGTGTTCGATACTCGCTCAAGTTTTAGAAAAATTGTAAAGTTAGAAAAATTAATGCTTTGCCATATCTCTTAAATTTCAAAAACATTACATAAAGATTTGACAATCTTCGAAGTAGAGAAATTATATACAGTCAGCCCCCTTATAAGTTGTTGTATTGGAAAATGGAAATGGAAAATGACGAAAAGCACGAAATGTACGCATACAAATTGCACATTAGACTTCAGCTGCAGAATGGAAGAAAATCAAAGCGACCGTTTCTCGACTGCGTGTTCGATTGCTTCGTCGACTGGTTGTGGCAGCAACATAAAAACACAGCAACATCTTGTAGAACACTTCGGTGGAACGACGATGCCAATAACATTATTGCTGCACACTTCGGTATACGAATGCAAACAGCAGGAATAATAAATAAAACAGCAAACAGCAACAACAACAGCACTAAAAACAACATCAACAACCACAGCAACATAACAAAGAATAAAAAATAAGAACAACATCACCAACAAGTGAAAAGGTCACGCGGTTACAGCCATGGCAAAATAATTCATCACAGCGTGCGGTTACTGCTGCTGCAATCGACAACAATTGCTCGCTACTACTGCAGCAGCAGCAGCAACATAATAAAACACAACAGCGCAAAAATAATAAAGTGCGACCAATAACTCGCAGCGACTGCTGTGTAACTTGTTGTTATTGTTATTGTTCCTATGTCGGAACGAATTTTATGTTGGCAAATAAACTGCTCCATGGACACTTGAAGGAATACTCCGACGGAGTACAAATACCTAATTTTTCGGTTATAGCATCAACTAACCGCATGCTAAAGCGAGTAATTAGCAGAAGAAAAAGAAACGATTTGTTTAATCTTTGGAAATGTTTTCTTATTTTATTGAGACACATCTAGATACATTTTTTAAGCTCTTAAATTGTCAACAAAATATTGACAAACTTTTTGTTTTCTAGTTACACAAAACCGGTTCTTAACAATAGTCGAACAATTGTACACTCTAGCCGCTAGATGCTTTGTTTGCAGCATAGTTTATTGCTCGAATGATCGATCTGTCTTTTGGTCGCTTGCACCGCACATGCGGAAAGTGTTTTTGTTGTACGGACGTACACGCGGGCGCTTTTATATTGATTGCTGTTTTTCTCAGCAACTGTTGTTCGATTTGTTGAATTTTGAATGCAACTTTATAGCATTGCTTATTTGACTGGTACGCATGTGTCTTGCCTATTACAGACTTTTTTCATTTATAATATTTATATTTAATTTTCCTACAAGCATTTGTTTTTCTTAATTTTATGCTTGACTGACGATATTGCAGGATATGTTGCTGTCCCCTAACATAGTACAACAATACAAGCTGAGGATAGTTTTATGTATGTATGTATGTATGGTGCACCCAATATGAAGAATTTGGATCTAATTTTGCATATTACAAAAAAAAATAGGGTGCAGCTAAATAAAGAATCGCTTGTTCTTTTGTGAAATTATAAATAGATCGACTGAAACTTCTGAAATCTATAAAATTTTCAGAAATAAGACAAGTCAATTTGTCTAAATTTTTTATCACATTTTTTTAAATTTTAAAATGATGCCTAAAACGATTTTTTACTTTAACTTTAAAAAATATTGCAAATTTCTTAAGCTCCGGTTAAAGGTTCTTGTTGACTTAACGTACTTAGATTTTTATTATAAGTCCGATTTTACACTAGATAATTTAAGTGGCGAGCAATTTTAAATTTTCTCGTGGCAATTGCGCTGACAATCTCACCGAACAACCGTAAAGCAATTTTTTATCAATTAATATTTTTTTTCATCTCCCTGCTTCTTTTATCCCTCTCACACAAACTCATTAGTTGCGAAAGTTTAATTACCCAGTATAAAAAGGGACTTAATTGCTTTCAATATTTGTCAACTATAGCGACTATTTACTTGAGATTGGTTCTAAGATTTTTAATACCAATTGTTTAAATTTTTAATCGGAAAAATTATAAATACAAAAATTCGCTTTCAATGGAACAAAATTTATAAATTTTATCATAATTGTGAGCAGCTGCTGCCGGATCTTAGCGACATTGCAATGCGGCCTCAGCGATGCAGTTATTAACTTCCAATTTAAACAGCAATTTCGTTTCGTTGTTTTATTTCAGCATTCATAAATAAGCAATTGCTGCTAGTAAAGTTCGCCACGGCGCATGTGCAACAGCAATTTCGAACCGGAAATAGAACTCACCAAGAGTTAGTTTCATTTTTATTGTTTTTGTATTTTAACGATGTGTCACAAAACACAACAAAAAAAACGGTTCCAGGTGGCCTAAAAAGATAGCGAAATCGCCAAACAAGGGAGCGAGCAATTCAGCAGTAGCAACGGAACAACAACAACAATAGCAGAAAGCGGGGCAAGTGCTCTGCTAATGCGGTGAGTCACCAACAATAAACACAAAGGCACATGTGGACGGGACGGCACGACAACAACATTTTCGAAAGAAAAACAAACAAAAAAACAACACAACAATAACAACAAATTTAGAAAACTCAACGAAACAATGGATGCAAATAGGTTTTCACCATTTTTAGTGTTGTACTTAGTTGTCGTCAACATTTTTGTTGTTATTGTTGTTGTGGTTATTGTTGTTGTTGCAATTTCTGCTACTGCATTTTTTTCGTTGTTGTTGCGGTGAATGCGCGTCGTCGCGCTACCGTAAAATACGCGCGGCGTGCAAATTGCATTTGCGTGCGCGCATGACATGCTGCGCGTTCGTTCTACGCTCAACCCTAGCGCAAATCGAAACAGCATCAACAGTCGTCGCCATCGCCATCGCCATCACCGACAACATAGAACATACAACAACAACTTCGAACAGAGTGAAATGAGTTTGACTTGAATTCTGCTCGATTCAAATTCATTCGCTCGGTCGCTCGTTCGCTCGGCGTGGCATATATGCGCTATTTTCCGCTTTTGATTCGCAACGCAAAACGCTAACGCATCGCTTATGTTTCGCGGCGATTGAGTTCGCATGTTGTTACAGTATTTTATTGCTGCTGTTGCTGTTATAGTTGCTGTTGTTGTTGTTGTTGTTTTTGATATTTTCCAGCTGTCGGTCGTGGCTGCATGACCGTAACCAAAATTGGCAATGCACGAAAAATTGGTATTCCAATTTAGAGCAGCAGCAACAGCAGCAGCAGCAGTTGCTGTCGTTGCATTGGCAGTGGCAATAATCAAATTATTTGCGTAGTGGTCACAGCTATATACGTACGAACATATGCTCTAGAGTAGCTCATTTTTAGTGGGTCATTTATAAACCTGGACTGTAATTGCAAAAAAAATAACTTCCTTTCCCACAAAAAGTGGGAATGGAAGTATTCGGACATTGGTCATTCATCTTTTGACAAATGATCTCAAAAAATTACGCACGAAATTTTGAAAAGCCGAAAGTAATTTGAAAACATTCGCATTGACATAATCTCGTTCGATAATTGATCCAACTTTATGCACATGACCGATTGTAGTGCAGCTAGTGAAGTGTTTCCTGTTATCGAGTCTAGTGCGTGGAATTAATTTTTACACGGAATTTCGATAATTCACTTTATTGGAAATTACACGATTTTAGCCACAGTTTAAATTTACACTTTGAATTTGATGTTTTACACTAGGCAATTATTTACAGCAGTTATTTAATTAGTTGCAGGTATACTCATTCAGTTTTCAATTACATTCTTCTCTTAATTGGAGAGATTTTTGCCTTGGGCAATTTATTAATTAAACGCAGCGATTATAAGAAATTGAACTAATAAAGAAACTATAAATACCAAAAGTGTTGCTTTAATTATTTTAACATCCTGTTACAATGTTTCCATTTTTATTGCTGATGCTTCCAATGCAATCGGCAACTTCCTGTTCGCAAACAACGCTCTACGATTGCATTAAAACAATTTCAAAGTTTATAACTTCAACTTCAAACTGCATTTCTTAATTAAGAACATCAAATGAAATTAAATCGTTCTAACTGTCGATGGCAATAGTTGGCTAAAAGTTTGAGCCACTGGCCGAAGTAGTAGCAGAAATCTGCCGTTCAATCAAATAATGTTGCAACTCACTTTTCGGAGTTTCGTGTATTTATAAATAAAAATTTGTGAAAATTTTAAGCTCAAAGGTTTCTTGTTTATACAAGAAAGTAAATGACATTCTTTAGAGACATTATGAGAAAACCAAAAGATGAAGAATTTATTTCTTAATACATTGAAAGAGTAATTGAAAGCAATCACAGATTAAATTACGAATTTTTCAATTAGACAGCAGAGTTCTGCCTTGATTACTTCTAATAAATTTATTTTAAAATTGTTGTATGTGTCATAAATATTTATCTACCTAAATTATTCCAAAGAAAGTGTTTTAAATTAAACCTTTTTTTTCTTCTGGTTCTCTAACGTAATTCTTCATTTGTTATTTTTAAAGACAAATCTTCTCTTGTGCTTAGCATTATCACAGTTTTCGCACCTAATCATCACAAGCACTTTGCGCACGTATCGAGCAACAGCGACGGCGGCAGCAACAACAGCAGCAACATAACAATTTATTTCAATTAAGTTTTTATGCCCGACCAACAAACACAACAAAGCACAGCATTAACCTTAACAACCAATCCAAAAGGGTTTAACCCTCGGCACTATCCATAAGTCACAAGTGGTGTCGGATGGAACGGGTAGGTGGGGATCTCGTTGTACCTTGCCGTGCCGCGAGTTTTATACATACATACAAACTATGCTCTAGAAATGAGCCAGCAACAAACTATTCTTTTGGCCAACTTTTTTAAATGAAGCACGTGAATAAGCAAAGAATAACGAAAGAAAGACACTGAAGAAATTTGAACTTGAGCAAATTTCATTAAAAATAACCAAAGATATAAATTACAATATTGGTATCATTTGAAAGAAGACATTGAGGGCTATAAAAAAAATCAAATTCAACAATGTTCGACGTTCGAAATCCCTACAAACATACAATATTAATAAACCATAGCTATAAATGTATTGGCTTAAGTTTCTTAAAAGCAATTTCTTACTGTGCATCATCTCATGAAGCGGGTTGACTGTCAGACCGCTCCCTGCCTGGCTGACTGTCCAGACGCACTCGAAACAATGCATTTGACACGTACAAACGACAGCGAATAAATTTCCGCCAGCCAACATCGCCGACCAGAATCCAAAAGCCAAACTCAAACTCAAACTCCAGTCAAACTCAAGTTACATAAATAAAGTCAAGCAAAGGTGTATGTCGGGCGTGTGGACCCAGAGATGGGGACGAACGACCGTTATGCGGCTAATTGCATGAACGAACGCGTTTGGCACGTGTGAATGACGCGCGTATATTGTGCTACACACACACACACACACCGAAGAGCTGCTTCATTCAACGTGTTTCATTCAAGCAGCGCGAACACGCTCACGGCATGCGTTAAAATTAATATTTTTTATGCATAGAGATGAGATTTCCCGATCGAATACATTGATTAACCCGGTAATTGTACTAATTACCATCGATGATTACTTAGATAACGAAATATGATTGTATCAAGTATTTGATTTACTAAAATCATTTAAAATATTTATAAAAATCTAATTAATATTATAACCTTTTTTTAATTATACTGGTTACATTTTAAGTAATCGAAAACCGATTACCAAATTTAAAACCAAACCGAATAATTCAGTACAATAGCAAAGCGAAAAAAGAATAAGTTAAATTAAAGCGAATTCTTTTATGTGACAACATGAGACAGGTCGGTGGGTGGTTGACTACACTTCGCCTTGTGTCATATATACACATATGTATATATGTGTGAATGCGTGTGTAATATATATGTATGAAAAGGATTCTGTGACAACCGCAACAGATGAAGAGGTCAAGCACCGCTCTGTATCTTTTCCTCGGTGTGAGTATCTGTGTGTGTGTGTGAATTTGTATACGTATGAGTGAGTTTGCATAATGTTGGTGTTTATGGCTTTATTTTGAAATCTATCTTCCGGTGGTGATAAGACATTTATTTGTATGTATGCTTTAAGTTAAACATGTTGACTTTAAGATTTATGTTGATAGGACAGTGAACAGTTGAAAAGTCAAAAGACTGTCCTTGACTGTAGAAAACTTAAGTTTATATGTACTTGTATGTATGTATGTATGTATGTATGTATGTATGTATGTATGTACGTATCTATGTGAATGAAATTTTAATGCGGTTTCACAATAGTCACAAGCAGGATATGAAAGTTTTAGATTTATTATTTAAGTGAACTTTAGGTTATAAAAAACTGTTTGTAAATTAAGTAAATCTTTTTAGAATAAAATTTTTTTGATTTTTGTCTTTGAGTATAAGTATTTGGATTTACAACTAACTTAGTGCCCATTCACACTAGGCAATTAAACTTCATAACTTACGAGTTTTTACGAGAGAGAGAGAGAGAGAGAGAAGAGGCATGGGCAAGTTACACTCAAATCAATAATAACTATAGAAAATCGAAAAAAAAATTACCCATTCAAATTGCCTAGTGTAAAAGGGAATTTTTGAAGGAATTACAGATACTTTATGAGACGATTTTTATAATACCTAATTCTAGGTAATACAAACAATCTAATTTTTTCTCTTTGCCGCATGCGGAGTTCAATTTAGTTGGAATAAATGTTTTCTCACCTCAAATTCTAAACATTTTAAATTTTTTACATATTACAATAAATTTATTATAACATTGTTTATCAATAAGTTTAAAGGCCCTCTGCTGCTGCGCTTGAATATATTTGAAAATTCATAAAATTATTTACTATTTACACTTAATTTTAATATAATACAATTTCATATTAATTTATAATTTTGAAGGTACTAAAGCTAATAAGCTAAAAATCGATTTTTGCGTTCCGCTCGTCTTGTGCAGCCTTCACGGATTATTTTAATAGGTAATTAAAATTTAATCGCAATTTCAACGTTGATTGTGGCTGCCGCCGTCGCCACCGACGCCGCTGCCACTTCTGCAGGCACTGCTCCGTCTGTTCGGTGGGCGTTGGATATGAAATCGCGTTGAATTTAATATTTCATGCATAAATTCGCCATTTTATTGAAATTTCCCGAACAACAACAAAAAAATCGTTCGCCAATTTTAGCAAATCAAAATTCGATTCGATTCGATATTGTTAACTGTTAAAATAATGAAATTTGTGGTTAAAATAATTTTTTTTATTTTGTATTTACAAATTTGAAACCTTTAAAAAATCGTTTAAAGTAAACAAGACCACTTTACCACACACTCACACACATGCAAAACGTTTTGGGCGTTCTGCATTTGTGCAGTTTATGTTGTATTTATTTTATGTTTAGTTTTCGTTGTAGTTGTTGTTGTTTTTTGAAAATATTTGTGCACAATTAATTCATATCACCATAAATTTCCGTTTGTTCGCAAAGTTTTGCAACAAAAAGAAAAGAGAAAAATATTTATTTGTGCATATCCGGCGGCTACACCATCAGGTGTGGTCCACCGCAAGTCCACAAAGTGGTAAGCGCAGTAGTGGTGGTGGTGGTGGGTATGTGTGTGTGATTTTTCATATTACATATCCGCAAACAAACGAACTTTTTTATATATTTTTATATATTTTTTTTTATAAATTTTGTCCGTTTTTTTAAGTGTTTTAAATGTTTGGTGCGTGTGTGGGTGAATGTGTTGTGGTTAACAAATATATGCGTATGTATTAGAGTGAGCCTTAAATTGTTTATATTTAAAATTTTTCTTATATTCATATTTTTTTCACAAAAATGTTAGTTAAAATTTTTTTACAATTGTTAGTTATTAATTTTAAAAGTACTTTTTTACTCTTATTTGTTAATAATTTAAAAGTTTTAGAAAACTTTAGAGAAGCTTTTAATTCACAAAGCAATTAAGGTGCACCCTAATGTGTACGCTTGCGTGTTTTTTGCGCAAGTGTACGTGCAAAGTGAACATGACGCTTTATAGTATTTTGTTGTAATCTTCATTTTTTATGTGCACATGTTGTTGTTTTTGTTGTTGTTGTTGTTCTTGTTTTTGTAAACATATCTGCCTTTGCTTTGCGTTTGTGCATTTTTAAATGAATTATTTTGATTTAAGCGTGTTCGTCGCTGCCAGTGAAGGAAAAAAAAACCAAACGAAATAATAAAAGAACACGCCAACTGCACTAATTTACATTTCCAGCACAGAGGAGCGATTAAATGGAAACACATTGCAACAACAACAATAAACTACAACAAACATTCAAATGCAACACAGTGGAATGCGATAAAATTATTTAAATATTTGTGGTGGGCTGCTCGAGTCAATTGGCAAATGTGTTAAATTGTTTGAATCTTCGCGATAAATTAAATATTTGCAAATTGTTTAGGAAATTTATAGAAATAAAATTCTTAACTTCGAATTATATTTAAAATCGTATTTTCCAGTTAAACTGTTTTTTCTATATTAAACTGAAGTCCATAGGATACTTAATTTTCATTTTAATAATACATTTCTTGGATACCACAAAATTGCAAAGTCCTAAAAATACGACATAAATTTCCCAGGAAAATCTTCAACAAAAACAAAAGTCGAAAGAAAAAAAAATTACCATGAATATCACAACGCAATAACAACAACAACAAACAGTGTTAAACTACAGCATCTCTTCAGTTTGTATCTGTTTCTCACACAACAGAAAAAACAAACGAAAAGAAGAAAAAAAATTTCTTTGCATATTTTTATAGACTTTGAATAATGTGTTTATATAGTGTCATAAATATAAAACAACATTTGGGCAACGCCACGCTACGCCATGCCACGCCACAACAGCTGGAAGCTTTTTAGCGTTTCGCAACGACGCGTCGTCGCCAGCAAGCAAGCAAGCAAGCGGAAGCTAGTCAAGCGCTGCCGCCGCTATTGCGGAATAGTGTGGCCAAATATCCTTTTATAAGCACTACATCGAATTTTCTATTTTATATCTCAAATCGCATCCCGAAAACGTTCCACTGACAAGCTGGTTAGCAAGCAAGCCAGCAGCTCGAAAAGACTCAACAATGTATTTGCATAAATTTATATGCAAATAGCGGTTAAAGTATAGAATATAAAATGTATGCATATCGGATGATTTTGACGCACTACCAACGCACACACATGCAAGCACACTTAAGTAAACATATCAACACAATGATGTGAAAAATTATTTTAAAATAAATATGGTATGTAAAAGCATTAAAAACGTTTTGAAGAATTATATCAGGAGCTAAACAAGACAAACGGAAGATTGTTTAGCTGAGTCTCGCAAATCTGATTCTCGCTAAATAGAAAGAGAGTGAAGGAAATGAGACTTATGGCATACATCTGAGAGAAAGGACAATTTAGAGTAGAGAAGCTTAAACGTGTATTATGCCATTATTCAGCAAGCTTAAGCTCTTCTTCTCGCTCTTCTTAAATCGCGCTCCTGTTCTTCAACAACTTCTTACTTCATAAAGTTAAATAGAAAAGGTAAAATGGAATTTTTGTAGTCACAATTTAGCACATAAACGAAAACTCTGGAAATATTTGAAAATTTTGTACGAGAGAGCAACGGCAAACAGTGAATAATTGTTTATGAAAAGATTTAAACTAACTTTTACAATGAAAATGAGGCAGAAAATTTACCACTTGTAAAAATTTTATTTGATTTATTAGTAACTTTGTCCATGCCTAACAAAATTATTTTATAAAATATATGCAATAGTTTCGCACGTCACTGTATGAACCTAAGCAGGCTCCTTTTCCGTATTAGCTGTGAATTATGAAGGTAGTTAAATTTAAACGATTAGCTTTGTTGTTGCGTATCTCTTTATGGTGCTATCTTTAGGGAGCAACAAGGGGCAAGCGCGGCGATTACAAGCGCTCAGCCGTGGGTCTGTATTATTTAAAGACAAACGGTATTTTAGCACCTTTGCTGGGGCGCCACGACAAACAAAAAGCAGCAATAAAAATTCTGAACGCCAAAAGGTAATACCAACAAACTGACACTTCTGGGCCGAAAGGAGTCACAGGTCAGGAGCCGGAGCCTTTCGATTTTTATTTGCATTTTATTGTAATTTTTCAAGGGTGCGCGAAGTGGAGCAAAGGGACGAACGCAAACGTCAAAGCCGGAGCCAGAGCCAAAGCTGAAAAGCTAAATTTCAAAATAAGCATTAATCCTTCGGAGTCCTTTTTTAATGTTGTTGTTTTTGTTTTTTTTTTTAAATGTTGGCGATTTACAAAAACATTTGAAACAACAAATGCGAATGCAAAAGCGGCTTTAGATTGATTTTTAGCTTTTATTGTTATTATTTTAAGCTGTAGCTTTTCTTCAACAGTGACTGTGAATAGAAAACATACACTCCACAATAAACAATTGGATTATATTGTTTTTTTTTTTTTATTAAAAGTATTTAGTATTTATTTATTTCAAATTTGGATTTAAAAATTTTAATTCTGATTTCGTGTTCCTGTCTGATAATTAGTATTACAGACTGTAGTACTGCACTACACAGAAAAATCAAACAGAATTTGTCAGCCGTAAAGCCACAACAACAAAAACTTAACAATTTTCCGCTCGACAGCCACAAGCGTCCCAACCGTAGACCTCTCCGACCTAATACAACCGTTAAGCCCTTTTCGAATGTGGCCGCTTTCTTTTTTGTTCTATACTTTCAAAGTAAAAAATGTTGCCAACTTGAAATTTGTACTCATGAAATATTAATTTCGCTAGCTATGTTTGTTTTTTGTTGTCATTGCTTTGACTTTGTTGTTGTCTTATCGAAAAGTGTAATTTATCAAAGTTTCGATGACAAGTTCGAGCAACCGGAATGAACCAACCTTTTCCGGCCGCCATGTTTATTTAATTTTCCATATCGAATTTTTAATTTTGTTTTGCATTTTGCCGTTACATAAGTTGACGTTGTTTGTGTATGTGCTTTTATTTTGCATTTTATTTGAAAGATACTTTTTTCAATGTATGAAAATAATTAAACACAAAAAATTGCCAAGTCTCATGAAAATGTATTCTGAAAATGGAACATTTAGGGTATTCCCCAAAACTCGAAAATACCTCGAAAACCTCGAAAAAAGTTAATTTTATTATATCAATTTCAAAATTTATAAACTTGTTAAAAAAAATAGGTTATAAAGAAGAAATGTTGGTTTTTAATATTTTTTAAGTACTTGGTAAAATCAACACAGAAAACGGACAATACTAATCAACAAATTTTTAAACATCAGCTGATACAATGTTTACATTTGTAATAAGTACTAAAATACAACAAAAACCTGACTTAACTGTCAAATATCTTAATTTCAAAATTGTCTTCGAAATCCCGAAAAGGTGCATTCCCGAAAAATGCCTCGCAATTTTTTGAACTTTTCGAGTTTTCCAATTTTCGCGTTTTTACAGGAATCCCCCCAATGGATTTGACGCACATTTCGCAGATTTATGAAAATAATTCATATTTTTTTGTGGCGGCTAAGAAGCAACGAAAAACGATGGAAACAGCGTGTGCCGTTGGTATTTTTAAGTTGCAACACATTCAGCGCGGAGGTACACAGATACACCGTAAAAATTTTATATGCAAACAAAAATATTTTCGAAACAAATTTTTTTCTTCAAGATTTTACAAAAAACTGTTCACAATTTTGCCTTAATCCCGCATTTGATATCTCACAACCACAAACCTTAATCATTGTTGTAATGAAAATATATGTTGTAGGTTCCTCTATCAGCTGATTAAGTGATAAAATATTGTAGCAAACGCAATTATGACAATCAACTTTTTGAGAACTTGTGAATACCCTCAAACGTGGTTTTATATCAGATATCGTAAATCGTTCGCATAAGATCGTTAAATCAGGATTATTATTATTATTTACATTGTAAAAATTATTAAATAGATATAAATATTTTTTCAGTGTGCTCCAAACATATATAAGATTTATAAACAAATCTTTTTATGTGAGAATTTTTTAGGTATTTATTATTCCTTTTTTTTTGACTGTTTAATATTTTTAGCGAAGATATTTGTAAAATTTTAATGGATTCTCGCAGAAAGAAACCAAATCTTTAAAATTTGGGTTCTTTTTCCCCAGTAAAAAAAAATACAAAGAAAACAAACCAAACCAAACCAAAATTTCCGCTTCATTTGTTTAACATCAAGAATCAACTTTGAATTTTAAATTTCAAGATTCGCTCCAAAGAAGTCCTAAATTTAATTGTTTTCCGTTTTGCAAAAGAAAAAGCCAGAAATAGAAAGAAAGAAAAGCAAATAATTGTTTTATTACCTTTTGCACGTCGAGAGGAAAACAATTAACATAAATTTTGGATGTCAGTGCACCGTTGAAACGATGGCGCGAATAACGCGCGCAAAACTACCAAGTCAACATTTCATCAAGCGTTATTTTTCAGCGGCTACAAAAGCATATGACAAAACAATTTATGGACTTGGCAGTTTTGCAATGCTAGCCATCGCAATGAATAAAGCAAACAAAGAGTACATTTCAACCGAAAATAAAATCCAAAATAATTTGAAAACACAAGAAAACGCGCGTACTGCATAGATACAATTGTCAGATACAAACGCAAACGGCAGAGGTGCGCGTATTCGCATCGTGCGTAGATACGCAGATACTTTGTATCTAAATGCCGTAAATTTGACTTTTCCGCAATTCTTTAAAACGGAGAATGGCAGAGAAATGTGTACGCAATGAAAGAAATATGTGCGGAAACGCTGCGTATTTCTGTACGAGTGTAAAGAAAAGAACAACAAAACAATTCGTGAACTTAATTGAATTCATTAAATTAATCAAGGCGGGGGCATTTGTTTTATTTTAAGCAAACACACACACACACACACACTAACACAAACAAACAAACGACAAAAGCGCTACACCGCTGCGCGCCGGTAGTCCAACGCAATCGTTAGTTCTGCGAAGTCGTTGGAAAATCGCGCTGTACTAATCGGCGGCGGACGAGTATTCCAGCACTTGTTTATGCAATTTTCCATTTTAACGCGCGCCAACATCGCTTGCGCAAATTATTCTCCTAAATGCAGCGTCATGTTGCGTAGCGCTGTTGGTTTTTTTTTAGACTTCTTATTATATATATACTAGCTTTTAGTACCCGGCATTGCCCGGGATTTGTTTGGAACCGAAATATGTGTAAATAATTAGTTAGCAGATTCTATCGTCATTCCAAGTTCGTATCTGAGTTACGGCGGTAGGCTTTAAATTAATCCAACCACGCCCAATTTTAGTCAAGTTATCGACAATGACCCAACAAACTCAGATAGCAAATTTCTGATTTTTAAAAGCTATTTTAAAGAAATAATCGAATATTTTTACTTAGTTTCACAAATTGTGGGCGTGGCAAATTATTTTTTTTAGTCAAAAACTACTTCGAAGAATTTTATCGCAATTGGATGAATGGTTTAGACGGGCATAGGGTACAAAGAAAAAAGGAATGAAAGCAAGAAAGAAAGAAAGAAAGGAAAATATAATTTTTCTGATTTTATTTCCAGGGTCCTATTGTCAAAAAGAGACGCTTCCTTTTATCGGAATATAATCGACAATTTTTTATTCATGTTTCTTGTTCGCTGCTCTGTTTGAGTGTGGTCATTCTGCTACAAAACTACTGCGAACATTTTTTCCTCAGATTTTTAATAAATACAATTTATGATTATTTTTAGACATTGCAGCGAGTAATTTGAAAACGACTTCCTTCCCACATGTGACAAGCAGACAGAAAACTAAACAAACGCAGTGGAAACTTCCGCCTGACTTGATGACAAAAACATGGCTCAGATTACAATAACAACAACAACAACATGAACAACATCGCACAGCAGAGATTTTGTCTATGAAGCGAATTTGACGACGACAACAACAACAACGATGACAGCGATGACGCCGACGACGCTAGCTCAACACTCGATGAGTAAATTGTAAAATTGTAAATTTCAGAATAACATTCGAGATAGTGAATTGCTTCTTTGCACACGACGACGACGACGACGAATGCGAATTCGAGATGATTCAACTCGATTCGTGTCGAAATTAAATGCACAAATTAAATGCAGCTTATGTCGCATGGGAATACAAACACATACATACATACATACATACATACATACATACATACATACATACATACATACATACATACATACATACATACATACATACATACATACATACATACATACATACATACATACATACATACATATGCAGGGGTCATAAATTCAAAAAGAAATTATTAAAAATAATAATAATATCAGCAAAAATGAGTAGAAAATTAAAGTAAAAAAATTTTATATATAAAAAATTAAGCTTAACGCTTTTGACGTTTTAGATTTCTTGTATTTTGTTGGTGCTAAAAAATCGTTCAAATTGTTTTTTGTTTGTTTTTGTAATACGACTTCTTGAGTATTGAATTGTATACCCCTACACACACATGCTAGTGCATTTGTGTTAGTATGACGACCTTTTCGGTAAATCGGAGCAGACAACGACAGACAGACTGACAGACTGACAGACAGCAGCAGCAACAAGTAGCAAAAGTGCAAACAACAAAAATATAACAACAAGAAATAAGAAGAAGAAGAAGAAGAAGAAAAGACTCCGAGGAATCGCTTTGCAACAATGAATTTTTGCTGAGCATGTGACACCGAATATCGTCATCAAAAAGTCAACATACCAAACCAACACCACCGCATAGCAAAACAAAGCAAAGCAAAGGAAGCGAATTGCATGTTTAGGCTAGATGAGGAGGCGGGCGGCACGTGGTGTGCGCTGAGATAAAAAAAAAGCACAACTAGTTTAAATGAAAGAGCACAGAAATCCTCTACTGGCAATGACAATGGAACAATGGTGCCCAAATACAAATACAACAACAACAACGAAAATGGCACAGCAAAATGCAACACTGCTGCCGGCGTCGGCGTCAGCGTCAGTGCCACATGCAAATGCGCGCGCCATGAACTTGGCCATTGTGTATTGCGGTGGCAATCTGCAGAAAACTAATCTGAATTGGAAAAGAATTCCAAGCCACGAAGACGATGCGACATTAACGCGAAGAATTTTAATAAACTGGAGGAGAATTTAAAACTAAAACGCAAAAATGTTAACCCATTTCAAAAATGTTTTATAAGTATATGAACAACAACAAAAAAATAAGTTTGTTAACAGTAGAATTGAATAATGCATAAAAATGCTTATTTTGCATATTTTCCTGCATATTTTAAGCTTGAGCGCTTAGTATGGCAAATTCCGCAGCTCTAACAATTTCAAATGTGATTTTTCCTGTTATAAATTATCTTTTTGTGATCTTTGTAGTTTTTAAATATATTTAATTATTTAATTGACCTTCACAGAATAACTGACAAAAGCAGTAAAAAAGTTAAACATGTTTTACAGTCGATTTTCGCATTCAATTGACTTGCTATACAAACAAATTGAACTCATAATTTGACAATGCTAATTAAATCTCAACTAAACATAATAAAATGGTAAATTTGTTTGTCTTCGAATAAGTTCAAATAAAAACTAAATTAATTTAAACAATTTGGAAAACAAAAAAAAAACAACAACGCTCAAAGTGGATCACAAGCATTTCCGCACAATGCACAAGCATAAAGCGAGCCCATTCATTATTTATGATTCATTTGACCGAACAGAATAATGTGAAAAAGCCTACACAAAACAACAACACAACAACAACAAAAAACCACAGTTATTAAAATGTCAGTTTACAGTTATTGTACTTGAAATAACATCCATTACAAAAATGTTAAATCAAAGCAGAGTTAATGCGGACGAGTGCTACACGCCAGACACAAATTGCCCTGACAGAAGGCACAGGCGGCGAGCGGAGCACTCACGGCACATCGAACTGGTAATGTGTTTTTTCTTTATTTTATTTTTTTTTGTGTGTCGAAAAAGTGCATGGGTCAACCCTGCATGGCTGCGCCGTCAAATTAACATTGAACCTCCGTGCGATGCACAAATGCACTTAATCGGTTTTTCAATTAAAATTGCATTCTCGTCAAGCATTTTAATGGCTTTCGGCTTTTATTTTGCTTTTGATTTGTTGTAATAAATGTGAAAAGTAAATTTCGTGCATTTGTTTAAAATTTGTTTAACCAACTAAAATTATAAAATTCCATCATATCAAATTCGTGCTATCCATTGTAGAATTCTAATTAAAAGCAGCGCCTTCATTATTGGCCAAAAACGCCATCGAACGAGTGTCATTTGCGGCCAAAGCTGATGTGGCATGACGCGTAGGTCGCCGCCGCTGTCGCAGTGTTAACAATTGCGGCAATTACATTTGTTGAAACGATTCAATTTTAATTGCAAATTAGGCAAATGCACTGGCAAAACGTTATCTCACGTTAATTAGCTGGCAGCGTTTCGCTTCAAATTTGCAAACAAAATTTTGTATTTCATTTAATTTAACTTGCTGGATTTAATATGCATGTACATATTGGATGTAAAACGATGCGCCTAATCTAATTATTACAAATGGGAAAAGCTTAAAAAATTAAACTAAATGAAATGTTTTAGTTGAATTAAAGCTTTATGCTAATAATAGCCCTGACAAATTTTTAATCTTAACAAATATTGTCAATAATACAAATTTCAATTCATTTCGACATGTCATCAAGCAAATGAAATGGAATTATTTTCCTGTCATTTATGACGTATCTGTATTTAATTGCTGACCATAATTGTAATTATAATATGAATGCCGACATATATAAATACAATTTCAGTACATATGTGAAGAAATAGTTTTTCAGATGAAGCTATGTTAAACGTTTTTTAATATATTAAATTAAAAACATTTTCAAATTTACTTTTGGAAAAGTTAAATTAAATTAGAATTTTAATGGGCTATGACATAATATTTTTGAACAACAACAAAAGAATTCACCAATTTAGCAGACCGGGCAGGACCATTCTTCATCTGTGGTCATTTGGTTTGGTGAAGCTTTGAGTTTTCATATCCGTCTATAAACTTCTTTTGTTAAAAAACAAACGAGAATTCAAGGAAAACTCACAAGTTTCAGCAAGAATCGCGGCAGACAGGCAAATGAAAAAAAAGGAGGACCAACTTATCAATTTTCTTGTTGTTTTATTCAGTTATTTTTTATGTTAGCCGAATTATTTCGTCGATGTCCAACACATGAAATTTAAAGCAAGTAAACTACTTTAAACCACTATTCAAATTAGAAGTTTCAAGTTTTCTTGATGATTTTATTAAAACTATTTTTGAGATTAAATTGGAATTTTCGAAATTTTGTCCTCTATGACTTTTTAAAAAAATTCCACTTTCAAAAAAGTATTATCCATTTCAAATACACTTTTCTTCTTAAATTTGCAAAACCAAATTTATTTCTATACACTTATACTAACCGCATTCATCATACCATGAGATACTACTTAAACAAAAGTAATTATACAAATAGCAAATACCATCAACAACAACAACAACAATTTCAATTTGTGACTTTTTTTTCATTTTATACATACATACGTACGCATCGAAATTGGTAATGCAATAAGAGGCTTAAAACACGAATACGACTTATGTATATGAAATAGAAGTATTTAATTGCATTTCAATCGAATTGCAAACGAAAACAACAAAATAAGGCAATAGAAAAAACAACAACAACTGCAGCTGCTGCACTTTGTTCACATTTGTTGTTGAGGTAAGCGAATCCGAAGCGGACAACACGATCGCATTATGATATTTTAGATTTTTTGTAATGACTCACCAAAGTTATTTGATAATGTAGAATTCTCCAGATAAAAAATGCACGACAAAATATTTGCAAAATTAACTAATAAAAATAGTTAAATAGTCTAATTAACCAAGGAATGTAGCTAAAGAGTCTAAGTAACTAAGAAATGTAGATTAATAGCTTAATTAACTAGGTAATATAGTTAAATAGCCTAACCAAAGCAACTAAGAAATGTAGTTAAATAACCAAAACAACTACAAAATGTAGTTATAAAAATCATTTAACAAATATATCAAGTATTTCAAGTTATAACGCTGTCATTTGACTCACCTTAGCTTGAAATGTTATGCCCTGAAAGAAGGCCTGCTCGGCATGCAACGGCACGCGCAGATCCTGATCGTCCTGGACCAAATCGTACGGCGTCGACGGCATTCTCAAATAATTTAATATCACTGATTCGGACCACTTGTAGTATCATGAAATGGTTTTCATCTTTTTGGTGCTACGCTTGTGCAATGATTTCTTGATGTGCCATAAAAAGCCGCTCGAATTCCGACTTTGAGCGCTCATGCAAAATTCGAAACGCGACCGCGATACTTTGCAGATACTTCTCTTAAGCTTTAATCGAATATCGAAGATATTTTCGACGCACTACGCAATGGATCGTTTGAATAAACCGCGCAGATTAGCAGCACTGAAGTTGAGTATTTGTTGAATTCAAATTAAATTTAATCGTTTTTTTATTTAATTACTTGCACAATATTTTGAAATCTGTAAGAAGAGAATTTTGTAATGAAGAGATTAGTCAAATTTTAAGCATTTTAGATATAAGATACATAGACCTAAGAAGTTGTAAGCATTAAAAAAAACATTTAATTCATAGAATTATGACCGCCTAAAAAGAAATACCCCAACATTTTTTTAAACTTTTTTAGTTAATATTGTTTGTTCGTTAATGAACAAAATATGTTAATTCTACTTCATTAAAATTAGTTTTCTGTAGATTTATAATTTAAAGTTCTATTCTAAAATATTTATTATTATTTAATTGATTTTTGATTGATAGTTTCTCCGAATGACTCGCGGCATTGAGAAAATATACCAAAATTCGTCATCAAGTCAGTTAAACAATAGATTGAAATTATCGTATAAGCCGAAATGATTTTACCCAAGTTCACATTCCGATTAGAAATTTCTCTCTGTTATTTACAGGGTGCAATTTGTGAATTTTACAAGAGAACGCTCGTATTGTAAAAGCTTCACTACTGCTTTAAACTATGAATCATCCACTTAACTATCAACTATGCGAGACAAGAGTAGGTGCGGATGGTTAATGGCTTAGACACTCGTATCTAAAGCCAAGCTTAATTAGGTTCGCCCAACGTTCGTCGATCGTCGCCAGCTCAGCGCTAATTCGCTATAAAAATGCAAATGCGAAACATTGATTCACGCTTATAGTAAAGTGGTGAATGAAAAAAAAAGCAGCAAAAAAATGTTGAATGCGTTCGGTGATTTACACGCGTTTTGCAGTTCACCGACTCGCACGTGTGTCACGTTGAGTTGTGAGCGTGAGTGCGTGTGCGTGTGCGTCTGCGTCTGCGCATGTCTTATGCATGGGAAAACGGTTTTTTTTTATGCTGCAAATTTGAACTTTATGACTTTCGGTGTGAGTGACCACATAAAATTGTTCATTTATTACCACACATTTGCGTTTCCGCATTTTTCGCGCGTTTGTATCTACACACATTCGCGAATGTGATTCGGTTTTGCATGTGTTTGCGAATTTGCCAACATTTCGCTTGAAATTTGCCAAATTTACTTTTTTTTTATATATATTTCGTTGGACTTAATTAAACAACAACAACAAAACTGGTTATGTTTGGTGTGGCAATCAAAGTTTAAAGCTGATTTCACCTACTGCCCGAATTTGTGATTTTTTCACTTTGTTCTCCAGCTGTTAAATGGTTTTATGAAATAGTTTCGTAGCAGTTTGCGTTATTAAGTATCTTATGGATAAGTATCTACGTGAGTTTGAGTAGAAACATGAAAATTGTCTACATCATGAAACTGTGTTAAACTTGAATTGCGACGTTTGTGTTTAGTTGAAGTTTGTTTTTCAACTTTTTGAAAATTGTTTTTATTATTTTGCCATTTGCACTTTTGGCCCTGACCAAAAACATCTGCCGACAACGAAAACTTTGTTTGCAGCAGAAAGTCTTGAACTTGATTTTCTTTTTTCTTTTACGCACGAAACGTTTTCTTCTTATCCCGAACTTACGTTTTTAGGTGCTGCAATATTTTGCGACTAAAGGTCATTTTCGTGTAGTGTTGCCACCTTTTTTTATTGATTTGTTGTGTAACAGACATGTTGGCTCATTTTTAAAGCCAATACTCTGTAAATTGATTGATTAATTAATTGAGTTTTATATTACTAACATCTTTATTGATTAAATTATGTATCAATTTGTGAAGTGTTTAATTGTTCACTCGATTGATTGATCAATTTATTTATTCTTTAGTTGATTAATTATATAATTGATTGATTAGTTGATTGTAGGTTTAACTTATTATTTAGCTTTTTGTTTATTTAATTGATTGTAAGATTAACTGATTGATTAAGAGAATAATTAGTTAATGGCTTCAATGATACAAAAAATATTTGCTTTTTTCAATATTTAATTAATTTATTGATTGATTTACTGTTTTATCAATTGTTAATTGATTACTCGATTTTTTGATTTATTGCTTCATTAATAAAATTAGATTTTATACAATATTATGAATATCACATTCAAAGTTTAAATTTAAAACCAGAAATTTCAAAATCAACTTTAAATAAAAAAACTAAAGAATATAATAAAATTTCCTACACTGTGGCAACTCTAACCACCACTAGTCCAAGTGCTTTGGATAAAGTTGAAAAACTCAATTTTTGGTAGTTCACATTTTCAACTAGCCACAAGATTGCAAAACAGTCTCAAACTCGAAAGTGTCTTGTCTATGGCGCCCGCACAGGTGTTAGGCCAGCGTATCAAAAGTTGTTCGCCAAGTTTCTATATCAATTTTGCAATGTTTCCCTACAACAACAAAAAAGGTTTACCGTGCAAGAGAACATTTAAAAAACAACAACGCACAATCATAAATTGCAGAAAAGAACAAGTCTTTAAAAGCGATAATCAACTCAAAGAACTGAGAAGACTACGCCCAAACATTTTCACATAATCTTCCAAGAATGATGTCCCATTGCGAGACACACTTTAACCAGCCCAGCCAGCGCAGCCTGCCAGCCAGCCACGAGCAAGAATCATTTGCAATAGAGTAATTATTTTCCAAGTCACAAACCAATTTCAGAGTTTCCTGTCGCTTGTTTATAAACAAAAACAAAAGCAAACAACAACGACAACAACAACCAACTTCTTTAATCATAAAATAAGATGCACCCGCAAACACGCCCCACGGCCACTTCACAAGCTGGCAACTTTGTGCTGTCTTCTGTTTTTTTTTTAATATGATTAGCAACGGAGCTGGCATCTATCGCAGCTACGCCATGGCAGTCAGCAATAATTGCATCTGATGGAACGACAGCAGCAATGAGCAGCAACAAAAACAAAAACAAATCCAGCCCCATCGACATTGAAAGTAACTTTGGCGCAAGAAAAAGAGCCACTCTGACAGCCTCCTCACTTTTGCACTTTCCGGAGTAGTTAGCCACGAGCGTGTTTCTTACACGGTGTGACAATGCGAAATTATTTAAGAACTGAATTTCGATTTTTTCGATTTCGATTTTGGAAAGTTTTAAAATTTTTTTAAATTTAACTTTTAAGGATTTATATCCAGTGGCTGAAATACTGGAAATGTTTCTAAATTTTAATTTTATTTTAAGTACTATACTTAATTCTTTCCATCTCACTAAGAATTGTGGTTTCTTGTCACACGGTGAATTATTTTATTTTTGCTTCTTTTTTCGTGCACCACAATTCGATTAAGAACGAACCGAGCTGAATACGCTGCTGCGCTTTGTGCCTGGACATTGACTCCGCCACCGCCGCTGATGGATACATTCTGTTGCTAAGGAATCGTTGTCTTCTGCTTGTCTTCAGGGACGTTCATTCGTTCGTTCGTTCGTGCGGTTGCCTTTTGATTTCGTGCGTTCGTTGCAATTTGTTTGAGTAAAAAATTACCAGCAACAAGAGCAGCGGCGATGGCAACAAAAGACAAGGTTATGCCGCACGTCCGTCATTCCGATTGCAACTGGCGTAGCCAACGAAAAAAAAAACAAACAGGCAACAAAAAGTAAGTTCATCTTCGAATATTTTAACTTACTTATTTATGAGCAAGCACCTGTGACTTGTGGATATATTAAAAACAGAAACCATCTTAAGTGTCTCTTCGCAGTCATCTTACGACTTTTATTAGTATTGCTAGTACCATACTTGAGGCATCAAGGGCATCTGAACTTCAATACTGACACAGCGAGCAGTAAGCATGAGAGTCATTTCCTTCGTGGAACCAAACATTTTTATACTCGTAAACCAAGAATTCCATGAATCAGATAATTCTCACATGTTTATACATGTACACTCGTCGCTTTGCTAGCTCAAATAGCTAGAACATATTTTTAAATAGTAAATTGCATATTTTTCAATTGAAGAAAAATGTTCTTACCAATTCAATGAAATGAACAATTTCCGTAAATAGCTTGAATTACACTATTCTAGAGTGGTCGCTCCAACAAAACAATTTTACTTTAATTTATCAATAAATCAAAGATTTTTCCAAAGCTAATTTTAACTTTGCTGCAAGAGAAGAACACGCAAAACAAAGAAAACTAATCAAATCTCCAGCACAAACCTTAATACCTACATACATACATACATACATACATACATACATACATACATACATACATACATACATACATATATACATACATATATACATACATATATACGTATGTTAAAGTACTAATTTTTAGTACAAACAATTCTAGTTGAATTGCAGACTGAACTGAAATAGACGGGCAAGGCAAATGCATAACTAGAAATGGAAAATTAAATTATTACAAGTACGAGTGAGTATATGGAAAGGGTCCTTCACCTTATACGTTACGCCATTAACAACACGCCGAGTGTAACGTGTAAGTTACCAACCAGCAAACCAAAGTGGTGGTGGATACAATTCGAAACCGAAGAACGAACAAGCTAACACACACACACAAGAGAACATTCATTGTTACGCTTGCGCAGTGTGGTTAATGTGTGAAGCGCGCTGCAGTGCGCCAGTGCAACGAACAAAGAACAAAGAACCAAAAATGGTTTTGAGCCACAACACAACAACCGAGAATTATCTATATTCAGGGGCGTCTTAGAAGGGGGCCAAGTGGAGGATTTAGAAACTCACTTTATAAGCTAAACGAAGTTTTACTTTAGGAATGAAGTTTTTATTCAAATTTACTTGTACTTTCAAATTTTATTTGGTTCAGAATTATTTCAAGTTTTTTAAAAATGAAATCTAAAACGATTTGATTATATAAATACTTCAATATTTTTTTAATTGAACCCCCCTCATACGGCTTAGTTTACATGCACTTAACTTGACAGCAAGAAGACTGGCCAAGAAGAAGAAGATGGAGAAGACGTACAATGTTGCCAACGAAAAGTGGCAACGCGGATCGTTTCCAGCTAAAACTAAACATAAATAAAATTGTATTTAGAATGATTTTAGAAGCGCACAAAATACAACAACAACGACAACAAAGCGCTACGTTGCATTTAAAGCGCACAAAGCGAAGCGAAGCAAATACCTCCTACTGCTGCGCTGCGCATGCGCACACGTCCTCTTCACCATAGAATTATCGGCATTTTTTCTTATTCCATGTTTAAAAACTATTTTGATTGAAGTTGTTCTTTCTCTCTTTATTTTGCTTTATCCAAGCGTTTGCTTTGCGGCATTCGCTCAAACTTGACTTTAAGTTTGGCAGCAAAGCGAAATGAAGTGAATGAAGTAATAAATACAATTCGAAAAAAATAAATAAATGCACTCGTCTGAGTAGAGTAGGGTGGGTCCGTCCGGTCTTCAGCCAAAAACCTGTTCTCATACTCGGTCGCGTCGTCTCGGCTTCCTTCCCGGTTCTTGACTTGGCTTGGCTTGTTGTGGCTTTAACGTGGCTCGAATCTGAATTTCGTTTTTTAGTAGCGTTGCTCGCTCCTCTCGCCTGATTCTCTTTCGATCAATTCACTTGGCTAAAGCATTAAGATGCATTTCTGTGTTGTTGTTATTGTTTTTTGTAGCTGCAGCGTTATGCAGTTTTTCAAGTTTATTTTTTATTCGATTTTTTTTTTTTGTTGTCTGTTATTACCAAGCAGCAGTAATTATTTTAAACAAGAAAAAAATCACTTGCGGCTTCGTAATGTTGAAACTGAAATTGTTGCAGTTGCTGTTGTTGTTGTTGTTGTTGTTGTTGTTGTTGTTGTTGTTGTTGTTGTTGTTGTTGCACATATCTTCGCGCTTATGTAAGCAATTTTTGTTGTTGTCATTTAAGTTTTTTCTTCTTCTTTTCGCTTTTTTAGCAGCTGCAATTTGCCGAAATACAAAATATTCTTTAATTAGGCTACTAAGCGAAACTGAAAAGCTTGTCCAAAAGCAAAAAAAATTCCAAAGGTTCATTTATTCCTCTCTTTTTGTTAAAAAAAAATAAAAGCGTTTTATTTAACGTTTGTTAAGAATGCAAAATTCCCGTTTCAGAGATGAATTTAATGTATTTTGTAGGTTGATGCGTTTTGGCTTAAACAAATAAAAAAGGCTTAAAAGATTAAAAAAAGATGAGCACCTTTGGAATCAGATATTCGGTAATAACAACACAGTTTGTTGTTTAAAATCCAAAAAAAAAATGAACTTCAAAATGATAATAAGGCAGAAAAATGAGGCAGATATCGAGGTGAGTTCGCTCAATTTCCGTTCTCATTTCTACTCTCTCAACCATGAAAAATTTCATAAAAGTATGTTTCAAAATGTTTTTTTAGCAATAGGATTTAAATTCGTTTTCAAAAAATTATTTCGTTTTTAAATTAATAGTGTTAAGTTATTTTTTCATTTTTATAAAAATGTTGATGTGGATCCTAACCTCAACTTAATTACATCAAAAGCAAATTTTGTTCATAAGTGGACTTATCAGTTCTTAAATAAAATTCATTTCTTTGGACATTTCTAAGAAATGAAGGACTTTTCTTAGAAATAAAACATTTAGTTAAAAAATGTTTGAAACATTTTATAAAAGTGGTGCAAAGAACTTTCGTGACGTATGATCGACAAATAAAAAATTTTTAAAGCTCAAAAATTATCTCAATTTTATTTTTCCTAAACCACTCGAAAAAAATCAATAAACGAAAACTTCAAATCTAGAAATTTAAAAACAACAAAATTTAAATCAATAATCTAAACTTGAAAATAAAGCAATGCAAAAAGGTACATCAAAAACAAACAACAACAACAATAACAAATGTATACACAAACAAAATTTAAGAGGATAATGTAAATAAATAAAAGAAATATTAATAAAAACTGGTTACAGCACCGAACGAGAGCAAAAGTAAACAAACAAACGAAATTTCTATGCAAAAAATTTAATAAACAACAACAACAACAAAAGGAACAACAATGAGCAAAGCAACAAGCGACACAACAACAACAACAACAAACGGATAAATACACAACACTGGCAAAGAGGCACAAGTGCGTCTCCTTTACGCCATCCAACCGTTCGTCTGTCTGTCTGTCCGTCCGTCTGTCTGGCAGTTGTCTATATCAGCAGGCACAATCTCAAACATTCATCGGCAGCGGCGCAACTGATCCATTTCGATTTCATTTGTAACCAGAATAAAGCTCAGCCAACCGACCGACCGTCCGACCGACCCCACACAGCAAAGAAGAAAAATCAAAAAAAAAATGAAAGAAAAAAAATCGCAAAAAAGAACAACAACAAAAAATAAAACGGCAACGTTGACCAGAATAAATAAAAGTATCTGCATTGTTTGCGGGCAAAACTTCGTATCTACAATCTGCGTCGATACACAACAACAACAACATTTGTATTTTTGTTGTTGCCGTTGTTGTTTTTTGTTTCGATTTCTTGTTCCAAAGCAAAAATTACATTTTTAGAGGAGCAAAAATTCGAAACTAAAACAAACTGGCGCAGCCGCCGCCGCCGATGCCGCAGCAGCAGTTCACAGTTGAGAAGTTTCACGCAAAACTATCGCATCGATACGAATTGGTTTTGGTTCTATACTCGGCCGCGCGCGTCGCTGGTCAATAAGCTATGCAGCAAATCAAAAGCAATCCGCGAATATTTTATAAGTTCGATTGTTTTGGGTTTTAGGAAATTTATAGAAACATATAAAAATAATTTCGAGATTTTTGAGATTTTTTGGATATTTTTTTATTCTGTTTTTTATCATGTTTAATTTACTTAATTAAGTGACTCTTAAATATTACTCGCACTGTGCTCATAGGTAGCCAAACTATATGCTAGCAGTATTTGCCGCAATCCCAACGAGCCAGCAAACACAATGAGACTGTAAAATTCTGTAGCGGCGACTGCTGGCGTCCAAGTGAAGAGCAAAAGATACGCGCGCGCATTCGTCGGCTACATGTGGTGTGCGGCGCGGTGCGGTGCGACGACGACGACTACGTTATTTTTAGCCGCAAAATGGAAACAAGAAGAATTCAGAATATAAAAAAATTCTGTATTAAAAACACCAAAAATCGAAAACTAACGAAAGACAAAAAAAAACACATTTCGAAATGCGCGCAAAGCTTGAGTATCTGCCATGCCGCCGAAAGAGGAAAAATCCCAACAACAAAAATTTCGTGATATGCGACGGCGTCGATTAAAGCAACAAAAAAACGCTAATGTGTGGCTAAAAGGTTCAACACCGACTCGTAAAGTGAAAATTAAATTCTTCTTCATCATTTAACTTAATTTATTTTAATTATTTAGTAGAGCCTGCACTGCCCTGCCTGCCCGCTTGCCTGCCCGCCTGCCTGCTTTAACCTTGAAGTCAAATTAAGTAAGAGAGGGAAAAAATCACGATTTTTCGCAGATAATTAACAATTTTCCCCATAATTACTGACCGGCCTTTAGCCACTAACCGAATGAATGTATCTTATGATCAGTTCATTTACATATGTACATATGTATCTACAGCAGAAGCTACAAAAACAAAAACAAAGAGCGTTATACTATACTTGACTAAAGCAAAGGAAACAAGTGTGAAAGAGAAGACGCAACAAAATTAATGATCTTCTAGTCACAGCTGCAGCCAGTGAACTTCTGTGATTCGAAAGAGTTGGACTCTTGATGAAACCATCATCTGCCACAGGTTTTGAACTACACCAACAACAAAATACGCCAAAAACAGACGAAAACGATTTTAAAAGTTTAGGTGCAGTTGTCCGGCCGCCGCACAGTGTTCAGTAACGCTTAAAATTTTGTAGAATTGTTGTTTTTCTAAACTTGATTTGAATTGCAGGTTTACAAATGTTTATTTTTTATAATTTTGCAGAATTCAGAATTTTAAAAAAATTTTAAAAGTGATTTTTTAACTTTTGAAGAGCGTTTGCCCAACACTAAACGTCATTGCTTTTTGCTTTTCGCAGCTGCCTTGCAACGCCATTTTGCCCATCCTTTAACTCTCGTGCAGCATGCATGAGTGTGTGTGTGTGTGTCTGTGCGTGTGTGTGTTTGTGTTTGCATAAATATTTTTAAAATACAATTTGCGCGCTGCTGCTCGTTGCAGTTGCAAACTAAATTTACTCAGCACTTTTCAAAATAATAAACAAAAACAAAATTTTGAATTTTCGATTTTGTTGATTTTGTTGATTTTTGATTTAAATTTAATTTTGTTGCAACATTTGGCGATTCTGTGCCTCGCCCCGTCAAGCGCCAAAATACAGTCGCCAGTTGAGACGCGATGGTGGCGGCGTCCAAAATCGTGCCTTGAGCGAAATACTCGTATGGTACATCCGCGACAGAGTGTCCCCATGCAGTCCAATCAAAACTTTCGTTTTCGTTTCAGTTTGATTTCTTACTCCGGCGTTTTTTGGGTTTTTTTTTCATAATCGCTCCTCTATGTATATATCAGTGTGTGTGTGTTAGTGTCTGTATCTGTGTGTATGGAATATTGTAAAAATTCATGCGATGCGATCGTGTGTAAGAATTTGTCGTTACTTTTTGTGCCAGTTTATTTAATGGCATTTATCTCTAAATACACTCGAAAAATTAAATACTCGAAATTCGATCTCGAACTAACAAACTAACTAAGATAACAGAATTTGTATGAAGTACATTTGTTAAAAATTGCTTTTGTTTAACTAAAAATTATTTTAATTTAACTTTACAAATCTGTAGCTTAAACCTTTCGAAAATTGAATAAAACAGAACTAAACAAAATGGGAATATCGAAAAGAGAAGCAACAGATTCGGTATCAGTAGAAACCAAAGACTTTAAAGGATTTCAGAAATTGATAATTTTCTTGACAAATCAAAGGTGAACTGCAATACTAACTAAACTAACTTTAAATGTTAAATGGTAAATTTTTTATTGTTTAATGTTAAATATTGTATTTTAATTGAAGGAAGTCGAAATGTTAGACTAAACATGTGTAAAATAGTAACTCAAAAATATCGTTTTTTAATTACTTGAACCTTGAGCACGTTGATAACAAATTTATCAGAAGTATGAAGAGGTCGACTCAGTTTCAAACAGTTTTAAATGATTTATAACAATTTTAATTTGAAATTTACTAAGCAATTGACTGAAGTATTTGAAAAAGCGGCCTTTAAGCAGCGCCAATTTAAGTATCTAAAGAACATTATATCCACATTTACTGAACAAAAGTGAAGATATGCAGAGTTGTATTTCATATTGAAGTAGAGTTGATTACCTTAAAAGAATATACTCGTTCATATATCTTTTGATATGCAGTTTTACATTTGAGTTAAACAATTTTACGATAATGGAAAAAGCGGTCCACATACTCGAATATTTAAAATTATTTCAAAGTGGATATTTTTATAAAATAAAATTGATTTTTTATTAATATGTTTTGTTGATATGTTTATTTAACTCTTTTCATATTGGAGAACTTTAAGAAAAGCTTAAAATCTATATCCGATGAAATCCTTTGTATAGCTTTCAGTTGATCAAATTTGTTGGATAAATGTATCCAAGGTATATGAACTGTAAATATTAATATTTTGAAAAATCGAATATTTTCAAGTTTTGCAACTCTTTAGCAAGCTTATTTATAATTTTCTAAAAATATTTACAGAAAAACTTGACAACAACAAATTTACACGTTATTTTCAAAAAATAAATTTCTATATGAAATTTCTGTTAAGCAAACAAACAAACAAACAAACAAAAATATTACAATCGATTAAAAGTTTCGATTTTCATTCGAAAACATTTTCGCCAGTGTAGCGTGAAATATTTATGTGGGCTGCTGCGCCGACGGCGTCAGTGTTGGTACAATGCTTAGAATTCTATCTACAAGTTTGTATGTACGAGCATACATATGTACATTTGTATATATTTTGTTTATTTGTATATACAATATTAGATTTGTATGTACCTTATTTAAACACATTCAGCGTTGTCGATCAATTCCAATTAGTTTCTGGGGCTTGTTGTGTGCTCCAAAGGTAATCCGAATCCGCAAATACAGTTTCTTCTTCTTCTTCTTTTTTTGTATTTTATTTATTATTATTTTGTTTTGTTTTTTGTATACCGAAGAACTCTTCTTCAACGCTGCTGACACTGCTAAATGCTGTCCGTCCGTCCGTCCGTCTGCTTGTGTTTTTTTGTTTTTTTTTTTTATTTTTTGCAACTCCTCTTCGCTATTTTCTTTTATGCCAATTTTTTGCGCGTGTGATTTTTAGTTTGAATTTTTAAATTAACTGCCACAATTCTCGGAAACGAATTAATAAGCAGTTGAAGTGGGCCGCGAAGAAGACACAAACTTGTTGATATGCGCTTTGTTTTTGTTATTTGCGTATGTTAAACACCTTTATTGTTGTTGTTGTTGTTGTAACTTTTTGACACCACAAAAAAACAGTTTCACAATATTTCGAAAAACGCTCGGTAATACCGGAAATACCCAAAAGATAGTTTCAAACAATATTGAAAGCGTTTAGCACGATTGATTTTAATGTACGGGATGTGAAGGCAATTATCCAAAAGATTAGAAGAGAGAGAAGAAGCTCAGACAAACACTCACAGTCAGTCGCGCAATCAATCGGCGCCGCGTCTTCACTTTCGTTCTGCGTCAACGCGCGCGTTGCAGCAACTTATGCGGCCGCTGCTGCTGCTCGTGCTTTAAGTTGCTAAGTTGCCACGCTGCGTTGGTTTGTACACTAGAATTTTATTTAGTACACAAATTTTAGTTGCTTGCGTGAATTCTCATAAAAACTTCTTTTTGGTACAAAACCCTTTTTAGTACACAAAATTTCAAGTACGAAATATAAAATTATTTAAAAAGTAACACTCATGCAAAACTCGTTTCGCTGCGTTTATTCGAAAATACACACAAACCACAAGAACAAAAACCCGGCGCCACAAAAGAATCTGAACACACGAATCGTATGACTCCGTTGGATTTGGTTGGGACTTGGGGCATGCGATGCGATGCGGCTGTGGATCGCAAAAGTGAAGGAGTCGCACACAGTTGGAATGCACACACAGAAAAGTCGTCGAAAAATTCGTAATTTTAAACAAGCACACGCTAGGCACGAACGATACGCAACACGAAAGGCTTTAAACCTGTCGCAAAGACCGCCGAACAACAACTGACGCGGCGGCGGCTAAAAATGTCTCTTGCAGCGTTCGTTCGTTTAGACGTTTTCGTTTGTTCGTTCGTTCGGATTTGGTCGTACATTTACGGTTTATTTTATTTTTATTCGTTTCGTATAGTTGTTGCTGTTGTTTTGTTGGCACAGCACAGCAAAGCACACAGGGTGGCCAGCACACAACACGTGAGTGTGGGTATCCAACATGTACGCAACTACACAACAGAATTCAACGAACACTTCGAACAAAGCATAATCATCTGTTTCGGCGGTGAGCTTAAGTGGCAAAAAAAAAGCCTGTTCTTGCAGTATCTAGAACCAGTTTGTGAGCAGGTATATCGCAATCAACCAACGAAAAATGTAAGGCCCCTAGTCACAACGACGACAGGCACACTCTGTATAGCGCGCGACGCAGCTGATAGCTTCTGCAGATAAACTTCACCGTCTTTCCCTTTTCTCTTGGCCAAAAACAAAATAAAACACGACACTCTCTTTCGGTCGCATTCGGGTTTTCTGTTTTGCAGACTGCAGCCGCGCTTGGGCCAATCACAGCGCGTAGATAAAACGTGCTTCGCTTGTGCAGATGCAATGTTTTCTCTGTTTTGAATTCTTCGCTAAGATTAAGAGTTGCCAGAAGATTGAGAAACATTGAAAAAAATTAATATTCTTAGAAAAAATTTTATCTTAAAAAAACAACACGGAATTCAAATAACGTTTTTATATATATTCAAGTGTATAACATCAATTTGAAAAGCTCTTATCAAAAAATATTTTTCATTGTAAGAATTCGACTATGCAAAAATTCCCTAGAAAAGTATTATTTCTATAACTTAAAATGTCTTTAATATGAATTCAAACTTCATTTTATTTACATTATTTGAAGTCGATAATTACGAAAAATACCGCCAATAGTTTAACAACTTAAAAATTAAAAACTTAAAACATAAACATTTCGTATCGAAAAAATTTACCTCTTGTTTTTTGTCAAAATTTAGTTTTCCTCATTTAGTTATCTTTTTAACTATATAAATCAATTAATAAATGAGAAAATATTCACAATAACAATAATTATATCACTCTGGCAATGCTCTTGTTGAACGCATTCGTATGCCATGAAGTAGTCTGCGGAAATGAGTCGTAAATCCACACAAATCATAGTAACGAAACAGCTTGCTTTCTCTCATTCTTTCATCGTTGGATTTCGTACCGAACGTACGTATACTTTTCTTTGTGCTTTATAAATATTTCTAATAAATTTTAAAATTTTCATATTATTAATAATTTAAGTTAAACTAAACAAAAGTGTAAACATTTGCTTTAGATTAATTTAGTTTTATTATTAAATATTGTGAATTTAAGAAATGTGAAGCACTCCGCGAATTCAATTTAACCTCACTTTTCTTTTGTACATGTGCTAATTTTTTTCTTTGGTTTGTTTTTGCAGTAATCGGTTAAGGAAGTGAAACCATGGTAAACGGACGTATTCCTTCAGTCTTTTCGAAGACATACGTGACTCCACGTCGCCCCTATGAAAAGGCGCGTCTGGATCAGGAGTTGAAGATCATCGGCGAGTATGGTCTCCGTAACAAGCGCGAGGTGTGGCGCGTCAAGTACGCTCTTGCCAAGATCCGTAAGGCTGCCCGTGAGCTGCTCACTTTGGATGAGAAGGACGAGAAACGTCTTTTCCAGGGTGTGTATATATTTGGATTTTAGTTAGATCTGTGGCAATTTTGACGAAGCTTGGGTGGACCTACCTCGATAGAATGCTTAAGCCATGTCAAAATTTAGCCACATGATATTATTTTGTATTGATGATTTAATATTAAAAATAATCTGACACTTCTTGTCTGAATTAACATTGACGATTGCTAACAACTGAAAACAAAACTCTAAAAGAAGTTTTCTTTATATTTTATGTAATATTAATAACTTTTCTTTTTGTCTCTCTTAGGTAACGCTCTGTTGAGACGTCTTGTGCGCATTGGTGTTTTGGATGAATCGAGAATGAAGCTCGATTACGTTTTGGGTTTGAAAATCGAAGATTTCTTGGAGCGTCGTCTTCAGACACAAGTGTTCAAGCTTGGATTAGCTAAGTCTATCCATCACGCTCGCGTCTTGATCCGCCAGCGTCACATTCGGTAAATATTTTGTTTGCACGCAGTGAAATACGCTGCTTGATCTGAGAATTGATAGATGCATTAAATGTTCAGTAAGACCACTTGGGAGTCGAACAAATTCACGGCGGCGTTTGTTGTGTTTTTGCACCGGCTCTCAACGTCTTTTTGAAGGGTTTTAAAGTTTTTGCTTTCATGCAAACTTAACTCTGAACTGACCGTAAGTCATCCAAAAACTGAACTGTTTCAATTTTACAGCAATTCAAACCTTTTATTCTTTCAATTTATCTAATATCAATTTTTTATTTTTATTTCTAGTGTCCGCAAGCAGGTGGTCAACATTCCCTCGTTTGTTGTGCGCCTAGACTCGCAGAAGCACATTGACTTCTCCCTGAAGTCGCCCTTCGGTGGCGGCCGTCCTGGTCGCGTGAAGAGGAAGAACACCAAGAAGAACAAGGATGGTGGCGCTGCTGCCGTTGAAGAGGAGGAAGATTAAACTATTCGCCTCGTCATGAAATTGTGTCTTTTTATTTGACTTTCATAGAAAAAAGGATTTTAAATGCCTGACAAATAAAGGACTGGATTTTTAAACGATATTTGTATTTGTTTTTTATTATGGTAGAAATGAGAAAAAAAAAATTTTATTGAATGATTAGAAAGAATTTATTAGATAAAGTTTAGCTGACATTATTTTTTACACTATCCTCAAAAAGCTTTAGTAGGTAGGTAGTTAAGGTTTAAAGAGATCGATTGAAATTTAAACCGAAGGCATGAATGAAGATTCTAGTTGCCCGTCTCCTTTTAGTATTTGTAGAGATGATCGATAACAGAATTATCAATATCGAAAAAAACACGAAACGAAAATCCGAGTTAAGTAATTTTTGTATATGAAAGATATCGCTTTTAGATATAAAATGTTTGTTATTCATTTGCAAACAAGTTTAAATCTATTTTATTTTTTTAACTTCAAAGTAAAATGCATATTTGAAATTATGAAGCTTTTCAGAAATTCAGTCTAAATGCGCCACTCAAGTGGGACTACACTAAGTCACATGATATTTGTCTAATAACATATACAAATTACAAATTGTAAATATATTTAAAAAAAATGTATTCTACAATTTATCTAATGAGCTCTGGAAGTTCACCAATAAATTAACGAAAAAGTTACTGTAACACATAAAACTGACAATACACACAAACAAATATTTATTTAGTGTAAAATTGGATTTACCAGTTTTTTATTTAAAACTTCCCATCTATCGAAAATTTCACATACACAAGAAAATGAGTGTTTGTGCAACTATCGATAATGACTTTGCAAAACCCATCTCTATACCACGTCTTCGGCCTAGATGTCTGGACGGCAATAAACAAATAAATCCTTGACCTTCAATTCCATTAATTCCAACTCCACTGCTTCACATCCTTTGCAGAAAGTATTATTAATTAAAAGTTAAAATTAAACTTGATGAAATAATAGTTCGATTTCTATTAAAAAAAATCCTAAAGAGCATCGAACAAACTCAGGCGGTGTCCAGCAAACAGCGTTAAAAATGCCGAAAGTTGAGAAGGTGAAAGTGAACGTTAAGGAGCGCGTCGAGGACAACATCTGCGATTTGAGCTTGTCCGAACTAAGCGAGGTGCCGCTACGTGAAATCGTAAGTCATATAACTTTAGTCTTGCATTAACTTTTTTCCAAAATTGGGTTTCATTGAAAAATCCATAAATAAGGCTAATCTGAGACCTTTTGCTCACACCCCTCTCGAAATGCACATATAACATGTATGTGCATGTGTGTCTGTCGGTGTGTGTAAGTTGCTGCTCGTATGGATTTGGAGCACCCCACACCAACCCTCGATGCATTTTTGACAAGCGCACAGTGATGCGACTTATCACAAATATTTCAGAAACTTAGAAGAACTTAAATAAAAATCCTCTGTTATAAAATAATGCTTAAAATGTTTAAGTAAAAACAAAAAAATTATAACAAAACAAGATGGAGTAAACACGTAAATTTGTTTTTGCACTTTTTAAATATGCGAAGTTATGCTTCACAATTTTTTGTTGTTTTTTTTTGGCATTTGTTTATACAAGACGCGCTACTGTAAGGCACACCAATCCGTCTGTCGACCGTCTGGCTATGTTCAGAATGCTTCATTTACACTCGAGCGCACTTGCGGTGTTTTAGGGATGATTTGTCTTATTGTTGTAGTTGTTGTTTTTGCTGCCATTCTGTTTCTTCACGGTTGAAGGTTTCATTTTTGGCTGTTATGTTCTCAATTTTGAAAGTTTCGGCAGTCTTTCTTTTTAAGTATTTCGATTTTTATCTCAAGTTATATATTATTTCTAAAATATAAAGTTTTTTTTTTAATAATTTCAGGCTTCCTTCAAACGTGTCACCACCCTGGATCTGTCCAGCAACAGGCTAATCACACTTGGCGTATGTTTATTTAGTATTTATAAACAAAAAGTAAATTATTAAAATTTGATTTTGTTTAGAAAAACTTTCCCTCACTTACGCGACTGGTTAAACTCGACTTGAGCAAAAATCAAATAAAATATTTACCCGATGATTTTGGGCTTTTGCGAAACTTGCGCCACCTGGATTTGTACGACAATAAGCTCGAACATTTGCCGCTAAGTTTTGGCGATTTGTCGCAACTGCGCTACCTCGACCTTAAGGGAAATCCGTTGATGCCCGCATTGATGAAAGTTGTCGGCCATTGTTTGACGAACAAGGAGTGTCACGATTCGGCTAGAAATACTGTGAGTATATGATGAAGCATCTCCTGATATCCATTAACCTTTTTTTCAATGGTTGGTAGCCATATTAAAATATCTAAATGCATTCCCATTTGCATTTTTAGGTGAAATTCTTGTCGCACATGCAAATCGAAGCGGAAAAGGTCAAAGAAAAACTCAAGCTAGAAGCCTTCAATTTAATGGGTGGCAATTCGGAAGAGGCCGCCGCCGTCGATACGAAAACAATGGAAACGCAAAAATCACGCAAATCAAATAAAAAATCAAAATCGAAAAACAAAAAATCAAATAACAACAATGAAAACACAAAAGAAGTTAATGCAGCAACAATAACAGCAACAACAACAGCAATGACAACACAATCAACTAATTTAAGTAAAATGGCCAAAGCAAAGAAACCATCAACCGGAAATGGTTCGCTAAAAGGCTCGAATTCAAGCACTGCGCTCACCTCGATACTGACATTCTTTCTGCTGCTGGCAATTAATATTCTAATTATTTACATGATTATGTTTAAGAATCCCGAAATTGCCGATAAGCTTGTGGAGTTTATTCCGCATCAGTATCGCGATTGGATTCTAACCAAAACGGAAATCTTTCGCTTGCACGTTTCCGACTGGATTACGGAATTTCGCACACCGCCAGAGGAACACTGACGATTCATTTATTTGAAGCCGTAATTTTTAGTGATTTATGCTTCAACTCTCAACTTTAAAATTACATATTTCAAAAGTTTTACTTCAAATCAAAGAACAGTGTAGAAGATTTACATAATTAGTTTTTGAATTTCAAATTTTTATATATAGAAATCGCATGCATTTTTACAACAACAAAACGAACAAAAAAAGAAAAACCTAAATTAAAAAATAAAACATATAAATTGGGTTTCGAAAAACCAAAGATTCGACAACAAATTAAAAAAAAAATATTAATAATTGGTAATACTTATAACAAATTTTCGAAATTTACATTTTAAGCTATACACACTGCCCAGTAAAATCTATTAACAAACAAAAAAAAAAAAGAAAGAATTTTATCTATATTACATAATATATTAAATTAAAAACAAGTCTTTTTGCATACATTTATCGTCCAGTCAAGTTAACTAATTACAAAAGCAAAACCAAAACAAATATTTAAAAATACAAGAATAACTACACAAATACAGAATTATATTTTCAACAACAAAACGAAACGAAACAATAGCTTAAAAAATACATTTCTACAATACAAATCGCTACAGTTCCACAGCATTAAACTTAACTATTCAACACCTACTCAAAGTGAGATCCTACCGAACAACAAATACAACAAACACTACAACTACAATAGGCACAAAAAAAAACATACTAACTTACGCTAATAACTAACAAACTAATTAACAATCTGTCATACAAAAGTATTCAGCAATAACCACGGTTCATCCAACATACTACATACATAACATACATTTACCTACACTAACTGCAATAGTTTATACACACACATACACTACAACAAACAAGTTGGGAATTCTGTGAAAAAATATCTAATATTAAAATAAAAGTTCTTGTGCATTCTTTTTTTTAATGATTATGTTAACTGTTGATGATTCTAAAATCAAATGTTTATGCTTTTAATTATGTATAGTATACATACTCGTATGTATTTAGAATTTAACTTATTTTGTATTAATCTTATTTAAAAAAATATCAAATATACTTCATTTGAAACTGATAAAATATTTTCGCTGTTTTACGCATTTGAAATGACGCAATTAAAAAGAAAGGTCAGGCAATTTAATTTGTTTAAATTTGACAATTTCAAATCGGTTTTAGAATTAGTTTCAAAATTATTTTTATTAAACATATTTCAGTTGTGGTAAAATTCATAAACTTATTTTAATTACTTTTGATATATTCAGTCAGCTTCTTAATTTCGCTTCCGAGTGAAATTGCAATAAAATCACTAGAGTGTTCTAAGTTTCACTACTTGCTCAATTTAACTCGTTTTTGAAAATAAATTCCGCGCTATTGAACATGTCGTTAACGACTTAAAGCCCATTTTTAGAAAACAATTTAAGTCTCACATTTGCGTTAGAAATTTTGCAAACTTTTCAAACTAAATTTTTATCGATCACACACCGAACCAAAACCGAACCACAACCGATAAAAATATATTTTATTTTGAATAGCTTTGAATTAGCTTTATCGTATATACATACATATATGTAGGATAACAGCATTTGTTGTGTTTGCGCTTGCTTGTTCGAATTCGCTCTCAAATGCTCACAATGCCGGCCGGCGAAAACTCGTTCCATCGGTTCAGTTCAGAGCTTAGCTTGGTTTGAACAAGTCGTGCTCAAGTCTACAGCAACTAAAAATTAATTGCTTTAGTTTTGTTATATACATATACATATATGTTTATATACATATATACATACAAACGTGTGAGCAAATAAAATGCAGTGCACTCGTTTAATCACAATCACGATCTGTTTATCATTTCTAAGCTCGATCGCTGCCAGAAGCGAGCGCACCAAATACGAACCGAATTGGGCGAGTCTCGATAAGCGTCCACTGCCTCAATGGTAAACTTTTAATTTTGTTATTTAAACTGATATAAATAATCGCATTCCACAGGTATGAGGAGGCGAAAGTGGGCATCTTTCTGCATTGGGGCGTATATTCAGTGCCTAGCTTTGGTTCCGAATGGTTCTGGACGGATTGGATAAGTAAATTGGTGTTCCACAATTATTGAAACTAGTTCTGCAATGAGTTCATTTTCAGATCTTAAATATCCGAATTATGTGGATTTTATGAAGCGCAATTACAAGCCGAATTTTACTTATCAGCAATTTGCCCAAGACTTTACGGCCGAGTTATTCAATGCCACACAGTGGGCGTTAATGTTTCGTGATAGCGGCGCAAAGTATGTATAAATAGATTTCATATATAACAAATATTTAAAATGAAGGCGAGTTTTCAATTGCGATTTTAACATTTCACAGATATGTCGTTTTAACGAGCAAGCATCACGACGGCTATACCCTGTGGCCGTCGATGGAATCTTTTGGCTGGAATGCATTAGACGTGGGACCCAAGCGTGATATAATCAGTAAATATTGAACAACGATTTGACAGTCACTTTAGAGTTTAATATTAGATTTTTACTATAGAACGAAGCTTTCTGAACCACACAAGTTTAAAGATTGAAAATTTGGTATTGAACTCTTGCTTGGTTTTCAATCTTATAGACAAAAATTATATACAATATATATACAGAAATATATCAATTGATTTTTTTAAATAAAAACATTTTCTGGTTAAAAAAACTGTTCAAATATTTACAAAAGAACTTGTTTAATCAATTTTGTTGAAAAAAAATTTAATTCTTTTTTTTTCATTCATTTAACGAACTCTGATGTGAACCTCTGAACAAAAAATGAAAACCACAAATGAACAAGTAAACTTTTAAATACAAAAGAAAAAAAGTTTAAAAGAATAAAGACTTTTTGTTTTATTATTTTATTCTTGATTTTTGTAAATAGTTCAAACATTTTTTAACAAAAGAATTAATGAGAAATAATAACGTTTTAAAAAGCAATGAACTTTTCCACACTCCATACATTTTGCTTACGGAATTTTCCATTCCATTCTAAATTTTGTTTGAAAGGCTTTTCGAATGGAAAAGTACCTCAATGCTTGGTAGTGGAGGGCATGGTTAAAATCAATTTTTTGTTTGCTCTTCAACAATTTTATTAATTTACTGTAAAATCAGCTAATAAACATTAATGAATGATCCCAAAGGTCAAAGGTCTATGTAAAATATAAAACAGAAATTTCAAATACTTGATAATAATCTTGTCATATATTTACAGAGGAACTCTCCGCCGCAGTACGTCAAAACAGTAACCTTAAATTCGGACTCTACTATTCGCTTTTCGAGTGGTTCAATCGTTTGTACATCGACGATAAGCTACACGCCTTTCTGCAACAGAACTACGTCAATCGCAAAATACGTCCTGAGCAAATATCACTGGTGGAACAGTACTTGCCAGAGATAATATGGTCCGATGGTGACTGGGAGGCACCGGCAAAATACTGGAAATCCGAAGAGTTTATCGCATGGTTAGGAATACCATGTCTTGAATTGAAATACTTTGTTAATGAAGATTTCCGATTCTTTTAGGCTTTATAATGATAGTCCCGTGCGCGATACCGTGGTTACAAACGATCGTTGGGGCTTCGGTACTGCATGTCAGCATGGCGACTTTTACAATTGTGCCGATCGCTTCAATCCGGGCGTTTTGCAGACACACAAATGGGAGAATGCCTTCACGTTGGACAAGGCGAGCTGGGGTCAACGTTTCGATACAACCTTGGCTGATTTTATGACGTCGAAAGAATTAATAAAGGGTAATAATTTATACTTATAACATTGAAACATGAAAAGAATGATACTCTATGGAAAACTTTAGAGATTGTCACGACGGTCAGTTGTAACGGTAACGTTCTAATCAATGTTGGTCCCACAAAGTACGGCACAATTCTTCCGATATTCGAAGAGCGCCTACGCGACATGGGCCAATGGCTGCAGGTAAACGGTGAAGCCATTTACGCCAGTAAACCCTGGATATATCAGAACGATAGCATCACGCCCGACATCTGGTATACGAGTAAAACAGATGCGGCCACCGGCACGGTTAACGTTTATGCCATCGTCCTAGAGTATCCCTACGATACAAACGAATTGGATTTGTATCCATTAGGCAAAAAGATCCATGCCAATTCGGATGTGCTGTTGACCGGTCTGAACATTATCGATATTGGCAATGAATTGCATGATAACGCTACCTCTGTGGTGCTGCTGGGCATGGAAGATACAACAATTAATGTAATCATTGTTATTTAATTGTGTTTTTTCGAATGGTTAATATTATTTCATTATCTTTTTCAGTGGTCGATAAAGGATTATGCATTGCACATAGTATTTCCCCCAAAAAATCACATCGATAAACATGGCCTACAGTTTGCTTGGACATTTAAAATAACAGTTAAGAAGTAAACTACAATATTGATTTATTTAAAAATAGTTATACAATAATTTGAATAAAAATACGCATACATATATGTATAGAGATTCCTTGTATTATCAAAGCGATGTACAGGTAGGTAAAATTTTTCAAATCAGATACAAAATTGAAATCGAGTTGTGCTTTTTACATACGAGTACATATTTATTATAAACACAATATTAATCCGAAAGATACTTTTCTTCATATTTGCGAGAGTTTGGATAACAATTCAGCTCCATGAGAATATCTATTCTCATATTAGAATTAAATATTAAAAAAATTCCTCTTTAACAATATTAACGCAAAACAATCTGAAAGATACTTTTTTGTCATCTAAGCAATAGGTGAGATAACAAGAATTGAAAATAAAAATACTTCAATACTATAATTGAAAACATAATTTCTAATTCTTGTTAATTTCACACGCAATTTTTAAAGGCTTGTGATAATTTTAGGAACAGCTTAAATAATTTAAAGAAGAAATTCAATAATTTTATAACATTCTCTTAACAAGTTGTACTCTCTTAGTCTCTTACTCAATCGGTCTATATTTAGAGCAAGAACGCTCTGGCTTTGGCTTTGGCTTTGCTTGTGAATTTGTTAATGAATATTGGCATGAGTTGCACTTTTGAAAAATTAATATCAATTATTTAAAATCGAAACACAACTTTGCGCCGCTTATCTAAGTACATGATTCCACATAAATAAATAAAAGATAATTGTTTTCTGTTGTTGTTGTTGTGATTCACGGAACCTACGAGAAATTTTGGAATGCAAGTTTGTGTGTTTGAGTTGTTCGAATAGGTAAAATCTGCAACTCATCGTTGAAATTTCACCATCACAAGAAGAGCACACAACGCAAATGGCTCTCCTCTTGCCATGTGCTCCGGCATTAAATGTTTCCGATTGCGCCCATCTGCCGGTTAACATGTTTTCTACATCCTTCTTCTACTTATATACAAGTATATACCATTTTTTTATAGTAAATACCTGTTTGCTGACGACGAAAATCCTTCGAGTTTCATCATCCACTTTTGAGCGCAACTTCTTTCTGTCCCTTTGTTCTAAGTGTGAGTTGAGTTGCTCGTTCAATTGCTGAGACGGCGGAGGGACTTTTGTTTCTTTTAAGTTGTGATGGATAGAGAGAAGTGTGAGAGAGTTTTGCGGTTTGCACCCATTAGCAAAATAATTGAATCACTAAGTTTAAAAAAAACTTTGAGTGTGATTTTTGGAAAACTAAATTCTAACTAAAAAGAAAAACTTTTTGTTCAAATAATCTTGAGTTTTAATAATAATGTTTATTGTTAAAATTTGAAATTTTTATTACATCGCTTTTGGCTTTTATAAAACTGTGAAAATAGTTTGCTTGAAGCTTTTAATTGATATTTAAACTTGTTTTGTGATTTACGTAGCTAAAGTAAAGCAAATAATGTGAATGTGTAAAATCGGGCAACTATATATTTCCACCCCCTATACGAACTACTCTTCTGCTAGAACGAAGTTTAGATAAAATTAGTTGTAGTGGAGATATCAACTTAAAAATTTATATCATAATATCTACAGTTATCACAGTTAATGCAATCTTTAAGTTACTTCATATATGCCAGGTACTATCGATTAACCCAGATAAGGTTTTGAAGAATTAAAAAAGAGGCTGACATGAAATTTTTGTAGAAAAAGCCAAAACTTCTAAAGTTTGTTAGATATCATCAGGTCACATGTCACTTTAAAGCCGCGACACAATCAATTGGAGCCGTGTGCAAGAGTGTTTCATAGTTTCCGATGGGTTTGATACAACCACTTTACAAACGCTCACCATCTCTCAAAACGAACGACCTTAAGAGAGCGGCAGCCAACTTTGCTCTGCGCTCGGCTGGTGGTGGTTGGTGGCGCTGCAAACGACGGCTGCAGTCGTTCTTCATTTTGACAACTTAGCAAAAAAAAAAAAACATATGCCCTACACTTAGCCACACGAACCCAAAAACTAGACTGGGAAGCAGCATTTAACATGTGGAGGGAACACTGAGAGAGCGGTTCCATTGCGTCGGTCTAAAGCATTTTTCAAATATAATTTCCCACGTTACGGCAGGGCGCTCAGTTGTAGACGGATTCTCGAACGGAGCGGATATTCTTCTTCGAAGCGGCCTTTAACGTTTTGGCGTGCTTTCTTCTGTGCTTAGTTCAATAGAATTCACATATTTTATTTTTTTTTTCTGTGAATTTTTAAGTGAGTGAATTTATTAAAGAAAAATAATAAACAAAAAAAATAAGTAAAATAGTTTTAGAGAAAAGAACGGAACTGATTTGTATTTTGCGCGTGTGTAAAATTGAAGATTTGCAACAACAAAAAAGGCGTGTACAGCGAAAATACAACAACAAAAAGTGTCTCAAATACTGAGAAGCGGAAAAAGTAAGTTTTAGCATTGCAAATAATGCTACGAGGAATATTTTAAGACGCGCTTGTGTAGAATTCAGCGTTGAAATCTTTACGAAACCGCTCGCATTTGTCCGTCCGTTTGTCGCTCTGCTCTGCTGTGCTGCATGCAAAAAGCTCAAAAGTTAAGATCGTTTCGATGAAGATTGTCCGTCCTGCGGCTGGTTCTGTGAAAGTGAAAAGAATTACATTTTCGAAAATAAATTCAATACAAAACTTCAGAGGTCAGCCGCCGTCGGTCCGTCAGTCAGCTGCGTCTGTCCTTTTCGGTCGTTTTTCGGCAACCAATTCGAAATTGGTTGGCATCGCTTTTGGCATTTTTTATTTAATTTTTTATATACATATACTTTTTTTCTTTTATATATTTTTGTTGTTGTTGTGTCATAAGCTCTGAAGATTTTCTTCGTCGCTGTACCGGCCTTCTTTTTTTCTGCAAAGCGACTAACTGTACACGCGGTTTATTTTTTTTTGCGAAGCGTTGATGACGGCAGCAGTTCCGGCCCATTGTCTCGGTCGGTCGGCTGCTGTTCCCATTTTTCCAAATGTACTGTTCATAATCGAAATTTGTCAAGTCCATTTCGGTGTTATGCATGAAATGTGTATCTAAAAAGAACGAATCTTTGAAGCACATTTCGTTTCGTAGTTTTTTTCTTCTTCTAATTTTTATTTTTAAATCCACATTTTTATACAAAGCTTTTTGCGTTGTTTCTGCCAATTTATTCGCATTCATAAATGATGATGTTTTGAAAACAAAAACAAATATTAAAAAGTCGGATTCAAGGACGTTATCAGAATTTTGTGATTTTCGCATATACACAGTGCGACAAAAAAAATTAAAATATAGTAATGAAATAACAACGGAAATGAAAAATTGAGATTATAAACAGAAAAATTATCTGGCGATAAAGAATGAGATTTTCACTTGATTTTTTGTGTCATTTCTATTTTTTTTCTATCTCTCAGATAATAGATGAAAAACCTTTGAATAGCAAAACGCAAAAACTCGCGAATTTGAATATTTTCAATTCAATCAAGCTATGAAATGTTTTCCTACGCTTTCAGCATTAATTCCAAGCAAATTTTAGTTTGTCCGACGGCGTATCTTTTTCTTAAACTAGATTTATCGGTTTTTGATGCACACCTTCGAAATTGCGTCTACATTTGTTGTTTTTTTTTAAATACATAAGTAAAAAAGCGATTTTAAATTTAGCTATCGCAAGCATGTGATTTGGATTTGTGACATTTCTTTGTCACTCGGAAGATTAACAAATTGTTCACTTGTTGTTGTTTTTTTAATTTTAAATTTTACTTCGCTTGTTAACAATCTAAATTTAACTAAACATGAGAATGCGCCATATTTCACACCTGACGTAAGCAAAAAAAAAAAAGAAAATACAAAAATTTAAATGAAAAAATAGAAGAAAAATATTAATGCAAAACGGTATATGTCAGCGTTGGAAGTGACAGCGCAAAATACGCCGCAAGAATCCAAACGCTGCAAATACGGCCGAACGAACGTCGTAATTGTCGCGATAGGTTTTCCCTTTTACGTTGTGTAATGCATTTACAATTCACTATACACGCGTATGCCACACTTTTTCTTTTTCGTCTCTTTTCATACATATATCGTATATATTATATATTATTTGTATATATACATATATAGGTAACAAAAGACAGACAAAAATAAGAACATGAAAACAAAAAAATAAGTAGAGCCAAACTGGACGTTAAGTGCAAGGACAAGTCCAAGAATATCAATTCATGTACTTATTGTCACTTTTCTTTTCTTTTCAACCAGACAAGCATACAACGAAATAGATAAGTAACAATGGGTGTTATTTCTCCAGAATTACCATTGTTGAATTTATTTTACATGTACTATACATAGATTATGTACAAATTTAGCCATGATCTATGTACAATAATAATCACATTAAATTACATCCAATTTGAAGATGTAAAGAAAAACAACTGCGAAGCGAAGGAGCGGAGCGGAGCGTCTTTTTCAGTTCTGCAATCTTGACGTCATGTGGTTTAGGGCTCTAGGAAAAACCTCGCCTTCATGTCAATAAAATAAATATTGCATATATGTAAGTAGTTGTTTTGTGAACATTTTACATAACAGCTTACCTTGTCATATTAATTTTTCGAATTATTCATACTGATTTTTAAAATTTTCAATGAATCTTCAATAGAAAAAGCTAATTCTCAAATTCAAACAAATTCATTAGAATCTTTCGTTTAAGTCTGAATAGTTTTGCGACTTTTAAGAACATCTCAAAGTTCTTCAAAAGTATAACTAAAATAACTAATTCCAAAAGAGTCAATTTTTATTTTTGTTTTTTTTTAAAATACAACTCGTAAATTTCTCTTACCGTCGAAATAAAATAACAAATCCTTAGGATATGTTAAAATTTACAATATAACAAATACAATAATCTCAAAATCGAATCAATCCGTACTTCGACTTGAAAATCGAATCAGCAAAAAGTTCAATTTAAATTTTCTGCAGCATGATACATTCTCCGTACAGCACAAACTCCATTCAAGGTTCTTTGACGTAACACCTCGTCCCACTTCTGATAGATATTCCATTTAGTACTTAGCCGACGCATGTGATGGTGTTCCTCGATGTGTTGAAGGCTTCTGAGTGAAGTCCATTGCGCCATTCCAAGCGAATGTGATTTATTTGATTTTGTTGGGAATCCATCATGCTAAAAATAAACGTGTTTAGGCCAAGAAGAAAATTCAATAACGAGAGTATCTTTATTTTTGTTTTCCTGACGAACTATTTATCTCTTGGCTCTATTGATTTTTCAGTTTGGCCCATTAAACATAAAACTGAGTGTCGAGGACTACATGTCAACATGTTCGTTCCATAAACAACAAAACAAAAACAACAAAATAAAAGTCCCCACATGTAATCAGCGTCATTTCTGACTGACGTTTGTGTTTTGGCCGTCTGACGTAACTAATGTTTTCGCTAATCCGGTTTGCGGGGTCTCAATGCACTCGGGAGAACCGGAATCGTCTGTCTGTCTGTCTATTTAGTGGGTGATAATTTTGGCACTAGTTAGTGTCTGTGCTAAAAGGCGCCATCAATGCGAATGCGGTTAGTCATGTCATTCTTACGCAAATTGTCAACTGAACATGCGCAAAGAGAGTTAGTGTCTCTTCCAGGGTTACCAATGTCGGCGTTATTATTATGTAAACTAATACACTTGTGGTTAATGTTGCAAATTATTTAAATAGTTTATCAATGCAAAGGCAAACAAATTTGCTAACGACGGGAAATGCACTAAGTTTAATTATCAAGCGTTTACGTTCTATATCAGATTTGTGTGGGAACTTCTTCTCCATATAAAATAAATAAAATTAATTAAATATTAAAAATAATATTTAATTAACATGTGTATAATAAATTTCTGTAGGTTCACTATTTACTTGTGATATGTAGAATAGGAAAAATAAACAAAATTGTATTGAGATATTAATTTGCGTTATCTTCGATTTGAAACTAGTTTCATCACATACGAGTGCGAGTATCTACCCTGCAGGGGAAAATACTAGTTCTGAACTAGCGAAACACTAGTTCCTTTTTCACCACCCCTGGTACGCGTTGTATCTCTTTCCCATTGAAACAACTGGCGAATTTAACATTGCGATGTCCTACGAGGTGGCAATTAGTCCGCTCTGCATCCCTTTTTCGCTAGTTATGAACTAGATCAAATTTAACTGGATTCGAACTAGAACGTTAGTGGACTATAAGCAACTAGTTCAAAATTGGCACAAAAATCATTAGATTGTAACTTCAGTTTAAAATTCGCAAAAAATTCCTGGTTAATAAATTAAACAATAATTACTGCAGAATGATTTAAAATAGTTTTATTGATTATTTAAACATAAACATTTTAAATTCGTACATTATTCAAAAACAATTTTAATTCCGTGTGAACTTAATAACTAATTTGGCAAGTAAATGTGTAGTTAAAATAAAAACGAATAAATACAGGGTGGCGCAACAGAAATCACCCTATTGACATTTGTGGACTAGACAGATACAGAATACAAGTGAATAAGCCATGGAGCGATACACTCCCCAAGAACGCGGAATAATTGTGTGTATTTTTTTGCGTAACAATTTGTCTGTGGTGTTGGCAAAAATCATAATGAGCGATGAGGCTCATTTTCACCTCAGCGGGTACGTGAACAAGCAAAATTATCGCTTCTGGGGAACCGAAAATACGCGAGTGATGCACGAGAAACCATTACACCCGCTCAAAGTGACTGCGTGGTGCGCTGTTCACGCTGGAGGAGTCATCGGGCCGAACGCCGCGGGTCAAACGACAACAGTGGACGGTGCGCGCTATAGGGCAATGTTGACCGAGTTTTTTCTGCCCGAACTGGACGAATTAGGACTGGTGGACATGTGGTTCCAACAGGACGGAGCAACAGCACACACTGCACGAGCCACAACCGACATTCTGAAGGCCGGATGACTTATTTTGCGCCACCTTGTACATACTTATATGCTAGATACTTCTTCGAAAATAACATAATTAGAAGAGTCATATTTTTGTGTAAGTAACATTTTTCTTTTTTGTAAATCTGCAAATCTTTCGGTTGTTAATGCAAATTATATTCATTGAAAAAATAAACAGATCAATATTATGTAACTACCCAAAAGTGTTGGTTTTTCCCGTGTTCAAAGCAAGTAACATGTAAGTTAAGATCACTCCCAATGGGAGGATCAAAAAAAATAAAGTTGGTGCCAGCCACTTGGCCCTTTTCATTATGTCTGTAAATGAAACAAGTTAACTGCATTCAAGTAACGCCAAAATTGAAGTGGCAGAATAACTTAAGCTTACTTAAAATGTAACCTTAATTTATTACATTATAATATTCCTAACTGCTGCCTTAGCGATCCCACGGTGACGATTTGCTGCAGCAAGGAAATGTTGGCTTAGTGAAACTGCGGTGGCGATGACCAGCAACTGGGCCAGACGCGTGTGCATATCATATTGCACCACGCATATAGGCCACAGGCGAGCGTGTTTATTTGTATTCCCTCAAAAGATTTGCGGGATTCTCTTAATAAACTTTTTGAAGATCAATTTGTTGCAGCCGCACAAGGCGGTCCAAAATTTTCTTCTAGCACTTTTTCTCTGGCGAAAATTGACGAACCACTTCCTCATTTATTTTGCTGACAAGTTCACTCGTTATATTTGCTATATAAAGTTCCGTTTCTTGTTTTATTTAGCCTCTTTGCTATTAATTTTTATATTTTAAATATATTTCACAACAATCACAAAACTTTCACTGTTTACAAGTTAACATTTTTTGTTTCTCGATAAATTATATTTTATCGATAATTGTACATCACTAAAAAATCATATGGCGATACAAGAATTATCAAAACATTTACGCCGAAATTAACTTATAGACAAGCAAACTGGGAACCGATTTAGTTACAGCCACTTGTTCGTTTTTTTTTTCCTAATAGTGACTTTAGTGTATTTTAGAACAAATATTGAATTTTTCAAAATTATTTATTTAATTCAATTCAAATACATACAAAATTTTTCTTAATTATACTAAAGTCACTAAAAACTAAAAAAAAAAAATAATAAGACGCTGTGACGCGAGTTTTGACAAGCGAACTAGGAGTTGAGTTCGCTTGTCAATTTTTTTTTTGATAAAATTATTCAAAAAGTATTTTATTTAATATTAGCACAATTTGGTTCCTCTTTTACTAGTATATCTCTAGTACTTTTACGACTAGTTCAATTTTCACTAGCACAGGACTGGTGCAGAACTAGAACATTTTGTTACTAGAACGCGGTTTCCCTGCAGGGTACCTACAATCACACACACACACACTCAGACAATGTCATTATCAATGGAATTAACTCTTGTTACAAGCGATTTTTGCGTGTTGGCAGACAACGACAACAACAACAAAAACCTACGAAATATTTTGTCAAATAAAAGATACCGCTTCTGGACTCATTCGAAGTTGTATCAGTGTATCAGCGAGTACTTAAGTGATAACAATTACTTGAAACAACTTTTGCCACGTTACCTTTCGGTTCCATAAACTTCGCTTTTGTGTAACAATTGATTTACATTTATTTATCTTTTTTTACTTTAGTTTAAAAGTATTTATTTTTTTTTGAAAGCGTTTTGTATTTCATATCAATTATTTCAAATGTAAATCATCTGTGAAACAAAACAACAAAAAACTAAGCTAATGCGTTTTTAATTCTCCTACAACAAAATTCACAATTCCGACTTACATAATAAACTGTCATTACAACAATCGCCATTAAATATTTAGCGCCCACAGAATTGTCTATTAAAAAAAAACAAGCTGCTTGTATATACACGAGTAAATACATACATATGTACATATGTAAAGTTAGTTTAATTTTCAAAACGTGCATTCAATTTTGCATACATTACACAAATCTGCCATAAATGAATGCGTTAAATACAATAACAAAAATATTTACTTGAGTTATTTTCGTGCGATTTGTGTAGCAGCCGAATTTTTGTTGTTACGATAAATATCACTGGCCAACAAATTTATGTAATGATACTTTTCGAATTGTTCAATTCTATTACATTATTTAAAAAAATTTGCATTGACAGAAGTTTGACTGAAGTAATACAAATTAAAATAAATTTATTAATAAGATAATTAATTCCGACCTAGCCCAAGCTAAAATATCGTGCATGTTGTAGGGTATAAAAGAGAATAATAAAAAGTTGGCACTATCGAATTTACAAACCGTCGAAACTAAAAATAAACAATTTTTACAATTTAAACATTTCAGTAAGCTGAGACATATCACTCCGGAAAAGATGATGAAATTTTAAGTTGTATTTCGCCAAAGCATATTGCCAATTCTTTGGAGGAAGCCAAATGTTTATATTAGATATTATAAGACAAACAACAAACAAAAAAATAAAACACTTCATTCAGAAAAGAAGCAAAGTTTATCGAAATAGTTACTCGAAATTCTAAGAAAAATTGGTCATATTGTATTTTGGTGTTGTTTTTTCTTCAATACAAACTGATAAAGTTCAACATGCGAGTACATTATAACATGACAGAGAATGTCGTCGTCGTCACGACTGATAACACATTATTACGATATCAGTTTTCGAGCTAATTGCAAGTTAAGTTCTGGTAATGGTAGCCACAAGTTTGCAGACAATTCGAAAAGTTGAAGAATTTGAGCGTTTAATGTGGGTTCATGGCATTAAATTGAAGGTTTCGTTCTTTTACTTATACTTAGTAAGCAAGTACGAACAGTTTTTGTTATATAAGTGAAGTCATGTGCTCTGTAATTGAATTGTAACAACCTTGTCGACAACTCAAAGTATTTTCATTTTAAATAGCCGCACTCATATAAACTCGTAATCATGATATTTTCGTAGCCTTACAAATTTGTAAACATTGTTTTACGAGTATGAACAAACTGTTTTGGTTTTCAATGAAAATACCAAAAAATAAGTGATGAAAAAAATCATAATAATTGAACTGCCTTATAAACTTCTAAGCAGATCGTAAACTTTTTTGTATAGAAAATAAAAACAGCTGATTTAAGGGATATACATTTGTACAGTAAATGAGATATACAATGCAAAAACGAGCTTGAATGAAATACGAGTATAAGAATTAAAGCGCTGAAACTTTCTTATATTTAAGTCTATATCTTTTTATTGTATTAAATATGTTAACTAATGTCGTTTGAAAGGCCTCCTTTTTGCATTAAATACATAGAAACTTTAAATTAAGTTGTTATCTAAGAGTATTTCGGAAAGAAATATTTACCTCTATTAATAAATAATTTCTATTTTTAAATGTTTGTACTATGCTAATATTTGTTAACATTATTAAGAAGACAGAAATCTTTCAGAGGCGGCAAGATCGTATTGAAGTGTCTTAAAAATACTTGTACATTTTTCAAGGAATGCGTTCAATGTTTACGCAAATGGTTGAAGCTTCAATTAGCAACAATCGCTTTTATTTATTTATTCAAAATTACAATTCAAAATTATGGTAATCAGAAATTTGAGCAAATTAATAAAATAACAAAAACAAAGGATGTTTTTTTACTAATCACAAATTTAAAAGTGCTAATTGAATGGAAACGTCATACGTCATACGTCACAGTCGAGTACAATATTTAATCAGTTGAAGTTTGAATTTATCTTTTTTCGAGTGTCGGTAAATTGTTGACTAGGAAGTGGTCTCTGCACGAGTATATATAGTAGATACATATTTTTATACAATAGCTGAAATACAATAAAATTGTAATAATACATTAAATATAATTAACAAAAGTTCCCCTTGGCGGCGTGACGCATTCGCTGCTCATTACACGCAACACAAATTTCGAAAAATGTCGTTTCATTGAGAAAGCACAAATTTACGCAATGGCGGGCGCGCAGTCAATTTAGTCGAACGCCGCCAAGAAGCGTCTAAATTTAGGAATTCACTTGAAATGTGCCAAAAGTAACATTGAACATTTTTCGCACAGAAGCTGTCAATTGTACGGAGCACCTTGGCAACCCTGCATATTAATAACGCTAAAAGGTTCTCACACAGAGTCATGCAACATACTCGTACAACATGCATACACACATGATAATACAACTGTAATGCAAAATGTATTAAACAACAATAACAACAATAACAACAGATTATTCAAAAGTTTAAAATTAAATTCTTACTCGATTTTTGTAAACAAATAATAAATAATAACAACAAAAAGAAAAACTATCGCGCATTAAGGTTAGGTTTCAATGTTTCGTATAAGACGTGACGCGCGTCTGTCCGTTTTGCGCCTCATATTGCAAGCACGTGTTTTTTGCAGCATGTGCGATTGGAAATTTGAATTGAGACTACAGACGACAGACGGATAGACAGAGAGACAGCCGGACGGACGACGTTCAACGACTTCTCTGTAAGATTGCGACTGAATAAAGAGAGAGAACAGACCAGACCAGACCATTTGCTGCTCCTCGTTAAGGCAAGTCAAAGAGAAAGAGTCACGTCACATACCGAAGCAATTTATGGACGCGTCATTTCGTCACGTGGTCGCGTCGGTTTTTTTTTATAGCATTTACCATAAAAAAAAGAAACGACTAATTTGAAGCGAATTCCAATTTCGAAAGTAATCGGTTCGAAAGTTATAATTTTAAGCATGCGTTTTGATATTTACTCTCTTGCTTTGGTTTTCGAAATTTGGTGAAAAGTAAAACGGAAATATTTAAAGAAATTTTATTAAAAAATAATTAAATTGTTCGAAGTTATTTCTTTTTAAAATATTCGTTCCTTGAAAACTTTTTTTTTCGAATTAGTTATTTTGTGGAAACAATGCCACAAATGTTCATGTTCGAAATTTCGAATATGATTATAAGATTTGTATAAAAATAAAAATCAACAGTTGTGAAATTAACCAAATACGAAATAGTTCGAAATGTCGAATATTATATTAATGTTCGAAATTTCGAATTTAGATAAAAATGCTGAATTTACCAAACACAAATTGTATCGAAGTTTCGAATTAGCAAATAAAATTCATAAATCAAAATGTTATTTTTTCCAAGTATTTAAATAAATTATTCGAATTTATTCGCACACCGCTAAAACCGTCCAAATCCAACGTCATAAGCGTTTGACTAATAAAGCGAATATTTCGGACCACGGACCCGTCTCTCACTCAGTCTGGCAATCTGGCAGATTTCATTCTTTATATTATTTTAATTTAAATAATTGCCAAAATATGCAAATTAATTGCACTGGTTTACCGAAAAAGTTCAAAATTTCTGAATGCCTCAGCGAAGAGTTGACTTTTGTGAATCTTTGAGGTTTTTTTTTTGTTTCGTTGTTTTTTGCTGACGGAGCATGGCAACAATTTGTTTGGCGATCGTCTCTAAAACGAATCGAATTAATGTACTCAACTCATACAGAAGCTAATTAAATTTTCAGACGCGAATTGAATTGCTGCGCTTGCCAAATTTATAAATTGTATGCAAAATGTTGCGAGCGAGTAAATTTAAAAACTCAAATGTTTATTTTTAAAATAGTTCAGCGTGACTGCAAAAGGCGCCAAAACGTTTATGCTTAAAAATAACGAATCAGTTGATTTGTAAGAAATGTTAAATTTACTATTTCTATTATATATTTTATAATGAGTATTGATAGAAAGGAGTTAACAATTTTATTCGAATGACATTTATAAAAATATTGACTGAAAAAAATCGAGCTCAACCTTTTGCCCAAGCTAAAAGAAGAAAATATTTTAATGCATAAAATTGCTATTACCGAAAAAAAAGACTGCAAACAATTTTAAACCGAAAAGTATTTTTGAATATTTCAACAAACACACATTTGAACAACTGCCTCATGTTTCAAGCGTTTTTTTCTTTCGGCTTTTTCTTCATACGCCAAAAAACGCTTTCTCTCGCTTCACGCCCATGAATGCCCACTCAAGAAATACACCTACGACGAGTACACGCAGCACATTTACAAATTGAAGAAATACTTTTGCTGATGCAATACATTTTAAGAATTTCTTAAGACGCTCACCAGCCAGCCAACCAGCCAGTCAGTCAGTCGGTTAGCCAAATTTCCCGCACGCCACACGTGCGCTAAATTTGGAAATGCTCGAGGCTAGCGCTCCAAATAAAAAAATACCTAAAGCGACACACTTCGAACGCCAGCTTCGACTTAATTCAACCAATTGGCGGATGTGTGTGAGCGCAAATGTCTACTTTATAGTTTAAAAAATTATTTCGAATATCAATTAAGAAAAAACATTTTTTCGTTAAATTCGAAATCTCTCATTAAGTTTATTTTAAGCTTAAATTTCATTTCATTTCGTTTCATTCATTTATTCTGAATGCTGCAATAAAAGTGGTTGCTAGATAACCGCTTACTATACTAACCAAAACAAAGAGACTAACTAAGCCAAAAGATTAAAAATACCAACAACGCTTCTGTGCCAAATTCGAACGAGAACGGCGGCACTAGGTGAAGGTTCTTTTGCCATCATTTCGGCGTTGGCGTTTATAAAATTGTCAGCTGCGATAACGTTAATTTCTGCTTAGGCGTGCGATCATCCAAAAAAAAAAGAAACTCAACCAAAATATAAAACAAATGCTGTGACGTTTTTGTTGTTGTTGTAGGCAATCGTAGGGATATACTCGTATCTACATATGTACATACGAGTGTATAAAAATAAAATCACGACTTTGCTATTTTTAATCAGCGATTACATTTTTCGATAAGCGATGTTCGACTCGTATTTGCGATTTGATTTGATGGTTGAGTTTAAGATTCAACTGAGCAATATTTACCATTCAGATTTTATATAATAGTTTATTTTTATTGACATTCTTGTTTATCGTTCGATTTATTGGTAAAACGCCGTGACGAAGCAATTCTAGACCAAAAATAGTTTTCATTAATCATTGCTTGCTGGCTGAATAGAACGCTGGGGCAGCACGCTATGTAAATTTTGAGATTTGAGGTTTTTGAACTTTACATCAATAAAAGTCAGATTTTATTTATGTTCCCAATTTAAGCGGATTTAAAAAAATTTAAACACACCAACAATAACAAAAAGAACTCATATTTACTTAACACGAAAAGCGTGTCAACTGTTTGCTTAACCCTTTCGAAATGCTTTTGAAGTTGTTTCAATCTTAATTATCGTTTAACATTGAAGCAATCTTTAATCAATGTTTGTCCCTTTTGACGAGTACTTTTGTAATTGCTTTTAAAAATACTTTTTTCCCCTCAGTGTAGGCCTAAGGCACCGATAGAGTCATTGGCCTGAGGTTTCGTGAGGCATATGAAAAATTGGTTAAGTATGTATAAGGGGCTTATTCATAAATCATATTAAAAGTGTCTAGCAAACTTGGAAACTTAACAACCCGCTGCCCACATTGACATCGCTTCTACTTTTTTTCTTCATTTTTTGGAACATCAAAAACAAAAACAATTCAATAAAAACGTTTATTGATTATGACAAGGCAAAATAGACGAGAGTGCTTCCAAGAAACTGTTAATCTGTGTCGCCCAGCCATGTTAAAATTAGCACAGTTACTTCGGAAAAAACTGAAATTAACACTTTCAGCGCTAAATGTGTAAATTGATACAAATTTAGTTACCAAGATCAAAACAATTTCCACTACTTAAACAAATTGTCGAAACTTTTATAATTAATCCAAATAGATGACAAATATTTAGCAAATAAAATAATAAAAACTTATTTGAACCCGCTGATAAGTCAGTGTAACTGTCTGACATCTAATTTTGATAACGCTCGAAGAGTCGAGTCAGTGTGCGCCCAGAACCTTGAACGTATTATCAGAACCAGCAACTAAAGAAAGAAAGACAGACAGACGAAAAAAACACAAACACTTGCCTCAAGTGAAGACACGTTTTCGTTGCTCTGCTCTGCTCTGCTCTGCTCTGAGCCGAATACAATCAACACGTGTCGGCCAACAGCAAAAGCAACTAAATGAATTTTATTAATAAATAAAAAAAAACTACAAAAAAATTGCTTAATTTTGAATATTCATGCTTTTAAGTGATTAATTGTCTCTTTTAAATTGGCGCCTTACAAAGCGCGTATCAAAAATTACAACAAAAGAAATCCAATTTGACTGCTGCGCCCTGAAGTGGATTTTACGTAGAGACAGAGACGACCCGAATAGACGAATATTTGAATAAGTTGATCAATGGAGTTCGTTTATGGAAATGCATTTTACTCTTGTGATTACAACTTTTAGGTTGTTAATATTGTTTTAATCACAAAAAATCAAAGTGATTCGCTATAAAGAAGAGGAATGGATTCTTAAATGGATTTTTTAATTTACAAAAGATTTATACGTTTCGATTTATAATTTTTTATACACTTAAAATTCATAAAGAAACTCGGGACTATTTTTTGGGAAACTAATAACGCCCATTTAAAGCACTTTTGGTAGTTTGTATCTTTGAAATACCATTTAAATGTAAAACTTAAAATAAAACTTTCTAAATGATATTAAAACAATTTATAGACTATGCTAAAAATTTAAGTTTTCTAGAAGCTTTTAGCTAAGTATTTAAAAAAATTCTAATATTTGCGAATCGCTATTCGAGTACCCGAATCGAGTGTTGAAAAATATACGAAAAAATTAAGATTTAAAAATTCAAACACTTTAGCGCTTATATTAGCTAGGAAAGTAATCTAATTCAACAAATTTGTTATAAATATTAAATTCATAATTTCGAACATGAACTTTGCTTATCTCTAAAATTTTATCACTATTCGAAATAGAATATCTGATAGATCAAATATTGATTCGAGTATTCGCGCCTTCGCCATACCAAATCAAACAATTGCGGTGAGGCGCTCACAATCGAATTAAAAATAAACGATTGTGGGGTTCTTTAATTGTTTTGATTTTTGTCTCTGTTTCTTTTTCTTCTTCTTTTTGTTACATCATCTTCAACGTACTTTTACTACGTGTCTGCATGAATAAAATTGTGGATTGCACTTTGAACGTAGTAGAAAGTGATTAATTTAATTGCAAACGCTACAGAAGAGATAAATTTTTTTTCCTTTTCTTTAACAATTTATTGATTAATAACAAATTGAATTTCGTTTCTTTGCAGAGTAGAGTGAAAGTACGACTCACTTACGGCGCGTAGACCGTAAAGCATTGAAAAGGGCGGAGCATCGACATTCGATTGTGACAGATCAGCATCAAAATGGTTAACATTTCAGTGAGTATTCGACTGAATGGTCGGTCTATGCGACAATTGCTTTTATATTTCTTTGTGGAGCATTTTCTAAAATTGATAATTGGTTTCTTTCTATTTCGAATTTTTAGGACAGCGGCGGCAAAAATGGTGGCGCACAGGAAATGGAGCAATTCTTGCCGGGCGATGGCGTCAACTCTGTAACCAAGTGAGTGCCAACTGACAAACAAAAAAAAACATAACATAGCATAGCTTTTATTAAGCGTTAAGTCGTCGGTCAGCATTAATTGAATTAGTGCTTGAATTAAAGATTTAAAAATAGTTTTAGGAATTTTTATTATTTAATTGATGGCGTGTCAAAAAAAAAACAATTGTTAATATTTATTACAATAAAAAGATGTCACGTCAATTATGAGTAGCGAAAGAGATGATACCAAAGCTACGTCGATGTTGTCATGTCTGCTTTAAATTCGAATTTAACCTTTTGGAATATTTTTTGCTTAGTTTCTTAATTTTCTTTTTATCAAAAATGTCGTTTGATAATTCAAACCACATGCAATGGTGGTATTAATTCCCTAGCTTGATTCCGAAAGGCACACATACACATTTTCTATATCATTTTGGACTCGTGGTCAAATGTTGTGTATGGCTGTAGTATAAATGAATGCATGATAACAAACATTTATTGGAGCGGCGAAAATGCTGACCGTCAAAGGAAGCAGCATTTGAATAACACGCAAATTGCCGCAACGATTACGTCTTACGTAGTTAATGACTGCAATTTCAAAGTTCAATGTTATTTATAAACAAACTCAATAATATGAGGTATTAGGAAAACATTTTTAAAATCACATTTTCAAAAACTGGAATTTTTCCAATACACCGAAAGAAAGTCCAAGTCCAAAAATAAAAGGACAGCAAAATTCTTTTGAAGTAACAAATAATTTAAAAAAAGGAAAAAGAAAAATTAAAAAGAAAATTTAGTATACAAACAACAAAACAAAGTTTAAACAATAAATTAAAAATTGCATTCTTTTAATTTTTTTAAATTAGTATTCTTGAAATTCTTCAGTCACAAAGCGTCGTTTTCTTTAAGTGTAGTTTCAGTTAACAAATATTTTTCTTTGTCTTAATAAAACGATTTGCGTACTTAAACTTTATTATTTAAACAATTTTATTATTTAAACAAGTGTTTTTGTTGTTGTTGTTGTTTTCTTTTGCTTTGTGTTATTTATACACATATACAAATTTAAAATGAAATGAAATGCACAACATTCAAGCATTAATTTAACGAAACAGTTCAAAGTTTAATCGAAGCATCTTTGGGGAATTTTTGATATTGATTATCGATTAAGTCAACTAATCTTAAGTGATAATTGTGTAGAGTAAAAACAAACTTTGAGTTGCAGTATTTAATCTTTTGTAATTGCATACGTAGGTATGGCAACCTTTAACCAGCTGACGGTGCCGACAAACTTAAATCAGACGATTTATGATTATAGTTCTACTGGGTTCTTTAAATAATAAAGCGAGAAATTCAGTAACTTTTTCTTAAATCTTCCAAGATTTTTTGTTTTTGTAAAAAGTATACTTGTTATTTTTGTCAGCCTGATATTATCCGTCGATATAAATTAGTTATTTGCTTATTCGAGGCATCATTTTAAATTTACTAGTTTACTCGGGTAAAATATAAGCAGCAGTAAAGTTTAATAGCCAACTACGAGTAAATATAATTAAATTAATTTGCTTGCCCAGAATATGACTTCTCGTCTTAAATTCTGGTAGTTATATTGGTTGGGATTTGTTTACGTTTATTTGTTGTCTGCTGATTTGAACACATTTTCAAGATATTTAAAAGTAAATATTTGAAAATAAAATATATATATAAACTACATAAGAACGAAGAAAAAAATAAGATAATGATGCAGTTTTGTATCGCTCTGTGGCTGTCGCTTAGTAATTACGTCCACGGTCTCCTTACAAATCGAGCCGAAAGAATTGGGCTATCATACAAAAGCGATGGAAATGAAACTTTAAAATTCATGTTCTGACGAATTTACAAACAAGGAATCCTTTCGTTTTCCCTCCATAGCTCTTCAAACATGTAATTTTTATGTATCAATAAAAGTTCAAGCACTTTAGCAGATTTATGAGAATGTTGGAACTGAAATATTTATTAAAAAAGAGAATATAATAATAAAAGATTCATTTTTAATGGAAATTAAATTAAAACGATTTTAATATATTACAAAAGCCACACTTAAATTGGAACATACTATTGAATATGTTTGATATTGTATAAATTAAATTTTATTAAAAAATGCTACACTTTTGGTTTATCATTTTGTATTACTCAAACGAAAACTTAATATTTAAACCTAAAAGTATGCAACGCAAATTCGATTTCAATAACGATCAATCAATCAATAATTGCGCATGTATTACGGAGAAATTTTCAATTTAAATTGACGCGATCACTCACAACTTACTCACTTTTCCGTCTGTGTCCGTCTGCGATATTTGCTGATGCAATTGGAATGGTAAGTCAAGTCAGGCGGACGACACCCGAACAGGCCTGGCTGGCCGGCCGGCCGGCTTGGCATGCCCATCAAATTGGTACGCTGCAGTCCGTCGGTTAGAGGAATTAAATGCCAACTAGCAATTTTGTTGTTGCTGTTGTTGTTGTTGCTGTAACATTGTGCTCTGGTATTTCGTTGGCCATATTGAATTTTGAGCTTGTATGTCGACGACGCGACGCGTTGACGGTAGCAAATTGAGCATGATTAGCGCAAAATTTCTGCAGAATTTGCAGATTTCCTATAAAAACCATTTTTAGTTTGTTTCACATTCATGTTTTTTTTTTTCTTTTCTTTATTATTATTACTTTGTTTTTATTGTTGTTGTTTTATTTTATAAGAATTTCACTACAAAAATATGGCAATAAGTGCGATGTGTGACTTACCGTCAGGCTGCAGTTGCTTTTAAGCCATTGCCTAGCCAACAACTTAGTCGTTGTTACATATTCGATTTAAAAAAAAGAGCGAAATAATAACGCCAAAAGTTCTTCAAAACAATAACAACAAAATTTAAATAAATAAATAAATTTAAAAATGTCTATTTTATCAAATGAACCTTTCGAAATGCGGTGAGTTCTTTTTTTAAATGTTTGCTTAGCTGCTTTATTAAATTTAATAAATAATTTAACAAACAGAAACCAACTTAAATTTAAATAATCGTCGTCAATTTTATTTTCATTCTTTTTTATTTAATTTTTTTCAGATACAAAATTCAACCACGCAAAGACGCTGAACAAGCGTTGAACACGCCGGAATATGATCCTTTTGCAGAGCGCAAAAATGAGCATCCCACAACGTAAGTTTCGCGATTATTTTTAAATCCATTCGAATATAGTAAATTGTTGTTGTTTTCTTAACTTGCAGCGATAATGAGACGCTTACGCATTTGTTGAAGGCTTCGCTGGGCACTGGCATTCTGTCCATGCCCATCGCTTTCATGTATTCCGGTTTGGTTTTGGGCATTGTCGCAACAATCTTCACGGCATTCATTTGCACCCACTGCAGTTATGTGCTTGTAAGTATAATTTTCATTTAAATACGATCTAACGGATTTAAAAGAATGTTGAATAGTCAATAAATAAACAATTATTTTTGTGGCTTAAAATATATTTTTATTGCTTCTTCCAGGTGAAATGCGGCCACAAACTGTACTACAAAACGCGTCGCTCAACGATGAGCTTTGCTGAAATTGCGGAGGTGTCATTTCAGAATGGTCCCAAATGGGCTCGCGGCTTTGCACCGATCGCAAAATTCTCCATACTCTTCGGTTTGTTCCTAACCTACTTCGGCACCTGCTCCGTGTACACCGTCATTGTAGCAAAGAATTTTGAACAGGTGCGTCTAGCAAACAAAAACTGTTTTATCAAAGAAATTACTTAATATTACTCTATTATTTTTTTCAGGTCATGGAACATTGGCTGGGTCATCCCGTTTCGTTGAGTTTACTGATCTCAGCGCTGCTGATTCCTTTGATTCTCCTCTCTTGGATACCGAATTTGAAATATCTGGCGCCGGTCTCTATGATTGCTAACGTCTTCATGGGTCTCGGTCTGGGTATTACATTCTATTATCTGGTTATGGGTCTGCCATCGGTTGAAACACGCGAATTTGCCAATGTCTCCAAGCTGCCGGCATTCTTTGCGATTACGATTTTTGCCATGGAGGCTATTGGTGTCGTCATGCCGCTGGAGAATAACATGCAGACGCCGCGTCACTTTTTGGGCGTTTGTGGCGTTCTCAGTCGGGGAATGTCGGGCGTTACACTGATTTACATGTTCCTCGGTTTCTTGGGCTATCTGCGCTATGGTAGCGATACTGCAGAGAGTATAACCCTCAATTTGCCCGTGCATGAAGTGTAAGTTTAATTAACTTGTACATACTTACTAAAATTTACATTCATATTGACATTCTTTGTTTCGTTCGTTTTAGTCCCGCACAAGCCGTCAAGGTGTTGATCGCTTTGGCTGTGTACTGTACATTTGGACTGCAGTTCTATGTGTGCCTCGAAATTGTCTGGGATGGTATTAAGGACAAATGCACAAAGCGTCCAGTCTTTGTCAACTATGTGCTAAGGTATGTTTAAATTACATAATTTAATTGGTTGATTAAACTTTAAACTAAACTTTGTTTTTTTTATTACAGAACTGTGCTTGTTACTGCTGCCGTTGTACTGGCCATCTCTGTGCCCACAATTGCACCATTTATGGGACTGATAGGTGCCTTCTGCTTTTCCATACTTGGACTTATATTCCCAGTAAGTCATTTAATGCAAGCTGAGAGAATGCTTTACTGATATACATATATAATTTTCTTTGTCAATTTAGGTACTCATCGAGCTGATCTGTCACTGGGATACCGGCTTCGGTGCCTACAACTGGATTCTCTGGAAGAATGTGATAATTGGCGCTTGTGGTGTGGCCGCGCTAGTCTTTGGCTCTATCAGTGCAATCAAAGATATTCTCAAACTGTACAGTGAAGTCGAGACAGCGCATAGCAGCACATAAACTCAACCACAACCACACTACAACATACTTAAAGATGAAGTAGAAAAGACATACTGACATACAGACCGATAGACTTACAGACAGACAGACAGACAGACAGACAGACAGACAGACAGAAAGACGACAACGCAACCGAAAGTAGTTTCGTTTATAAACTACAAACGCTACCACTGGATAATTTAATGTAATTATGTAGTAGAAAAGTATTTAAACAAAACTAAAAGGCATACAAATCTGACTTTTGTTGGATGAAAACATGGTTAACGCTAAGTCCAGCACACACGCGAAGAATTGCAAAGGTTCGATAGAAAAAAGCTCATGAACTTCAAGTCTTTAAATCTTGTTGAAGTAATTTAAACATTGGATAGTTATTACGCTTTGGAGTTCATGACTTTCGGCTTTGTCCGCTGTGCTGAGAGTAGTTCCATTGGAATAGTGCCTATCTACTGTCCCTCTCCAAATGCTTTTGCACCAACATTTTAAAGTAGTATATAGTTAATTCAAAATACCGCACCATTGTTGTTTCTTTTTTTTCCTTTAGGAAATGTAACTATCTCCGAATTAGTCTAAGTAATTGGAAAGATATAAGCCACTTATATTTCAAATCAGGGCTTTTTTAATATACTATAGCTTATATTTTAAACATGCTATCAACTAATTTAAATATGTAAACAAAACAAAACAATAGAAAAGTTAAAACGAATCAGTCCAACTTTCCTACATTAAAAGCGTTTATTTATTTGTATTTTATTTTTTTATACACATGCATACATATATATATATCCTTTAATCTGTTGCACTTGTATTTTTAGTTTTCTTTTTAATATCAGAATAATCAATTCGAGTATTAGTTACTTACTTATGCAATGCGAATTAGTCTTTAGTAACTAGAATTATTAAGCAAATCGAAAATACAATTTTTATCCAAATTATATTACTCATTTCTACTAATAATATATTGAATTATTGTGTACATTATAAATATGTTTTATAATTTTGAAAGCATTGGCCGATCTTTTGTTTTGTATAATTTTAATTACTATTAGCAGAAAATACATAATTTTAGCTAAAAGAAAACAAAAACAAAAAGTTTATTTTTATAAAAAAAATGAAGCAAAACATCCAAAAAAATAATTTTTGAAACAATTAAGTGGTTGCATTTAAACTGGCATACAAACAAATTATAAACAAAACAAAACAAAACAAAACAAAGGAAGCTTTTAATACGAATATAACAGCGAATTCATGTTTGTATATGAACTTGTCAATTTATACAATGAATAAGATCAGCGAAATATGTGTATATGTATATATATTGTCCACTTATTGAGTGAATTTACCTTTTTGAAAAGTGTATAAAAATGAAGTTTAAAATAAAACTATTTTTGAAATTTCAATGCATGAGTTTTTTTCTTTTTAACTCAAAATACTGACATAATCCATTATGTCCTCCTTTTTTTAGAATATGCCAAATTATATAAACAGTCCTTATGTAATGCTTTGATAAAATGTATTCTTATATTTCAACTGGTTAGGAAAAAAGTTATCATTAATTACTGCAAACTGGTTTTAGACTTTCTTAAGGAAATTCCACCAGGAATGAACTTCACCGCCAGTGATTTAGGTACTGGTAGCTGGGCTAATGTCCTCCGCCTATCTCGACACATCCACAACTCAGCGATAAAAATCAGACAAGCCAAAAGTTGACATAGCAAAAATCCAAAAAATATCGAATGCAATATTTTGAAATCTAAACTTTTCGGATAGCTTCTATAACGAAATCGACTTTTATGATACTCAATTAGTTTTGGCAGATAGTTTACATCATCGGACCACTTGTCAACAAACCCAAAGATAATCATCTTTTCGATTACCGTATTAAACGGACGGACTAGATATGAATTTAAGCGAAAATACGCACAGATCTGTTGGACAATCAATGCTTCTGGTACAATATAAAGTTGGTAATGTTGCCGTCGACTGGCAATGTAATAAATAACCCGATTTAGTGAGAGAAAACCTGCCAAATTGTCGGAAGATTGCCGCAAGTTATCGAAGACATGATCCACATCAGGATCTCTCATATAGATAATACGATCTGGTGAAAGTTGAAGATCTTTAACCAATAATGATATATCAAAGCTTCCGCGAAATAAAAAGAAATAATTATTACGAATTAATTCCGACAAAGTTTGCGGTGCTTTTGCTCTTCCGAAATGATGGTAGGCCGAATAGAGTTTGCCTTGATAAGCCACATTAAAAATCATCATTCCAGCACACCAAAATTTAATAGACCAGCGCAACACATCTCGCGATGAAGTCACGCTACGTGCAGAACCCAACAGTGTTCCAATTATGTCCAAGAAGGTATTGTTATTATAAAGTTTAATGTCGTTGGTTTTCCACAAGCCTTTTAAATACTTGGACTTAGCTGCTTTAACCAGACCTATAACGATACAAATATACGCCAGTATATACAGCCAAGTGATCCAGTTGAATGGATCAAGCGGCCAAGTGCTCGAAACGTAATCACCCCTCTGTGGATACTTAATGACGGCCACGAAAGGTTGTTGCAAATATGTATTACTTTGACTGACAAAACCGAAACGATGCGCGGACTGAGAGAAAAAACCTAACAGTACGTCTACCACTTCGTCATCCAAGAGGCGAAATGGTCCTGTCCGTGTGCCATTCTTATAGACATCGCCGTACATGTATTCGGTTTCGGTGACGAATTCCATATGGAAATTTAATTTATCCGCTATTACCTTCAGCATTTCGCCTTCTATACCCGATAAATGGAAAGCGGTGCCATTGTTGGAGGCTTCTACTTTAAAGTATGGTGGCGCATTGTGCCCCATAAAACGTAAAGTACAATTGTAAAAATTATCCATCTTTGGCAAATTTGAGTTCTCTTTTAGAAAGCGTCCATTCTCGAAAGTGTTCACCAAAATTGGTTTCATTTGCCTGCATTGATTCGGTCCAAAAATGTTGTAGGCGTAAACAAGCGTTTTGCTATCGGCAGAGCTCTGCACCACAAGCACCACATCAAGTTTACTCAGTTGAAACATTGTGGTAAAAATTTTGTTGATTACTTTGCGAACATTTCCAGCACGAAAATGTTTTAGAACGATAAAATAAAATCCAGTAGTATTAGGTTTTCCCATTCTCAGTAGTTTTCTATAATTGAAGAAAGTTGTAAATAGTTGTTGGATTATCCATCTTTGAGCTGTCATCCTATCAATCTTACTTGACTGTAACATAAGAATCTATAAACCATAAATAATGATTATTTGGTGTAGACTTCTCAGACACATCTAACTCTGCATTTATTGTATAGGTCAATTGTGTAGAGTTGCGCAGAACATTGGTTATATCTTCAATAATTTCGCATTCACCAGATTCGTTATGTTCGAGTTGTACTTGTATGTGCAGCATATTTGTTCGACCGATCAGATATCGAGCGATAGCGTTGTATATGCCTGATGTCTCTTTGATATCCGCCGGAAGATGCCAACTATTAAATGAAAGGTCAGCCTTGACTTCTATTTGAAAAATGTACCCAAATAGTAGAAGCCAAAATATCTCCGAACCGAACATCGTAATTTAACAAATCCAACTGACTGTGAGAATTGCAGTTGGAAAACTAAATGGTGAATTAAAACTGTCAATTTACAGCGTCAATTAAATGTTTTATGGTTAAGTGAGTTTCATCGTCACTCGATTGCAATCGAAATTGTGAAGCTACTTTGATAATATTTTTAAGTTCGCTCTGCTTTAAATTACAACAGAAAGAAGAACAAAAGTTAATTTAAAAATATTGAATAGAAATATAAACTGTATATTATTTGTATTTAAATGGACCTACATGGAAATCGCTTAATTCGATAGAACCTTAACTCGACAATAAAAGTTAAACAAGCTAAACAATGGCATAACAAATATCCAATAAATAACGATCGAAATATTTTAAAGTCTAGACTTTGTGGACCACTTCTTGAGTTTAATATTTTTTTACGGTACTCATTTATTAGAAATACTTTCGAATCGTCATCCCACTTCTTTAATAAGCCGAAACCTTTTAACTTTTCAAGAGCCTTGTTAAACGGTCTTACCAAGTAAGAGTTCAGTCGGAAATATGAACAAATCTGCTGCGTGTTTAATATTTCTGGTACGATATGAAATTGCTTATATTGTCGCCGCTTGCCCGTATAGTACATCACCCGATTTATTGAAGTAAGTACTGCCATTTTGCCAGAAGATTGCAATAACATATCGAAAACTTGTTCCGCATCAGGCGCGTACGTACGGAAAATACGATCGGGTGCGATATGAACTGCATGCAGCATAAATGATATATCGAAACTTCCTCGAAAAAGGAAAATGTAATTATCTCGATTTAGCTCCGAAAAGGTCTGAGGTACTTTAACTCTTTCCATGTGACTGTAAGCTGAATACAGTTTGGCTTGATATGCCATATTAAATACCATAATACCAGAACACCACAATCCAATAGACAAGCGCAGCACGTTTCCCGACGACGTTATTCGACGTGCGGTACCCAAAAGTGTCCCAATAATGTTCAAAGCTGTGTTATTGTTTTTTAGTTCGAAATCGGGACTCAGGCAATAATTTTGTATATACTTGGACTTAGTTGCTTTTACCAGAGCCAGCACGATGGAAATATATCCCAGCATACATATCCATGTGGTCCAGTCGAATGGATCCAGGGGCCATGTACCCGAAATATAATTACCTGCTTGAGGGTACTTCACGACGGCTACCATAGGCTGATACAAATATGTTCTACTATGGCTGACAATTCCAAAACGATGGCCTGCCAAGAAAAAATTCCCTAATAGTACATCTACAGTACCGTCATCCAAGAGGAGAAATGGTCCTGTTCGTGTGCCGTTCTTATGGACATCGCCGTACATGAATTCGCGTTCGATAATGAATTCCATATGAAAATTTAATTTCTTCGAAATCTCCATTAGCATTTGACCTTCTATACCCGATAAATGGAAAGTCGTACCATTGTTGGAGGCTTCTACTTTAAAGTATGGTGGTAAATTGTGTCCCATAAAACGTAGAGTACAATTGTAAAAATTATCCATCCTTGGCAAATTTGAGTTGTCTTTTAAAAAGCGTCCATTCTCGAAAGTGTTCACCAATATTGGTTTTATTGTCCTGCATTGATTCGGTCCAAAAATGTTGTAGGCGTAAACAAGCGTTTTGCTAGCGGCAGAGTTTGGCAGCACCAGCACAACATCGAGTATGTTGAAACGATACAGGAGATTGAAAATGTTCCTAATTGCACTGCGAACATTTTGATCACCAAATTCTTTTAGTACAATTAAATAAAATCCTGCTGAATTAAGCTTTCCCAAATGCACAAGCGTCCTGCAATTTAGAAGAATCAGTTGTTAGTTGTATTATCCGAATCGAAACTTTGTTGTCTCCGTTCATCTTACGTGATAGCCGAGTAAGAATCTACAAACAATAAATTATGGTTATAAGGTTCATAGCTTTCCCAAATTTCGGTCTCCGCATTTATTTTAAAGGTTCGTTGTGTAGAGTTGCGTAGAACCTTGGTGATTTCTTCCGATATTTCGAGTTCACTCGATTTGGAATGTTCGAGTTGGACACGTATGTGCAGCATATTTGTTCTATGACTTATCAAATATCGTTCAATAGCTTTTTGTTCTCCTGTTGTCGTCTTGACTGCCGTCGGCAGATTCCAACTAGCAAATGAAATGTCGGCTTTTATTTCCATATGCCAAATTGCGCTCCAAAAGAGTGGAAGTAAAACGAATTCCCAACCAAACATGGTGATGCGTCAATGTAAACTGAATGTAAAAGATTTAATAAATGTGCAGCAAGTTGCAAGTTGGAAATGTTAAATTGTTCTATAATTTATCTATACTATATATAATTGTACATACATACATACATATTAATGAACTGTATTGCCCTTAAACTATTTAATTTTTCTTTTATGGCTGTCGTTGGAGCAAGATTATTCATATCCTTAAAGCTTAATTGGATCGATGTCTAAATTTAAAAATATTTCATATAAATACAATGATTTATAAAAGCCAAAGATGTTTAAAAATATCACAGTTTGACTGAAAAACATTTGTAGTTTAAATCCAACTGTCAGCATTGGAAAATACTTGGCATATGATATGTTGTATCGATTTTATTAATTCTCGTAACCTCTCATCATCTCACCATCTCTCGACAACTCAAAACGCGCTTCGCATATTTTAAAAAATCCATCAAATAAATGCAATAAATTATTTTATAAGTGAAAGTGCGAAGAAGATGTCGGCATGGCTGTCAAAATATAACATGAACACACTTTCAAAATTTGAATGACGAATTGTTTGTCCAGCAGTTTCCTCATTGAATTGCGATTGTACGAATCGGTTTTGTATGTAAACTAGCGCATTCGTTATTGCTTTAGTTCCGATAAGATGCATTCAATCATTTTAATGATTTAGTTCAATTAAAATATTATATGCAGAAGATTGGAGTTCCTAAAAAAAACAAAGGCAATTATTACGCACATTTCACTTGACTCAATCACACAAACGAAGAACAGAAAACAAAAAAAAAAACGTTTCAAGTGAATCTCTCGACACGCTGACAGCGCAGCAGTGCCTGGGTAAAGCCTTTTCAAGTGCAACTCGTTTTATGCTGAAGTGTACTTGTGATTTTTATTTAGTTTTTTTTTTTTCATCATTCAAAATTAAACATTTGACCTCAACTGTCTGGGAATTAGAAATACAACTAATTGTTACAGTTTTCGAACAACGCCAAAGGGTTTCGAATTTTACAAAAAAATAAAGTTTTAAGTCAAGGAATTTGGCGAAGAAACCTTTGCTCAGGCTTAAGAGTAAGAAATTTCTTTGCCATATACATTTCCGGCGGACACCGACGAAGGCGTCGATATGTGGACAGTACAACTTCATAATTGCACAAGCAAATGTCTGTAAATTTTCTGCTTATTAACAGTTTTAATTTTGCAAATAAACCACAAACTTGACATTAATGTGTGTCTCTTAAAGATTTCATATACTATAATAACCTTGATTGTGTTAAATCGAAATCGAAATCAAAATCAAAGCATTACTTATTCAATCGATTAATTGTTGTAATCATTATTGGCCTTCATTCGATCGTTCGTTTGACTTAATTCGACTTGCAGCAATAATTCGAATATTGTTTGCGGAATCGGCGGCAAATGCGCAGACGCAGACGCAGCAATCCCTCGATCTTATAGCAGGCATTGTGCCTATCAGACAGACAGACTGACACTCAAAAATGTGTGCACACTGATTAGGATGTTAGGAAAATGAGCCAACATTGTGCTTAACAAAAATGTTCATTAGCTTCCATTCAACAAAGGTTTTACCTCGCGTTTTCAAAATTTGAAATTTGATATTTGATAAAGGGTTTTTTTCAATGAATATGTTCTTGAAGTTCGGCCAGTTAATCGCATTGGACTTGCTTCACTGGAATAAGTCAATGAAGACACTTGAAGACAAGTTTTTGAATTTTATATAGCAATACTTTTCAGCACATTAGGTTACAAACATAAATAAATTGACAGTAATTGTTAACAATAATACTTAATAACACTTTGCCGGGCTTCGAATATTTTCGTATCTACTGAAGTTTTTGCATGTATTGAGAAGACCTCGAATTTGTACAAATTCCAAGCGATTGCACTGCTTCCCACGAAGCACTTTTTTTTATATGCTAGTAAATTCAAACTTTAAATATTTCATTTCGCAAATTAGTTTGGCAAAAATACTTCATTAATTTACCATGAAAGCCCTGACTAATAACAAGTATTGGCCAAACAACTTTAACATAAAACTCAAATCGTTATGGGAGACCATAACCATAAACGAAATATGAAAATTCCTGAACTACGAAGGAACCACCGCCAATCACTTTTGTCTTAGCTATTTCGAAAAGAATCGCGACGAGGCATCATCTTCATCATGCCAGTCAGTCAGTCAGTAAAGCACAGTACACCACAGCAGAGCTGAGCTGAGCACAATGGTATAATGGCACATTACAAAATTTGGCCACAAACAACCAACAACCGCAGCGTTCCATCATAAGCGCTGCGGTTGCGCACGTATCTCCTAAATGCAATCAAATCAATTATTAAACATAATTGATTTGAATACAACTATTAAATAATTTTCAAATTTTTAAATAAAGCCGTCGATGTTGATGTTGTTGTTTGTTGTTGTATATATAGGTACAATGTACATCACAAAAAAATAGAAAACCAAAAAAAAAACCTTAAGTAGCCATTGAACTAAATTCCATTTGTTATTGTTGGAGTGCCACTTTTAAATAAATGAACTTGAATCGCCACATTATTACTTGTATATTTATTAACAATATTTTATAACTACAGACAACAAAAACAACTACAACCACAACAACAACAACATCAACAATATAAATTGAAAATTATGAATCTCCTCTTCGAAACATTCACTTTCAAATGCGATCGCTGGATGATGATAGATACAAATTGTGGCTAAGTAAGTGATCTTCGATCCGATTTGCAATCACAAATCTGAAAAGTCAAGCTCAATTGCTGTGGTCTCTGTCTCTGTGTACACTTTACTGGCGAATTTTTAACAACAAAATAATCAGATTAATTAACGTAATTAAATTTGAAAATAAAACAATTCGAAAGAGTAAAGAAATTTTATGGATGCAGCATGCCAAAGAGAATTCAAAATCCTGTACAGAACAAATTAAGATTTCCTTATGAAATACATATTCATATATATAATTCTATCCGATGGTTGGAAGGATATTTGAGTCCAGCTCGTCATTTTGGTATAAGGGATTCAAAAACAAATAAAAAGTTTTCGGTTAGTGAGTGGATGAGCTTTGACATATAATTATTCTTATATCAAGGGATGATCATGATCGTATCGGAAATAGTATTTTTTTAAATGTTACAATCATACATGCCCCATAAAGCCATTGTCCTATGAAAAAATATGATATCCAAAAAATTAATTTTGTACATATTTACAAAATTTCAAATTATTTCCGTGTATGATTCGATAATCTTAGTTACCGATGATAATGATCGTGTAACTAGCATTACAAGCGTTGGTGGTTCTGTTACTCTTTCGTTGTTTTGATTTTCCTAAGCACGCGGTGGCGGTCCAGACAATCACCCAATTCAACACTGTCTGCCATTCACGACATCATCTCCGACTTTGTGTTTCTATTGCTATTTTATATATATTGTATATGTATATATAGTTTGGATGCCTTTCGGCGTGTAATTTGACATTGCTCCAAGCCACCGATTCAACAACAATTCGAATCGAGATCTTGACGCTGTCACAACTACTCGTCCGAAGTTTGCCTCTGCAGTTAGACAACAACAACAACAAAATTAAATTTGGTTTTTTTTTTGAGTCGGTGTGAACGTTTGATTTGGTTTTATTTCGTCGTTGCAGTGCAACGGGACGGGATCTTTGTTTTATTTTGGTGGCTTCTGTTGTTGCGATCGCATCACATCGCCACATCGCATCGCATCGATCGTGTTCGTTTCAAATTCAGTCTAGATCGTGCAGTTGAGTTTTTTTTTTGTTTGGCAAACGAAAAATTTAAATTAAAACTTCTTAAATACGTTTCGCGCGCGTTTTGGTGCTCTTCATTAAACCATTGGTAAAGAAACTCGCTTAATCGTGGAATTCCGTCGAGATCGCGTTTACCTACATTTTATGTAAAATACAAATACAATAATAACAACAACAAAAACGAAAGAAAAAAATCCAAAACCTACATAAATGTTGCAGTAAGACCGTCGAGATTTGCGGTTGATCATCATTTGCTCCGACGAAGTGTTGTTGTAAAAGATTTAAGAATTCTTTGACGTTGTTTTGTTGTTTTGTTGTTTTGCAACTGTCGTGAATTTTGAATTTTGAATTTTGCTTGGCTGCAAATGAGCCGCAGTTTAGACCAAGTTTATTGTGTGATCTGCGATCGATCGCGAATGATGTATTAATCGCATCTTGATGATTGTCGTTCCAAAAGTGCTCCAAACAATTTATTAAAAGTGAAGTTGTGTGATTTAAGATATTGACCTTTAAAAGTACGCTACAAGTTTAAAAGTTTAATAAATCGTTCAACATTTAAAGGATATAAGATGCGGTCATTTTGTTTTGCTCTGGCGGTTTGCGCTCTCCTGACAGTCGTTTCAGCAGATGTTCACAATCATAAAGTGAGTTCCCAAAGCTTAAATGCAACACGATGCGGTGCGATTCGCTTAACAAAGTCAAGTTCAAATTGCATTTAAATAAAAGTCACGTGAAATAATTAAATACTAGTTTGTAATGGAAACAATAAAAACGCAATTGCATCTTTGTTACTTAAGACTCGCTCGATTCAAAAATAAAACAAACCAATCCAAAAGTTGCATTACATGCTCTTTAGTACCTTGCGGCAGCAGATGTTGTTTGAAACCTAAGCAGAAGCAAAGCAATTACTTTGAAGTCCTTTCTTCTTTAGCTTAAGGAATTTTAGTGAATCTTCTTAAGTTCTAAAATTAAAATTATTAAACGACGAGAGATTAAAAAAAAACTTTAAATATATACATATATGTATATACAAATTTTTGTTGTAAAAAGATATAATTGATTTGGATCAAAACTTCTCGAAGAACTTGAAAATTTTAACCTTGACCGTAGTGAAAAAACAAAACGCAAAGTTAAATTTGTTAATTAAATATATTTGTTGACGATGGACCGACCAGCTTAAGAAAGGTTTTGTGTTCTGATTTTATATGGCCTACAAAGGAAGTCAAAATATAGAACACTAAAATTAAACTAAACTTTGTGTTTTGTTTTGTCACTACGGTCAGAGCTCAAATTTAAAACAAAAACACTTTAAAAAGGCAGAAAAACTAAACTCGACTTTAGAGTATACAAAAAATGTTAAGAAAACAATATAATTACAAATAAAAAAGGGTGCATTCCAAAAACCATTAAGGCCATAAGACTCTGAAATTTTCAATAAAAATCGTTCAAAAACAATTCATAAAGAATCAAGGCAAAAAGAGATAAATCTCTTAAAAGTGATCGAATGAAAAGCTTCAGTGGGGACAAAGCGTTTTCGAAATTCAGTCTAGAATATACAATATAAAATATTATTAAAAACATTTTTTAAAGCTTTTGAATTCGTATTTTTTAAGAAACGTCAAATTTACCGAGAAGAGGTATTGCCACATGCTGGCGGCAAAATACCCGATACAGCATTTGAAACTGATCGACTCTATCTGAATCAGCTGCAAAAAGACGGAATTTCAGTGCCAGATGGAATTGTGCCAGAATCTCGTAATCCTCAAGTAAAAGAAAAACAATAAATCCAATATACGAGAAGTATCGTAACCCATTAAATTCCAGGTTTATCCGTTTTACAATAAACCATCGAGAATGGTGTACCGCATTGCGCTTAGTTCGGATGCCCGTTACACACCGCACGAGGGCAGATACCATCACCAGGAGGTGCCGACCGTAGAAACGACCTATTTGTATCCACAGATTCATGGACATCAAGTCGAGATTAAGTTACCAACACCGACGCCCGCATACCCAGTCTATAAGCAATTCCAGCTGCATAATCCGCTCTTGAATCAGGTGAAGCTGCAGCCTAAGAAGAAAGGTAATATCGCAGTGTAATTTTTTATTTTTTTTAATTTTTCTTTTTGTTGGTGAACTAACGTTTTGATTTGAAGCACAATTTTTAAATCTGGCACCGATTGTTGACAGTAAAAACCCGTTGAAATCCTTTAAAACCGAAACATATCAAAATTTCAACATTTTAAATTCGCCGGTGGCGCCAGCCGAAACGAAAGCGGCAGCAGCGACAACAATCGGAGGTGGCAACAAAATCTATCCCTCCAGCTATGGATCGTCTTACGTAAATAAATGGACAATCAATACTATTATATATAAAGTCTTAATTGCCAATTCTGCATTTTTCTGTTTTAGATTTTTAATGAATTCGATGAATTTTTCAACAATTTTGATCTCCATGAATCCGAAAATGATTTCTACAAGAAGTCCAGCGCTTATCCGGCAGGACATATATCTTATTAGTGATATTAATATTATTAAATAATTGCCGATTGATGGCTTAGTTACACATTCAATATGTTATGGATTTTGTTAAAAATGGCTAAATCGTGTTTTGGTCAAGTTTAAAATAAGCTGTAAACTTGTAATTTTTGAATTCTCTGCGAACGGATAAATTTTTTTTCTGATTTACATACTAAAGCAGTATATGCAGTTATAATCTTGACTATATGTATTATTTAAAAAAAAATAATAATGTACTTCAAATCACACTTAGTTAGCAACCCAGATTTGCTTAGTTAGCAAACACAGGTCTGCTGAGTTAGTAGCCCAGATTGTCTTAGTTAACAAATCCAGGTTCGATGAGTTTGCAAGCCATGTTAACTAAGTTATCAAACCAAGGTTCGCTTAGTTAGCAACACAGATTTGCTAAATTTAATAAGTTAAATTAAATTTCCGCTCAATTGTTTTTTTAATTGGTTTTGTTTTGATATTTTGTTAATTTAAATTTGAATAAAATTTGTTAATAAAAATTCAATCAAATACATTTTGTGTAAATAATTTCCGCATATTAAGTATGTAATTTTTAAACTGACTGCAATAAAGATTTACATATTTAACCATTTAAATAGAATTGACTTTTGTTTAGTTGCTACTATTACATTCTTTCAGGAAACAGTTAACCTATTTCCGATAGTGTTCACATGGAAAAGTGAGTATCTAAATTTAAACGCGACAATGAAAGTAAAAGTAAATATTTTCGTTTGTAACTGACAAAATAAGTCCGTTTCGAGCTTTTGCCAACCGTTGAATTTATGTTGGCCAAGTGAAGAAAAACCGTTACTGCCTTGAAAGCTCTTAAGCTGCAGTTGAATTGTATCGGATTGAATTACTTCGAGTCTTCGGGAGTTCGAGGCAGTGGCAGTTACAGCATTACTGTGGATCACGTCGGCAAGTGCAGTTCAGTTTCACTCAACAACTCTGCAAAGACGGACAATTGTGTGGTTTGGCTTTTGTCGTTCATCTAATTCGGCTCGATCATTTGTGGAGCACTTGCAAATTAGTGGCTTATACGAAAAAAAAAAAAAAAACAGTTTACTAAAAACTAAAACTAGAAAAAAAGCATTAAAACATGAATTCGCAACGCTTGGTTGTATGTTGCGGTTTGTTGCTCACTTTGGGCTATTTGGTAGTTGCGGTGGAAGTGCAGGTAAGATGCCATTCTTTGTTGTTATTGTTGTTGTTGTTTTTGTTGATTTTTAAAACGTTTAATTGTTAACCATCTTTGAACATTAATTTAAATGCTTGAGTTATTATGATAAACGATCCACAAATAAGTTTATATACTCGTATGTATGTATGTATGTATGTACATACATACGTATAATGCATTTTGATTTGATAAATTAATTAAAATAACATTTGAATTAAGTAGTCGAAACGAAATCGAATCGAAATCAATCACACATTTGGTCAATTAATCAGTTTTTTGTAGTACCCGCAATTCGGTAGTTCACGTTCACTTTTGACCCAAAAATCAATCTAGAAACAATGTAAGGCATACTCATAGATACTCGTATGTATGTATTTTTGTTAGGCGTATGTTGGGCATTTTGTTGTTGTTGTTTTTCTTTTTAATTGTTAGTCAATGAATTTTTTGTGTGCAGTGCAGCAGAACCGGTTAAATTTTTGTATTTCTTCGAGTAATCGATAGACAGACGACGGACGACGGACAACTGCACCACATTTTGCACAGTTCAGAGGAATTGTATTTTTAATCATTATTATGTAATAGACAATTTCTCCATATTAGCGTGGAAAATATAAAGTTTTTCTTTTTTTGATTTTTGAAAGTAAATTTAGGAAATAAAAAAAGCGAAGGTAAACCTTTCTTAATATTGAGAAAGGATTTGTTCCAAAAAAAATTTCAACCTTTATTTAAAAACTAACATGGATTTCAGACCTATGGCCATCTCTTTCACCCACCGACCGAAGAGCATCACAAGGAGGAGAAGCAGGATCTTAATAAGATACCCGGCGTTGCAGGCGTCGATTATCCAATTTATCACCAAGTGCCAGAAACCAATTTCCATTGTTCTGAGGTTCCGGCGGTACCCGGTATGTATGCGAACGTAGAAACTGGCTGTCAAGCGTATCATGTGTGCAACGATGGACGCGAGGGACATCAAGGCGCATCGTTCCTGTGTACTAACGGCACGATTTTCAATCAGAAAGAATTCACCTGTGACTGGTGGTACAATGTCAAGTGCGAAGAGGCGCTCAACTACTATCAGTAAGTTCTCCACTTGATATATATGCATATATGCAAACCTACTTTAATAATGGATGTTCATTAATGGTGCCTCTTTAAAAACAGTTTGAACTCTGACCCGGAACATAATCCCTATTTCCCCAAAAAGAAGCATTTGGAAAAGGAAGATGAAGGCTTTCTAATTCACGCCTAAGTTTTTGAAATAAATTTGAAACTTTTTATTTTGTTAACTAAATTTAAAAATTGTATATATGTGCATATGTGTGTGTATATTCATAAATAAATCATTTGAAATTATGTAAAATATTACAATGGAGTTTTTTAATAAATTTCGTATATGAAGTAAATTTGACAGTTTGTAAATCCGAAAACGAAACAAGTCAATTTTTAAATAACGTTAACAAATTATATTTTTACTATTAACATTCTAAATACTCAAGATCAGAGTTTTCTGTATATAAAAAATGTTAACTTTAAATTGTTCAAAAATTTAATTGTCACAGTTTGGAATTTTGTCCACTGTCAAGGTCGTTTCTGCAAGCTTAGTGTTGTGTTACAGCCGATTACGGAAACATCGAGTTTTCTGTTCCATAACCGATTTTCGATCACAATCGATGACAACGTAAACAAAAAGCACATTCCAATTTTTGTTGTTTTTATTTTCGGCACATTTCATCAAAATTTATCAATTAAAATGAAAAAATACTTGACCGAAGACCTCTTGAATGAATTAAAAACAAAGTGGCAACTGCTGCATAACACGCCCACCGTCTTCGCCTATAACTTAAATGTGGCACAGAAAAAGTACCTGCAATCGGCACAGGAACAAGAACAAAAGTTCTATGTCGAGGCAAGTCCAAACCGAATTTTCGCACTTTCCGTTTTACTATTTGAATTGGTTCATTTTGTAGCTCAATCCCGAACGAACCACGCTGCGAAGGAAGCCGCAAACAATCATAACGCTTGATCCGCAGTTCGATAAAGAAAAATTTAATTTTCAAAAAATAAATCCTCTAGAACTTTTAATGCAAATACCACACGAAAGCGTTCCGGTTGCGTTGATCATAAACCGTAGTCCATTGACTCTGTTTCATACGCTCATATGTCCCGATGTTGATGCCGGCTATCCCCAACGTATCACGATGGCAGCACTAAGCTTCAGTGTGAACTTATTGCGACATATCAATAGTTGCGACGGCAGCGACAACTCATTTCGAATTGGCTACAATAGTCCGGGTGCGATGGCATCAGTCAATCACCTGCATTTGCACCTGATACACTTACAGCCCGATGTGTACATAGATAATGCTGTACGTAATATGATCAATTTAAAGGTTTTGGCATATTCGAAGCCAAATTAAATTTATAAAAAAAAATCCTACGACTAACATATGCATATTTTATAGAATCTAGAGTTGCTTGCGAGCACGCATATATACCGCCTAAGCAAGAAAATGCCCACCGAAGCAATTTGCTTTGTCATCGATAAAACGGATAGTGACGATTTGGTTATATTAAAATTAAAGGAACTTTACATCTACTTAAACTGGTTGTGTGAACAGAACATACCGCACAATTTGTATATGACACCACAACGCAAAAGTGAAGTCAAAGGTGCGTCTATTGACGCGATTAAAATCTTCATCTATGCGAGAGAAAAGTACTATGCTACCAAAGACATAACGATTGGATTTTGTGAACTTTCTGGATACATAACAGTTGGAGGTAAGTGATGAATATTACATAAACATGTTAGAACTCATTCATGTAGAAGAAATATATATTTTACAATTTCAGATAAAGAACTATTTAATAGACTTACACAGCAACAAGTGATTGCAATGATACGCGAGGAGACCGGTCAAGTATATCAACAAATTTATAAATATTTTCTTAAGCAGTAGTAACAGTAAAAGTAATGCACGCACTTAATGTACACATCTTTTAAAGACTTTATGTATTTTGGAAACAATTTTACCCTAGAAAATATTAGTTTACAAAATTGAACTAAACAAGTAAAGATGAGGTTGGAAAAATCAATTTGCAGCAGCAGCTGTGACAAAACCTTTGCCAAGTCCGGTTTTACTAATTACTTTGGTATTTTCATAAATGCAATAGTCGACCTCTTTCGCGCTGTTCTGGTATTTGATTAACTTTATTAAATCGTCTAAATTGTCGCTGGAAATGCAGGCGCGTATGACCTCAAAGAATTTCATGCTGTGATGCAAATTGTGGCTGTTAAATAGAATATAAAAATAATTAAATATATTTTAAAAATAATTTTACTATGTTAATATTTGTGTTTTTTAAGAGGAAATTTTAACAGACTTACGTCATAAGCAAAATTGGTCCTAAAATCTCTTTAGTTTTGTACAAATGATGTACATAAGCGCGTGTATGCTGCCGGCATGCCAGACACTCGCAATCACGCAAAAATGGTGTAAAATCCTCACGAAGGCTACAAAAGGCAAAACAATAAATAAATTGTAGATAATAAGCAAAAAGAAAAAACAAATCAAATTCAACCTTTCATCCGTCAAGTCAATAAATGGAATTTCTGCGATATCTCGCTGATCCTGTATCGCCGTCGTCTCCGCTTTCAAATTAAAATCAAACGATAGCGCCTTAAAATTCACAGCGGCACAATACGCATACGACGTATCAAACATATCCACACCCAGCTGAACCAGCTCCAGAACTACTGCAGGCGTATAACCGCCCGGCATCATTTTCGCCTTATCCGCATCCAATTCTTTTAGGCAGTGCGTCACCACGGCAAGCAACTTTTCGGAGTTCACTTCGGTAGCGGTGAGTCCGTAATTGTGAAAGCCCTCAAGCATATAACCGCCGCAACAGTCGGCGCCTTTATCTCGGTAGTGGCGTATAGACTGTGAACGCGCGTAAGTGTTGTAACCACCAACAATTGGAGCTGAAAGTAAATAAAAAATGTATATAAATTAAAATTTGCAGTTTTTTATATTTGTGACATACCAAATAATGTGGATTGTTTCAGTTTCTCCGAGTTGCGATGTCGTTCATAGCAAATGTCCATCAACTGTTCCGTTCGATCGACTGATTTTTGTACGCGTTTTTTAGCACTTTCGAAATTCGTATCGGCATCGCTTAGGCCCTGATACAAATCGGGCACAAAAGATTCAACCATATCCATATACCTTCGAATTAAAAAAGTCTTTGAACATTTTAGTTTTGTATGATTTAAATTAACTGAAAAATTAATTCAGTTAAAGGTAAACCTTAAAAACGAGATAAATGAAACCTACCGTTTCGCAGACAATGGTTCCTTGCCACGTCTCGTAAACAGTGGCACCACGTCTTTATCGTTGTGACCGCTGGGCATCTCTTCGCAGGGATCTCGTATCGTCAGCGCCGTTGGATAATCTTTGAAGCCAATATAGGCGCTCAAACTACCATTAAAATGCGTTAACGATTCGGCCATATGGTCCATGGTGGCCAAAGACAATTGCAGCACTTGAGTATCCTTGCTGACATACTCAAATACCTCACGACTTAGATAAGGTATACTGCCGCTCTATAAACATAAGAGATTCATTAATAAAGATATTTCGGTTTAAAAAAAACAAATCGTTTTTTTTTCATATATTTGAAATGGTAGATAAAATTAAGTCAGTTGCATTATTTTTAATAAAAAAATCTTAGCTTTATCTATCTTCTATAGCGAAATATAAGTTCCACAGTACAAATGTTCCCCTTCGCTTCAATATGTTTCACATAAGCACTTGGTCGATCAATCTTCTTACCTTCGTCGTCTGCAATAGCAGCGGCGTCTTGAACTGCTTCCCTGTCTCTGCTTGTACAAAGTGTCCCAAACGTCCCGAGGACTTGCTAATATTTTCTAACACGAATTTCATCTTAAATCTCGAATAATTATATTAACAAAATGCTACAAAATCAAGCGGCAAACACAACCCACAACCACTACACGTTCTGTTTGACGTCTCTTCTGCTTTAATGTTGCCACATTTTCCAGCGTCCACATAATAAGTTTTGATTTTAAAATTCGAACTCGTCTATTGCTTGAATTTTATTATATAAACCTGAAAATAGGTGGAAAATGGTTTGAGTCGTCGGTAATATATGTGAAAAGGAAAATTTTCATATTAACTGTTTATGTCTTATTGCAAGTTTTTTTAAAACTGTCATTCATGTTGCGCGTTGGTTTTTGGTGAACAAAACAGGTGGCAATAAGAATGGAGCTTGAGCTTTAATAGAATCGAAAATCGCTAATTTATCAGAACTAATACGGGCGGCGGAGGAAAAGAACGAAACGGTATTTAGATTTGGTGAACATTTTTTGTAAAAAAGTGCTTTTATTTTGGACTTTGTCTGTCTGTTTCTTTCCCGCACTTATCGCGGCCTAATACAAATGTGAAATAGCCGACTTCCCCAATATATTTTTTTTATTTATTTCCTAATTAAGTTTATAATTAATATTAATTGAAAAATTACACATTGCTGAAAAAGTGGCGAAGTTGAACTTGTGATTGTGTGTCAACAAAAACAACAGCAAATCTCAACGCTGTCTGTGCTAAAAACGTGAAAAGTAAATGAATTATAAGGTAAATATTAATAAATCGAAATGATCACTAGTCAAAGGAGACTACCGAAAATCGAGAGGGTGCTCTATAATTACCAATTAACCCAATAGCTTGCATCAAAAGTATTTTGTATTTTAAAAACAATAACAAAATGTTCAATGTTGCTCGCCCGTCTGTCTCCCTTTCAAAATGTTGGCGCACGCATATCGGAAGTATCTCGGAAGTAGTCGCTTTTTTCTATTTTTATTTCATATTGGACAGAGCTGCCATCTCTTTTGAAGTTAATATTATGAAAATTGTTTTATTTAGTTTGATTTAAACGTCTTCCGTCTTGTAAAAAAGATTGTTATAGATTTTATATTATTTATGTAGAAACTAAATCCAAAATCATGTGTCAAAACTTAAACGTTCTTGCTATCTACTTAACGATCTTGTTGCCTAATTAAATTTACAAATATTGTTCTTTTAAAATTTAATTTAACTATTATTGCAACGGACAGATCTTTTCTTTCTTCATACCTTTTTAGGATTTTTCTTGAAATATTTTGATCCTAAATACAAAATTGTATTTAACAATTTCACCCTCGTTTTCATTCTTCTTGCACTAAAAACTGCAAAAATTATTTTGTTATTCTATTCTTAATAGTTTTCTTGACAATTTCAAAGAAAATCAGGTACTATACAATATTTTTCCGAAATACCATAAAATTAGAATTTTTGGAAAACAATCTCGTTAAGGTATTCTGCTTTAGCAATACAAAAGGTGTTGATTGTAGCACAGTTTTCATGTTTCTATTAAAATTAATTCCACTACTGAAATATTGAATGCTAAATTTGAACTGGTTATTAACGCTGCAACTGTAAGAGCTTAGAACTTACTGCATTTGGAGCTCACATACCTCAATTTCAGGTCGATAACTCTTAACCTGCCGGTATTATCACGCTTACATATAAACCGCCTTAAATCATAGAAAAAAACATAATTTGAATACAGTTTTTAACTAAAATAAACTACCTGTAAAAAGAAAACAATTAGTCTTGGAATATCGCAAATACCCTCAATACGAATTTTATTACTTCTACAACTAATAAAGAAAACTCTCTTTTGTAGGTGGTCGGGGAAGAACAACATCTCTCGTTGCTGGCAACTCTGATTTGCAGCTTGCTTTTTTGCTTGGTGGCTACCTGCAGTACTCGACCAGGAGTAGATTCTCAGATATTTCTGCATTAGCGACTTGGATTTGAAAAATACAAAAAAAATAAAAAATAAACACACGACGACGCAGACAGACGACAAGAAACGAGAGTTGTCATCGTCGTTGCTCAAAGAAAGCCAGACAGCCACACCAGAAGCAGCAAGCAGCAGCAAAAACAAGAGCAAACGGATAAGCCACTGGCTGACTAAAAGCAGTGCAATTTGAAGTTATTCAAAACCAAAACGGTCTGCCTTGCCTGGTTTGCGTGCCAAGAGAGCACACTGCGTAACGCAGAAAGAGTGAGTGCCTCGCTCTCTTTCACCAAACGCCAAACGACGGGAGTCGTCAAACGACAAAAATATGAGCAGCATTTCTGCTCGAATCGCTGCTGCTGAACGTAGGAAGTAGGAATCAAGAAAGCAGGCAGCAGCTAAACAACACGGTGCGACGACCAGCACTAAACTAACAACAACAACAACAGCAACCAAAGCAATAATAAAACTACATTTTTGAGTCTTGTACGTGAAGCACTAAGCACTCAAGGGTTAAAAATTTTAAAATAAATTTCTATGCGACGGAGCAAAGTAAACCCCTGGCCGCAAATGCTGCCGCTGCCATAGTCGCCGCGCAGCACGTTTTCCTTTGCGTTTGTATTTGCTTTGGTTTGCTTTGCTTGTTTCCATTCCTAGTCGAGAGGCGTTGAGGCACAGACAGACGAACGAACAGCGCGCAGTCAGGCAAGCAGGCAGTCAATTCAAATAGAGAGACAGTCAGACGGACGGACACTCGAAGTGGCCAATATCGCATCGTGTAAAATCGGTTTTTCGTTTTGCTTTTTATTCGTGAAAGAAAACTCGTCCGTTGTAGTCGTCGTTTGTTCGACAATGTTCGTCTGACCGCGTATGTAAAGAAAATCCTATCCAATAAATAAATTACATATACCCTACGCTACGGCGGCGGTCGGCTAAAAAAAGAAATAAAAATTAAATAAAATCAAATTTTTCACATATGAAAAATTGTAATAAAATACGATTGAACGAATGAACGAACGGCGACGGAGAAAACTTAAGTGAAAATTTAACAACGTCGACGTAGACTACCGGGGGGACCAGCAAGCGGTAGGCCCATACGAGATACGGGCGCGGCGTGAACGGAGGAAAATTTTGTACGATAAGTTCGAAAAGAAAAAAGAAAAGCAAAGCGTCAAAGGAAAAACTAAAAGAATTTAACACATTTTCATAAACATACGCGAACGAAAAACTAAGAAAAAATAACGAAACACTAAAGAAAAACACAAATCGAAACGATAAAGAAAATGTAAAAAGTGCAATTTGAAGGAAAATTGAGAAATCAATCAAATTTTATACAGTTGAACAAGAAACAAGGCAAAATATGCGTGAAATGCTGTTCTAAATATAAACAAAAATATGCTTTCAAAATTAAAAAAACATTTCTTTTTGCAGTAAAATCAATCTTTAGCACGAACATAACAATTTTTCATATGTAAATTTATATACAATATATATAAAAAAAAAGTTTTATTGTTTTAGAAAGAATATAATCAAAATTTATTATATGTGAAATATGTTTAAATAATAAAAGAAGCTGATAAATAAAAAGGTAGAAATACAAATCAAGATCCTGAAGGCAGTCATCGAAATAACGGAGAAGAGGCCGAAAGAAACAGCATAAAGATCTAAAAAAGGAAAAAGAAAATCTAAACAAGCAAAAGAAATCTAAATAAGGAAACTACATAATAATGTGCCATTTTTAAAACTAAATATAAATACTCAATAATAAAGTTAAATAAGTTAAATTCAATTAAAGAAAAACATAAATTAAATCAAAAGCAGTTATCAAATAGTTTAATATAATTTTAAAATAATTTAAAACGAACAAAGGATCCTACACCTACATAGCTTTAAAGTAAAGCCGAGATTAAAGCAACAAAATCAAGCAAAACGTATTTTTAACAGTATTATTAACACTTAATAAACAAAAGTAAACACCCTCACCACCGCACCCCTGCAACGCTTAAACGCACCCATATACATCCGCACCGCCCGCCCGCCTGCCATATAAATCCAAAAACAAACGGAAACGTTAAACCACAACAACAACAACAACAGCAGCAGCAACAAAAACAAACGCATAAAAATGTCCTGCATCTCAAGCAATTTTAGCTCGTTCTTTTTGAACTCGCTCAACGATCCATCGGAATTTGCCAAATATTTGAGCAATGGCGGCGAGCTGAAGTTTTCGTCTTTTGAGGATTTTCAAGTATTCGGTACGCAGCAGCAGCAGCAACAACAGCAACAACAACAACAGTATTCCTCACCACAACAACAACAACAGTTGAATGTTGCTGGCCACAATAATAACAACAATGTCGGCGGCAGCGGCGTTGGCGCAGCTGGAGGTCCGCAAAGCGAATTGTTTAATGGAGTTGCGCACATGGAGACCAACGCAAACAATTTTGCACAACAACAACAGCAGCAGCAACATCAACAACATCATCAACACCCTGCGCTACATCAGCCACCCCACAATCTCGCCCACCACCCCCAACATCAACATCCTCCCCACCATCATCCGCACTATGGGCATGGCGGCGCCCATCAAATGCCAGGTGGCGCCGCCAGCTTTCATCAAAATCACCACGCCACCGTCTCACACAATCAAAATCTTCCTGCGATCCACGAACAACGTCTGCCAGCAGCAAATTTTGCGTCTCAACGTTGGCCCACTGCTGCTGCGCATACACCAAACGCCAGCGGCGTTGGAGTCGCACCAACGAACGCCGGCGCCCAGCACTTTGATGGTTCCTTTGAATTTCTAAAATATCTACGCCATTCGAATGACTTTAGTGAATCGTCTTCCAGCGATGGAACTGCTACCGCTGCGCCTAACACACCCGCCGCCACATCCAGCTTACAACTAACATCATCGTCTTCGACATCACAATCAACATCATCGAGTAGCTTAATCGATTTGGACAGCAGCACTACACACAAATCACGTGGCACCTCACGCAAGGTCGTCGCTCTTTTGTCTTCCGTTTCGCGCGCCTCCAATAGCCTCAATAGCTCCTCGACCGCACTCGATGTCTTTGATCACGATGCAAAGCATACCATGTTTGATATGCATATGCATCACATTTCCGCTGTTGCAGCGACCACAAACAGCTCCAATTCAACCGAATCCTCGCTCGAGCTCTCCAATATGGCCTTTCCCAACTCGCATCTTAACGCTTCCAATTCGAATACTTCTTCGGAGGGCGCCATCGGCGGCGGTGGCAGTTCCGATTTCTCGATGCTGAACTGTTCGTCGACATCGTCGTCATCATCGGCACCCAAGCCGCTGGCCAGTTTCGTCATTAAGGATAATTTCGATGTGCATCCGTCGCACAAGGTGGAAGAGGGTATCTTCCAGCATATGAATAAGTTGCCACCGAAAAAAAAAGAGAATCTTAAGCAGCTGGGCGTTCGCTTTACCGGCCAAATGACGCTAGCAGATAAATCGATAGTTGTCGAGAATTTTATTAAATTCTGTCAGGTTAGTACATAAAATATTTTCAGCATGAATTAGTTTAAGATTTTAGTGAGTTTAGGAACATGACTTAAAGGGATATTCGTTGTTTTGTTGGGTTTTTTTTTATAATTTTTGACTTGTCTAACACATTTTTCCAAGATTTTGTCAAAAGTCTTAAAACGAACCTAGAAGAGGCCGCATAGTTGAATAAAATACGACAGCATAAACAAGACATCATATCTTTTTATTTAAACTCAGAATTAGAATATGTAAACCATTGACATTTTAAACTCTCCTCTCCCCTCCAAGAAGTTTTAGTTAACATAAAAACAGTCTAAGTAGATTCCTAACTTTAGGAATGAACTTGAGTCTTATGAGTTACAAAAAAAGTTTCTTAAAATATTATTCTGTTTTAAGTTTTTTTTTTTGTATTAATAAAATATTTTAATGCGATAAAAATGCACCTAAGCTGTATTTAAGTACTTTTGTTAACAAAAAATTGTTACTTGAATTAACAAAAATTAGAAGCTTTATATAATAAAAACCGATTAATGAAAAACTTTTGAGTTCATGTATTTTATAAAACAACCTCGTGTGGTTTGAGTTTTTCAACAAATCTTCACGAGCGTATGTTGAGTTGTTTTCTAATAATTCGTTGAGATGAAAAACATATTTCACTCAATTTATAAAAAATGTTTACATATTTTAAAACAATAACAACTGAATACCAAAACTTAAGTTTTATTTTAAGTCAAATTACTAAGTAAAATGTCAATTAGGTGCTGACAACTTATGATTATAAAGAATCAGGACCACTTTAAACTATATAAAACTAATTTTTAAGTATATGTACGGTGGCTGATGGTGGCAGTGGAGGAGTGGTAAAGTAGTTTTCGCAATTTCCAATTTAAAATATTTACACATATTTATTATATTCATATGCAAGTATGTACAAGGATATGCTCGAATGTGTTTCGTACGCATACAAGCGCACATCCGCATATATAGACGCACGCACATACTCACAGCTATACTCATTATAAATTGTAATAACAGCACAACAACATCATATCATACATACTAAAATGTTGTTTTTGTTGTTGCCGTTGTTGTTTTTGTTGCTGTAATACTAAATATTATGTTGTTGTTGCTGTTGCTGTTGTTGGGTGGTCGGATTGGGTCGGACGCTTTGGGTGGCATTGATGAAATAATATGTAACCTTATTTGTAAAGTTTGCGCCAGCAGCAGGAGCAGCGGCAGGCGGCAGCGAGAGAATCATTACAAAATTTTAGTCCTTAGACACTGTTTACATGTCCTTCGCCCATGCCTATGACGTCGTCGTCATCGTTGTCGACGTCGCCAACCCAAGTCAAGCTGCCACCTAAAACATCCAACCCCCAACTACCCCGAAATTAAGCCGAAACATTCATTCGACCGACCACATATCTTCCCCTTGCCTGCCTGCCTCCCGTTTCTCCTCTTCATCTACTCACTTGGCATTTTAGAACTACACACACTCGCACAATTTGCTCTCACACATTGATAATAATTTTAGAATTATATATGTATGTTTACATATGCATATATACACACATACGTACATATGTATTAAAGTTTGTGTTTGTGCTCTGGCATATTAAATTAAGTGTACTGGTGTTTTAGGCAAATTTACCCTAAAATTTTCTAATTTAGAAATTTGCACAGGTAGAATATCGAATCCAGTTTTACTTGTTTAACATACAAGTAAATTTACATTTATTTTAAAGCTATTTTTTTCCCTCAAAACATCTGGAAACAAGAGACCTAATAATTTTCAAATTTATAAGGTTTTTATTCTTGTTTTTTATATGATTCTCTTGTAAATACTTTTCATTAATTTAGTATTTATACAAATTGTTTACCAAATACTTTGAAGGAATATAGCTTTATCTTCTGAATTTAACTAATTTACGTCAGTTTTAAATAATTAAGAAAAAAAAAATCATAAATTTTATCGCTGTCACTTAAACTAAAATCCTTTGGATTCCTTATTCCCAGACTTATTGCGTTTAAATTTGAGGATACAAATTCTTGTCCGTCTCTAAAAGATGTTAGATAAAAAAGCCTGGGGGAAATTTCGTTTTTTGTTGCATTGTATGAATTCCTTTTATTTGATGTTTGTCAAAGATATTCCAAATTTTGTGCCAACGTGCTGTCATCTTAAAAGGTAACCTCACCCGAATCAAAGCGTGCATACATACTCTAGATTCTTTTAGCTGATCAAAAAGAAACTATTCAGATGGAGAGAAAAACGAAGTTTTCATATTAGATATACTTTTTAAAAATCACAGAATTGAGTATATAGAATAGTACAGAATTATATTAAATATCATTAAATTGTTAATAACAACAGAACTTCATTAATAAACCAAAAATAAAATACATGGAAATTTTGTAAATTTGCTAAAAATCAAATTTAATTTTTTCTTCCTGCGTGCTTATATATGTACATATGTTTGTGTGTATGTAATTTATGTATGTGTATATGTATGAGCTGTTGTACCTATAATCTAAATTTTCAAAAGGCTTTCAATTGCCACCATTGAGCAAGCAAAACTAAATCCACACAAAAACACTTCTCGATAGCAAAGAAAGTTTTCGGCTGTTTTTAACATCTCCGTCACCCGCCAACTACCCCACCATCTCTACAAAGACGTCGTACACACACATACACTCAACGCCCTCATTCGCACCATTTAGAATCATTATCAACAACACCAAACACCCGCCGAAATTTTAGTAGGACGAACTTCACAATCAACACTTGACTTGAGTCTGTCCAGTCCACACACAGATGCACAAACACCCTCGTACGCAAAAGAGTAATGAGCGTGTGTTAGATGTCGCTGAGGTGGTGCTGGTTTGATGCTGAAAATGTTGGCCCCTTTTGCACAGTATTTGGACACAGTATTGAACTGTTACTACAGTTAATAAAAAAAATTGTAAAGTTCCATTGGCAAGAAAATATTTCAAAAAAGCATTTAAGAAAATTTTTGAACTTTATATTATAAATATTATATAAATATAAAATTATAAACAAAATATAATAAATTTATAAATTTAAATCATGAGAACTAAACTTTCCATATCCACAAAATTCTTTACAATTAACTTGTTACCTCGATTATTGGTTGGCCAAAAGTTCTTTTGTTTATTCCAATTCCAACAAAAATAAAAATATTTGAAATTAAGAATATATTTTAAAATCCTTTAAACTATATTTATACCTACATACGTACGCTTAAACGTACTATGCGTCCATTAATTTGGCTGCGGCATAAATTCAGTTCCCACCCCCAGTCTTATTCCTTGGACTGTACCACACCGCACTGACTTATCATACTTCTACATATGCATATCAATTTAAAGGTGGTTAGTTTGGTTTGAGTTTGGGCTATAAGACCCGGGGCCGCAAGAAATTCTGCCGCTGCCGAAATACACATGTAGCTACTACACTCCTGTCATTCCTTTGCTCTATTGATTTTTAACATAATCAAAACCAAAATGTACACATTTCCTCCTTCATGCATGATGATAAGTTGACTGTCGTTCGTTGGGTTGTTGGGTTGTACGGTTGAACGGGTTGCGACGAGCCGGGTTGGGCCGGGTCGGGCCGGCTCTGCTGCCGCCAACACCTACACCTACACATGAAAAGTAACCCTTTGCTGGTGGCTGGCTGGCTGGCTGGCGTAATGGCTTCATTCAAACTCGTCTGTTTTTATATGTTTGCAGGCAGAAAATCAATAATATTTTAAAATTAAATTGTTTAAATATATATATATATATTATAATATTTATCGTTACGTATTATATTGTAATATTATATTATCATAAATGTATATTTGAACCTATTATTAACGTTATTAATTTAAAAATTTCAGGAATACGACATCAAAGATCACCGACCGTATCTCTCGCTCAATCAAAGTGGCTTAAACAAACCCGAACAGATAAAATTCGCCCGTTATCTAGGACAAGGATTACCGACATTTACACTATTTTGCATTTATAGTAATTTTAAAAATTTATTTTGTACCAAACGTACAGAAATGTAAGTTTCCATTTTCTTTCGCAACCCACAAAATGTGTTTCTTTTAATTTAATTTTAATTTTACTTTGTAGCTACACAAAAGATGGTTATAATTTGCCTTACATTTTGGACAAAACAAAGCGCTTCCTCTCAAATACAACAGCTGGTGAGTTTCGAATTTGTTTACTTGTCATGTTGCGTTGAGCATGTTTGTTAGATTCGTTTCAGATAACATTAGATAAAAGTCGTAGCTTACTTTCTGCTGCTAAAAGTTCTTTTTTATTTTACTTTCGATCTATGCTGATTTGTTTCGAACGCTTTTGAAGTAGTAACAATTAAATAAATGTAGACATTTATATTTAATTTTTTATTTTAAGTAATAAAAAATCGTTTTATATTAATTTTTTAATATAAATATTTATTTTTACTTAGTTAAAAAGTATTCTCACGGTATAATTTTAGTAACTGTTTTGATTCTTATTTGCTTCTGCACATTTTTAGAATAAATTATTACCAGAGTGTATACTTAAGTACACTTACAAAACGATGAAATCGCAAAGAATTTTTAAACAACGAATTGTTCCTTTTAAATTAAGAAATATAAAATGGAAATATTAAGTTTATTTGTTATTTTGTTGTTCAAATGACTCAGCATCTTTCCTTTGTTTTTATTATATTAATTGTTTTCAGTTTGTAGAAACTTATAAACCAAATTGGTCAAGCCAATTTTGTATTATTTAATATTTATTTTTACTTGTTTGCTTGTTTTTATTGTTAGATAATAATCATCACAATTTTATCTCAATTAAAATAATATTTTTTTAAATTAATGTTTTTTCGACCTGAAAAGTTATTATAAATAAAGTTAATAAAAGGTCCTTTTATTTTTATTTATTTATAGGCAAATTATAATGTTTTTTTTTTATTAAAAAAATATGTTTTTTTTAATTGCCACTTTTTCCAATGTGTATTTGTTGTTGTTCAAAAACTAAGTTGATCTTTATATGAAATCGAACAGAAATTTCAATACATTAAACACAACTTTTCATCGTCAATAAATAAGAATCATTTATTTAATATAAATTTTATGTAAGAGTGCCAAATGCAATAACAAATAATGACATGCGCCAGTGAGGTGTATTATGTAAGACCCAATAAAATTGTTTTCTGGTTTTTGTTTTTGTTTTTTGTTGTTGTTGTTTATTTAGTTCAAAATAAAAACAAATTCAATTACAATCATATTATTTTATTATTTGCAAACTTTTAGGCGGTCCTACTGCTACTACCCAAAGCACCGCGATCAAACAAACTCATAGTGCGCCAACTTCACAGGCACCGCCACCACTACCACCACAACAACCTCCACAACAACAACCACCACCACAATCACAACCACAACCGATGACATTGGGCCCAACATTTTAATCGCATATTATTTACAAATCGGGTTTATTAGTTTAACAAATTGGCTATTTTACATGCTATTTCTTTTTTTTTTTTTTTTTTTTGGAAATATGTTATCATTTTAAATACTGATTTTTAATCCTTGACCTTGCTGTAACCAAAAAAGAAACCCTTTATATTGAAACTTTTAACGCCCACACTATTATTGTATCGAAATGAGTATTTGAACGAAATGCATTCATCTTATTGTTTGTAATATTTTTTAAATGATAGATAAAGAAAAGAAAAAAAAACAACAACACAACTAATGCAATGTTATTCCTTGAAAAGAGATTATTACAATTTATACTTATACTATATACATATTTTATAAACTTTATTATGCTATTTAATTAATAATTTACACTTGTTTTCGTGTATGTAACTTAAAATTTTGTTTTTAAATATAGAATCCGTGTTAAGTGAATTCTACACAACTTTCTCGCATTTTTAATTAACAAAAACTTTGTGGTATCCATGAAGTTTTTTTTAGTATTTACAGCTTATGAAAAGCGAATTTAATTATATAAAAAATGGAAATCAGGAAATATTTTGATTCTATATAAGAAAATAATATTATAATGTTGTATGAATGCATACTTGTACCACAAAATATTTCTGGTTTCCTCATTTTTTACTTTGCAATATTAATTGTGTACTTTTTAATTACCATGGCTTATAATATTCGCTTTATCTATACCTTAAAATGATTGCATGCTAAGAATAGCAAAAGACAAATGTCGCCAACCACTTGAATATTTATTTAGAATCTTTTATATTTTTATCTCTTTTTATTGTATATCTTTTATTTAATCATTTGACTATTTGCAGCTCGCAAATGCTGATCTTCTTCTAGTTTTTTAGTGTTGCTTACGAACATTTTCTGTCGCTATTCGCTATGCTTGTCTAAAATTAAATAGAATCCTGTAAAAGATCTACTAATAAAGTGGACTTGTTATATATTTTTGGCTTGTAACTAAACTGTGAGCGTATTTTGTTTTTGCAGATTTAAAAAATATGGTTCATCAGGCATCGAACGATGGTCTTGATTTTTCAGCTAACAACAACATCAACAACAATAACAACAACAATGCGCCGACAACGACGACAAGCATTGTCGGCAATATGAGTGGCGGCGGTAACGAGCTGTCTAGCATCGCTGCCAGCAAATGTATCATGCCCAAAGTGCTCGAGAATTTAGTCATTTATGAGAATTTCGATGTTCACGAAACGCATCGCATCGAGGACGGTGTCTGTACGCATATAACGCGCTTGCCGCCTAAGAAACAGGAAATCCTTAAACAGTTCGGTATTCAGAGTAATCAATCCGTAACCTATTACGAAAAGTACATAATCATCGAAAATTTCATCAAGTTTTGCAATGTGAGCGAAGAATGCGAAAAGGCTAAAGATAAAAGAAATACACTTTTTCTTTCCAACTCAACTCATACGAAAGCGTTAAATTTTATCAAATATTGTAGACGCCAACTTGGAAGCGAGAGAGGCTTTTTCTAAAAAAAACAAATGAATGATTATTTGCCTTGTATAAAATGAGAAGAAATTTAACAAATTTAGAAGCAGCCTCTCTATTCAAAAAGCACTTTTTATTTATTTATTTAAGTCCTTTATTTACATGTACATAATTTGTCCTTACAGGAATACAAGATTACCGATCATCGACCCTTTTTGGACTTCCATGAGAGCGGTCTACCCAAGATCGAGCAACTTAAACTTGTACGGTATCTGGGCCAGGGATTACCCAATCTGACATTAAATAAAATTTATTTGGCGTTCAAGGATGTGCTTGGTCTGAATCGCATTGAAAAGTGAGTGTACACGGGATTTTAACTTCATTGAGTCTTTATAAATACAAGTTACAAAATACTCTTTTATGACTTTAACAAGTTTTTCTAGTTGAGGGCTCACAAGAGGGAGTCACAAATCTAAATTGATTTTAATTGAATTGGGAGAATGGTAAAAATATTGATATAGTTACTAACGCTTGTCACACTCATTACAGAATAACGATTGACGGCTACAATTTGGATATAATTTTAAAGAAGAAAAAAAAGAATCTGTACAATCGCATGCACGCTGCAGGTATTTAGATAAAAAAAAAACAAATGCTTTTCTTATCTCCAACAAAATGTGTCCATTTCAAACAATCAGATAAATTGATTTCTTCTTGACTTGAACAGTTCCTATATGATGTGCTTCCAACCAACCAAAAAAACCAAAACTATCATTCTTCAATTGCATCATTACAGTTCATAGAGAAAGTACCGAGGCGGCACGGGCACGTCAGGCAAACGACAGCCTTCGCCGCGACGAAAACGACAGTCCTGTCCTCTCTTAACGTAAGCGACGACTACGAATGCGACGACGTCGACGACGAAAATGTTGGTGGTCAACTGGTGTGACAACGTTGAGGGTTATCGCGACGCGACGACGCGTAGGAGAATGCTGAATGCAAATGAATACTTCCTGGAACTGGACCAGAAACTGTTGTGTCTTCAAAAAACAAAAATCAAGCAAACAATTAAAAATGCTAAATTTATAAATTAAAAAAAACAATACAAAACAAAACAAAACAAAAAATGGAAAAAAAATCGTCATTAAGCGCTAAAGTTAAAATTATTATATATAGTCTAAAAATACATAAACAAGATTATTTAACAATGAAAAATTAAAATTGTTATGAGCAAATCAACAAAGAAATGAAACTTAAATGAAAATCATTTTAAATCTAAATCGAAACTGCATAAAAATGAGAATAATTTCATGTGCATTAGCAAATAAGTTATATACAAAAAAAACGTATATATATAACACTATTAAAAACAAAAACAATATGCAAATTAACAACAACAACAACAAAAATGCTAGATATACTTAAATACTCACAAACAAATAATTACAACATACATACATACATGCATAGCAAAACATAAAAAAAAGAAACTCTTACAGTGATTCCTTGTAAGAATCATACACATTAGTAAGTAAAATCAAATAAAATTTTTACCGAAGTTACTTTCTGCCCTGGTTTTTAACTAATTAAAGCAAAATTTGAAATTTTGGTTTCAGCATGACCAATTTTTACTTTTTACAATTTCTTTTTGTATATTTTCAAGTTATAGTTAACTTTTGATTTAGTGTACGATATTTACTGTGAGTGACTGTAAGCACAGTGGAGGTCAAATTGTTTGCAATGTCAAAAATTATGAATGGCATCTTAGTAAAAATCAAAATTCGCTTTGAGATGAATTTCATTCAGGGTCATTATTGTTATTGTTTATATTTAAAAGAAAAAAACAAATAACTGTTATTTTTTGATTTTTTAAATAGAAATCAATACATAGAAAATGTTTTATAAGAATGCACTTTTAACATTGTTAACTTTTTACATGAAAAAGCTTTTTTTTGTATTATCTTCAGAAAAAAAGGGGAATTAAGATTCCTACCAACGTGTGTTGAAATTTGTTGAAATTGGGTGCCATTAATTTGACCACCACTGTAAGAAACATAATAAATCTATTCGCATTGATATTTACAATATCGTCTATACCAACCGCATTCATATAAAAACTCAGAAATAGCTAAAATTCAGAAGAACACTTAATGTGCATATAAACGCACGCCCACATGTATATAATTTAGTTACAATGCATAATGGAAAACAAAACAAAAACATCATTTAAACACTTAAATTAGTTAGTTTAATTACATTGACAGAAGTGCAGTTCTGTATTTAATTTCAATTTGATTTTTTATAAATATTTACGAACTTGATTTCTTGTTTTAAACGTTGCACCGTGTTTGTTGTTTCACTTGTTACTTGTATAAAAATCGATTAAGCTTTGTTTTAATTTGAAATGTTTGTTTTCTCTTTTTTTCATAATTATATTCAGCTTATTTAAAGTTTTGTTGGTTTAAAATTGAATGTTAAATATTTTTGCTACATTATGTTTGGTTGAATACAAAGAAACTTAAGAAGCCTAATCGAATGAATTGTTTTAAATTGATACGATTTGTTAGTTTTAATGATTTAGGTGGATAAATTGTTTGTCTGGAAATCTGTGCCAAAATTGGTTATGGTCCCACCTGGCCACCGGGTTTTAATCATCTTGATACAATATTCTTAATTTGATTAATACATAAAGAACGCTTACACGCTCATATAACACCAATTAATGATCAAAGAAAAGGCCCTATTCCACAAAATTGAAAAAGCAAATGATTAGATGATAAGGAAACCTAGAAACCAACAACAAAATCAATGATTAACATAATATTCCTATATACAAATACTTCAAATTATTGGTAGAAAATAAAAATCAACATAATATACATATTGTAATAAAGATAAACATATATATATATATTATACAATACAATATATTATATATATTAATATCAACAATTGAAATATATATTAAAGAAAAAGCATAAATCCTTGTGTCAAACATAATAATTCAATTCTTTGTTTTGCATTTTTATTTTCGCGCTTCGTCGATTAGCTGGCGAGTAAAGCAAGTAAAGAAAAGCAATTTGAAGTTAAAGTTGGAATCAATTTTATTTTATATATCTCTGCAAAGTCGGTATCATTGTTGCTTCAAATGGTAACAGTTTTTTCATGTTTGTATTTTTTAAAGTGGCAGTAGATGCAAATTACATTTTGAAAATTCAAAAATTGTTTGCCGCTCCAGCACGCTTAGTCATCCTTGCAACAAATTGACGATTCGATCCTTCGTTAAAGGCAAAAATTAAAGACGACTACAATTTATTTTTAATAACTTATTAAACGACGTTAGAATTCAAATACGTCGTGTAAATATTTAGGATTTGCCTTTGGAGGCGGCGGTTTCCCTTTCCAATGCACGCTGCTTTGCCTTCTCGTAAATGGGCATCAGTTGTCCCTTTTCGCCCAGCATTTTCAGCAGCTCAACTATAAACGGCAAATAATTGTGTTTGCGGCGTACATTCTCAACCTTTAAAATAAAGAAAAAATGTTAATACGTTGAAGCTTAGTTAAAGTCGATTTAGTGTAGAATCACTTTTGATGTAAAAGTCGAATTTCTAAGTACCTTATAACGTTTTCGCTTCTCAATTTCATACTCAATCAGCGAACGCAATTTGGCGATTTCTGTCTGTCGATCATCTTCCGTGTCCATGGCATCATCGCCGCCAACAGAGACAGCGGCGACTGAAACTGGAATCGTCGCTCCGCTAAGTTTATCGATTTGCTGCTGATAGATCTTTTGACGATCCGACACCAAAGCCATCAGATTAAAATGAATCTCGCCTTCGCTGTACTTCTGCATGCGCTTCTCAATAATCGGACGTACAACATCGATCCAATTTTGTCCCGGGGCAATGGCGCCCAAATCAACTGGACCTTCCTTCAGGCCATCCAACTCATACAAATTGCCATCGATAGGAATATAGCCAATGAAATGGTAGACATCATCATCTTTGTTTTGATTTTTTGAATCCAGTTCAAAGAGTGTCTGACGTGCAAACGAATTGTGCACGGTGCGGATTTGCGAAGCATTGCTCAGCGTCAGACCCTTGTTGTAGGGGTCGAAACATGAGCAGAACTCTTTAAAATTGGTAAGCACTTCGCCCAGCTTGATGTCATCGTGATGACAATTTAGCAAAATGCTTAAAATCGCTTGCGTGGCGCAGGCATTATTGATAACCTGCTTAGCGAAGAAGATGTTCTCCAGTCGATTGTCACGCACAATTGAACCTGCAGGTTCGTCGTCCTGGACCCACTTGAACAAAAATATAAGTCCGTGTATTGGTTCAAGATTTTTAAACGAATCGGAATCAAGACTCCAGATTTCCTCAACCTGTGCACCTTCGCAGCCTATCGAAAGGGGAAATAATGTGTAAAATGAATATTAGAATGCAATGCTGCAATACTGCCGCCGGTTTTTATATCAAAAACTAATGCCTACCAAATTCGCGGATCAATTCTGTAAAGACGCCCGGGTCACTCTCAATGAGACACCAATTTCCAGCTGCCTCAGACATTATACAATGTATATAATTTTTATTTTTCTAACAAAGGTCTTTCCGCGATTTTTAAGAAATTATCAAAATTTTGCCAATTCACATTCACATAAATGCGTCAAATAAACAGTGATGCCATCCAATTACGAATTTCAATTCAAAAGAGAGTTAGTGATGACGACAACTACTGCCCTGACTCAAAAATATATATTTTTTTATTTTAGAAACCAAAAAATTATTTTTGAGTCAGTTTTCAAATCTAGCCAACAAGTAGCGTCAGTAGTGTTTCCTACGTTCACCATTTTCGCATGAAAAGGTGGTAACTTAATTCGGTGGCAAGGCTTTGCGTCCGCCATGACACAAGCACACAGTTTGAATGTCATTGAGTACTGTAGAAAAATACAGCGGCCGAAGAAACTTGAAAATTGTTTGTCGTGTTTCTAAAATCATTTTTTCCAGTTCATATATGATCAAAAAAATCATAAAAATATGCAAAAAATATTAATCAATTATTAAATTTGCAAGTGCAATTAAATTTGAGTGATAAAAACCGCCGCAATGCGTTGAAAAATGTGATAAAATCGGATGTGCGACGGAGAAAAAAACATTTTTTTTTGCTCATGGAAAAAGAATTTGGGAAGTGGTGGTCGTCGTCGTCGTGGTCGTAGTGTTGTGTGTAATTGGAGTAATTTATGCGATTTGTACACATATTTAATTAAAAAAAAATTTATGAAAACTGCAAACGAGAAAACATTTATCAGGCAGGAAAACTGAAAAAAAAAACAATTCAAACCAAAAGAAAAAGAGTTTTGTGTTGAGTAATCGTGAGCGAAGGCTGGGCTAAAATGGTGGTCTCCAAAGACTCCAAGCGAAAGCGCAAGGAGTCGCCGCCGCCGCCACCGCAGCAGCAGCCGTCGACAGTGGAGTCATCACCAGAAATGCCCAAGCGGTGAGTTGTTTATTTAACGTACTTTTCTTTTTATTAAATTAAATTGAATGCTTTCATTTATTTGTTTTCGTTTTCTGTTTTCCTTTTTTTGTTCGTGAAATAATTATATTTTCTTGAAGGGGTGGAAGGGAAAGTGCGGGTTGTGAGTGCAGCTTTGTGCGCTTGTTTGTAGGAGATGATAAGGGGGTGGTGGCTGGGAGGTAGTAAGAAGATGGCAGTGACTATATGCATGTGTATATACTATATAAATGATTATTTGAATATAGGTACATATGAGAACAAAACAAGTGAGAAAAAAAAACCTAAAACAAAAACGATTCTTAATTTGGAATTTTGTGCTTGAGACATTCGTTTTGTTTACGTTCGTTTGTTCGTTTTTTTAACAGTGAAAACAATGTTTACTACCATTTAATTGAGTATTTGAAGTTTCTCAACTTTTTGCTCGCAAATACCGAAACTGCAATTAATTTGTTTTGTTTTTATTTTATTTTTAATTACTTTAATCTGAAGCTGCAATTTAAATGAATTTAGTATATTGGTCTAATGGAAATAATTGAGGACCACAGAAACAAAGTATTCCAAGTACACAATCTAAAAATGTTGACTTAAGATTGAAGTTCAATGCAAAATCTGTGCGTTTATTTTATTATATTTAAAAATGATATGTTCGATTTCTGCACTTTGGTTTATTTATTTAAAAAAAAAAAACTTAATTCCATACAAGATTTTGTATTCAATTTTTTTTTTTTTGGAAAATGTAAATGGAACATCAAAATTGATAGTGATAAAAATGCAATTAGCATATCCTCGCCAGCTACCGATCTTTAAACTATTAATATCGGAAGTAAAAAAGTTAAACTTTTTACGCAAAATTAATAAAAAATCGTTTAAATGTCTGTAATTTTGGTTTAATAATAATGAATAAGTGCAGGGAGAAGTAGCGTATTTTTGTATATTTTGTACTCTGGTTTAACGGCAAGAAATAAATACTTATGTTATTCATTTTCTTTAAGAAGTTGTTCTTAGTTAAAAAATTATACTAACTATTTTTTAATTTGTTTGTTGGAAGGCTAAATTATAACGCTAACAGAATAACATTAAAAAAACAATATAACTCCGTTTGTAACATTAATTTTATTCAGACAAATTTACAATATTTTGTACAAGCTCATAACTAATGTATTAAATTATACTATTTGTTTTCTTTACATGCACCATGAAGGACAAAGGTACAAGCTCAAAGAAAATTTGCGCAGGGTCAAAGTGCACCAGCGTCATCATATAGTTCGCTAATTGCGGCATCTTCATCCTCAAATACTGGACCGAGCACTTCTTCAGAAAGTCGTGAACCACCAACTGAAATATTGCCGAATAAGCGGCCAAAAACGGAAGATTTCCTAACATTTTTATGTTTTCGCGGAACATCAGCGCTGCCGGCCCATTTGGACTTTTTAAATCAAGGCAAAACAAAAGAAACCGAAACCCCAGTGAAAAAAAATGTTGCGAAGCAACCTCAAAAGGCTACGAAAAAAGGCGGCAAAAAGGGAAGACCCAAAGCTGCAGCTAAAAACGCAACCGTCGCTGCCGGTGAGCCAAAAGCATCTACATCAACAGCCGCTGCTGCGGAAGCATCGACTGTAACGGCGACAGAGTCGTCCGGTAACAAAAAAGAAAAAATCACAGCAACACAAGCAAAAGCAGATGAGTCTGTCGCAGCAACAGCTTCTACGAAAGATGTTACGGCCACAGAAAAATGTGACGATCCGATGTCGATGTCAGAGGATGCCGCTGTTGTACCGTTTGCAGTACGCAAAAGAGCCGAAGTTGTAGCTGAAGGTAATCGTCGTAGTCGTGCCACTGATCGACAATTACGTAATGCCGCAGACACCGCCGACAAGTGCAATAATTCCCCGGAATCAAAGCGTCGTTCAAATCGCACCAGTACAAAAGAAATTAAGTCTATGATAGAACTTGAAACAGACGAAGAAGAGGAAGAATATTTTTCGGCTAACGATGAAGCCGCTAAACAAGAAGAATCCGACAGGGATATTCTAACTGCAGCAAACACAAAAAACGAATCTAAAAATTCAAAAAATTCTCCAGTTCCAAGGGACAGAAAATCCGAAACACCATCAAAAGAAAGTGATACAGGAAAAGGTTCACGAAAGGGCAAGGCTGCAACGGCAGCATCTCTTAGAAAGGGCAAAGAAGCACCGAAAGAAAACATAGTTGATGTTTATAAATCATCTGCAAAGGAATCTCAAAAAGTAGTTCAGAAACCCGAACCAACGGCTAAAGAGAAACCACCCCCAGTGAAGCGACCCAGGCAGAAAGAATCGCCCATTTTTATACCATCACCAGAACCCTCCGGACGCATGACAAGACAGCGGGCATTTTTCGAGCCGGTAAAAGTTCCACATCGTGATGATGAAGAAATAATTGCTACAGTGGAGGAATCTGTAGAAACTGAAACAAAAAAAGAAGCTTTAAAACCTTCGCAAGACTTGGCCACAAAAGTAGAAAATAATGATGCAAAAAACTCTAAAGCAATTGCTGAGCAAGATTTACCTTTAAATAAGGCTAATAGAGCAGACTTTTGTGAACAAAATACTGAGAATGCTGAGCTGGGAAAAACCAATATAAATGTATTTGACTTTTCGTCAGATGATGAACAACCTTTAGCAAAAGCCATTAAAATAAAAAAGACTAAAGGGAATCCTAAAAAATCAACAGCATCACGAAATAATAAACAAGGCAAAAAGTCATCGCCAAAGAAAGCTAACGCTGAAAGAAAAGACGATATCAAAAACAATTCGTCTGATGTTCCATTAGTCGATGGAATTCAAAATAAAGTACCGCCTTCTGAAGCCGTTTTAGAACCGGAGAACGAAACAGACATTACGAGAGATGAAAAACCTGAAGAAGGCAATAAAAATATTAAAAACAAACGTGGTAAAACAATGAAAAAGAAAATGGATGAAAAAGTATTTGAAGACAATGATATAGCACCACCTTCGCCAAAAAAGTCAAATAACGCCCGACAGTCGCGTAAGAAATCTACAAAAACTCCCGCCGTCGACAATCAAACAATTAATGGTGGTGGCGAAGACGAAGAAGAAGGTCCTTTAAGTGTGGCACCAATCAGAAATCAACGCCCGTCGCGTAAAACGAAAGAGGCAGCAACGATTTATATGGGTATCATTGGACAAAAACTTGCGTTGGCTGATGACGAAGATGATGACCAATCTTTGAACAGTTTTCCTGACTTACCAAATGTTAAAGAAATGGAAAAAATGGAAATTGAGTTGAAAAAGAACGCCGCTCATCCAGTCGCCACAGCACCACAAGCAACAGACTTATCGCCAACAGTAACTGCACTAGCTCCGTTGAAGACCTTACCAAAGCAACTAACGACAGCAGTATTAAGCACAACAACTACAGAGAATACTCCAGTAGGCGTAGAGAAACCAACGACTAGTGGTCGCCGCGGACGTCCACCAAAGCAACCAAAAACAGCACCGGTAAAACGTGAGATCGAAGGTATGCTTGTAAAGAAAGGTGCTCTTGCAAAGATGACACCGACGGCAGTTAGTGCTGGTGGTTATGTTCATAACAGAGATAAATCTGAGCACACGAACAAAGTTGATTCAGAGGATGAAGATTTTCTTCTAAACGAAGAAGTAAATGAAACCAAACGAAAGCTGGAAAAGAGCTTCAGTGACTCTGATGATGAGCCTTTAGCAATTAAAGCAAATGTCAAGACGACTAGCGATAAAGACGCTGCTGAGCAGGATTCTTCACGAAAATCTGATTTTGCTGCTGTACCGCAGCACACCGTCGCAACGACAAACACTGCAACCACATTGGCAATGTTACCGCTTACAGCTAAAGCAGTTTCAACGCCACCGTTGACAGCTGCTGCTCAAGCGACAACTGCCGCGTCACCTCCAATTACCGGTACAGCTCCACAGCAGATTTTAACGCCACAGCAAGCACCGCCGAGCCCCTTCAAAACAATCGAAAAGAAATCACCCGTACCAACATCAAAAATTCTAAATGTGCCGGCCACTTATGCTATTCCAACAGCAAACTCTTCGACAACACCTAGCGTAAACGTTGCACTTAACGCTAACTTTAACAAGTCAACATCATATCTACCACAAGCTTCGCCGCATTATCACACATCACAACACATTAGACCAACCGTCGCTCATCCATTTATTGCGGCAAAGTCTTCGGCAACGGCAGGCGTTCCATCGACACATATAACGGCACCTCAGATGCCCCATCCACCACAGTCACCACTTAAATACCAGACACCACCGACAACATATCCACCACCCATTGAAGCCTATCCATCGCCAAAAATTAATCCGAATTTTCTGACACCAAAATTTGATCGCACTACACTACCACGCAGCAATAACTTTCCATCACCGTCACCGGTTAAATTTGACGTGTCTGCAACCACGTCAAAAATAGGGATTGCAGCCAATTCGACATTAAGTCCAAAGACTCAAACAGCAATTGGCTCAAATTCTACGTTGATTGCACCTGCCACTACATCGGCAGTGGCAGCCGCCAATAGCGTCTCTGCTGATCCCTTAAAAGACGAAATTGGTAGCATTCTTGCACAAGCCAATCTCATGCCAAGCAAAGAGGAATCGGGCAAAATTTTTGGTATTGCCAGTGTTAGTCTTGCACAAAGCTCTGGTCCGGACAATACGAAATGTACGCTTGGAAAGTGTGGCTCTATACATAAACCCGTGCTGGGTCCAGTCGTGCCGACCGAAGGATATATTGGTGATCAACTCTCGAGTAAAGAGCGACGCAAGGCAAAAGTGAACATGACACACGAGCAAATACAGAAGTGGCTCATCGAGTGTTCATCCAATCCAGATGAGATACAAGATGATTTGGACGATGATTTTGATGATAACTTGCGACCGAATCTGTTTGCCACTACACCACCACCAACGCGTGATGACAAGGAAAGCACTTCGTTCAGTTCTTCATCAAAGGCGACACGCGATCTTGGCAAAAGCGAAAGTGCCTGGTCAGCTAAAGGTCCATCTCTTAAAGCCACACCAGTTGTTGCTACGTCCAATCGAAAGGACGAAGGTAAGCCATTGGAAACAACGGCGACCAACAATCAACTAGAGTTGGCGGTGGCATCGACAACAACGACACCAGAAAACGACAACAAAACAAGCACTCAAGCAATAAACCTAACGCACAAATCGAATATTAAACAAAATTCGAATGCTGATGCAAAGGCAACTAAAGCGGAAAAGGCCGATAAGAAAGCTGATAAGAAACCGAAAGAAGACAAGTCTGCAGCTAAGGAATTTGCCAACAGCAAAGACTATAAGCAAAGCAAAACAGATAAAGATAAGGAAATGCCGACAAGTTCCAGCACAAAGGCGACTGTTGCTGGCAAACAGTCGAATGTAACTGGTGCTGCGGCAGCAGCAGCAGTAACATCTCAAAATCAACAAACATCCTTAGAGACACCGACAACATCCAAGCAAGGTAAGCGCAAAAATATTACAGCTACAATATCGACATCACCAGTCGAAGCGAAAAGTCCCACATCAACGTCTGTGCAAAAGTTGACAACACATTCGGGTTCAAACACTAGCTCTGCTGTGGCTAAAACACCAAAACGTACACCTGTCTACAATCAGAAAGCTCAAAAACAACAAATTGAATTAAAAGAAACGACTACGACGAGTCACAAGAAGACTGCACCCTTTTCGTATGGTGCATTCTCTGCGGACAATGAAAAGTCTATTTATTCTTTTGACAAAGACGATGATGAAGAGGATCGCGGAACTAAGCCGTCACCCATGTCTAAACCAAACTTTCGAAGACAAAGTCAACGTGATTCGACAACAACTGCGAATAACCAAGAAGATGCGGCACTTGTGACTACGCCCACAACGCGAGCATCGCCAACAAAAAAACGTGCAGCCGCTGCTGCTGCGGAAAAGGCCAACAAAGATATTGCAAACGCATCGCAAAGTAGTTCGGTTTCGTTGACGTTGAGTCCTTCGGAGAATTGTAAACATGTTAAAGTTAGTTTGGATGCCGAGAAGACGGTTGCTGCTAAAGCCAATACCTCTAACTCGACCGGCAAAGCCAACAAATCGAACAAGAAATCATCCGAAGTGGCCGCTTTGGAGAAGGAGGCCGCCACCGCAGCAGCTGATTCCGATTCGGATGGACAACACACATTTTACATTCCCTTACAAGGCAGCGGTACTGGAGGCGATGCTGAAGGTGGAATTCAAGGTGTTGCTGTTAAGCTTGGTAGAGAAGGTCCCGAGGGACCAAATCAAAAAGTCATTATGCGCGCGACACTTGTTACTAAAGCACAAATGGGCTCAAATTCTAAACCGCTGCCGGATTCAATGAATGTCTCGGACATTGTAAAAACCGTATCATCATCGTTGTCAAGTGGTGCCGCTACAACTGCTGCGGTCGTCAGTGAAGCACCAGCCGCTACAAAAAAAACCGCTGCTCACTCTAATGCTACAGCGAGCACTTCCGCAGCAGCCGCTGTTGCTGCAGCAGCGGCAGCTTCTAACTCAGCGTCGAATAGCCTTAAAAGTGTACCTATTGGAACCGTGCAACCACGTTTTAAAGGGACCGAAACCAACACGAACTCCGCGGCAGCAGTAGGAGCAGCGGCAACAACGTCAATGCAACCAACAACATCTGCAAACGCGGCAGCTGGTGGCAGCAGTTTAGTACGTGTTAACTCCAATTCATCGCTTTTTTCCGGATCTGCAAAATCTCGAATTGGTGGCGCGCCGGGACCTTCGACACACACTGCCGCCGCTGCAGCAATAAATAAAAAGTTCAAGGATGACATGCCGATTAAAATGTCCAATAACACAGCTTTTCCACGGCACGATGATCCTACACAAATGGTTGAAGCACCCATTTTCCGACCAACCGAAAAAGAATTCGCCGATCCGATTGAATTTATCGAACGTATCACGCCCATTGCCGCACGTTTCGGTATTTGCAAGATCATACCGCCAGCTACTTTTAAACCCGAATGCCGAATTTCCGACGAAATGCGTTTCACCGCCTACAATCAGTACGTGCACAAGATGCTGCATCGCTGGGGTCCGAGCGCCAAAGAGCTCAGTGCAATTAAGAAATACCTAGCTACGCAAAGTATAGTCATGAATCATCCGCCATGTATCGGCGGCATGGAGGTGGATCTGCCTCGCTTGTACCACACCGTTCAGGAGCTGGGTGGTTTAAAAGAGGTCATCGAAAAAAAAAAATGGGCACGGGTAGCCGAAGAGATGTGCATTCCAAAATTAGCACAGGATCGCGTCACCAAACTGGATGATATCTACTGTAAATATTTGCTGCCGTACGATACTTTATCGCCCGCTGAACGACAAAAGCTTTTCGACGAGGTGGAGGCCGATTGGGCAAAGCGTGAAGCACGCGCCAGACGAAATGCCGATAGATTTGTAAATACGGAGAGTGTCTCCAACGAGGAGGACGATGTCTCCTCGGAGGATGATGACGAGTCTGAAGAGGAAGTCGATGGCGTTTCGATGGAGTGCATCGTTAAGGGGCGCAGCATGCCGCTCAGTCAGTTCTATCGCATTGCTCGCAACACTATGGCGTTGTGGTTTAAAAACACCGAACCGACGGTCAACGAAGTAGAGGCCGAGTTTTGGCGTCATGTTGCGGTCCGTGATAGTCATGTATGCGTACATTCCGGCTCCATCGATTCATCTGGCTGGGGTTACGGCTTTCCGTCACCCGGTCCCAAGGGCAAGGGCTCAAATTATGCACGGCATTTGTGGAACTTAAAAGTGCTCACCAATAATCCAGGTTCGGTGTTGCGTTCGTTGGGTCCAGTAATGGGCGTGACGGTGCCAACACTGCATGTGGGCATGCTCTTCTCCGCATGTTGCTGGTATCGTGACCCGCACGGTCTCTCCTGGATTGAGTATTTACATACGGGCGCCTCAAAGCTGTGGTATGGCATTCCAGACGATCAGAGCGCCAACTTTAGAGCAGCGCTTACTTCGCTCATTCCAACGCACTGTCAAAATAAGACAATCTGGCTGCCGTGCGACACGGTAATGGTGCCGCCGCATATGCTCACCGATCGCGGTGTATCGCTGTGTCGCATCGAACAGAAGCCGGGTGAATTCATAGTGGTATTCCCACGTGCGTACACCTCCAGTTTGGCCACCGGCTATGTGGTCTCCGAAAGTGTTTACTTTGCCACAACGACGTGGCTGGATCTAGCCAAAGATGATTTTAGGGTAATTATTTACTAGAAACAAGATTTTTAAATTGTTAAAAAATATTGAAAATAATAAAATTCTATGTTAATTCGCAGGATATACATGATAGCTGTGAGCCAGCTATGTTTTCTCTGGAGCAATTACTATTTGCCTTGGGCTACGATCAACGCGTAACATCCGATACGCTGCAGCAAATGCTGCCCATGCTACACGAAGTTTTTGAAAAGGAAACCGCAGCGCGAGAACAACTCAAGGTATGATTATCACTTATTATTTTTATTATAATTAACTAATTATTTTTTCTTTTTGATTTCTTTTAGGCTGCCGGTGTTACTTCTACAGAAAAAGTTCATAACGAAAAGGGCCCGAAAGCCAAAAAGCAACAGCCACCTTTCAAATCGATTGAAAGCGAATGTGATTTATGCCGTGCAAACCTTTATATTTCGATGGTGCGCACCGAGGACGGCAACGTCTATTGCCTGCAACATGCACTGAAAAATCTTAATAACGGCAACATACAAGCTAAGCAGTGTAAACTCATTTATGCATACAATGTGGAAGACATCGAGAACCTCATCAAAAATCTCAAAGATAAAATACAACAAAAGCAGCGCACTGCAGTTGTTAACAAGAAGAAGTAGAGTAGTCACGCACGCACGCGGAAATTAATTAAAAAACATGTGCTTGCTTGTAAATAGAGAATGCAATAGTTCGTACTTCAAAAAAACAAAAATATTTAAGATAACATACAGATAATTTCAAATACGCAAATGAAAAATAGCTGGCTTTCCACTAACTTTTTATTAATCACTTGTAATGCTATTTTTTTTTTTTTATTCAATATAAATTAGAAGTCTGTTTTGAACAATCTTTTGTTATGTAAATAATAAATACTTAATAATTTAAAGGCATTTTGTAAGAAATACAAGCCCTGCCTATTAAAGCATATCCCGCCGCGTTCAAATGTCTAAAGTTCTAAAGCAAGAAATACATTTTTGATACCATTCGATGGGCGTCACAAATTGTCTATGAATTAATATCATTTACTCCTTAAATCATGATTTTCTAAAAAAAAATTGTGTGTCACTGAAATGGCGAAGGGTATTTGAGCTTCGGCATAGCTGAAGATAATTCACTTACTAGTTTATAATTTTGTTATAAACTGAAATATAATCTTAAAAATCTCCCAAACAATATTTATGCGAAAATTGAAACTTAAAATTTAATAGCATTGGCATTTAATAGCTTTTGAAGGATACCAGAAATGTATTTATTCACTTAGTACTATAGTCAACATGACGCTTCAATGGGACTATGAACTAATAGTTGACAAAGCTTTTGTAGATTTTTATTCACGCTAATTTATATAAAAATAAAATATATATATATATAAAAAAGTATACACCTGCAATATGAAATTGCAATTTTAAGTTTATACATTTCCCTTTTAATTTTTATTTTTTTGCTATACAAAATGTAGTTAAGAATTATAGTAAGAACAACAAAAGAAAAACAAAGTAAAGAAGCATCAGCAAAATGCAAATTTATTTGTTTAAAAGGAAAACGCGTAATTCATAATCCCCCCATTCAGATAATAAGCAATTATGTAAATGTATTTTGTGTTAGATTGTAACCTAGCTATGTAGTGAATTTGACTAATTTTCAGTTTTAACATATGTCAACTTCAGTTTTGGTTTAAATAAGTTTTCTAAAAACTTAAGTATTCTGCAAACAAAAAACAAACAAAACAAAAAATTGTATTTCTAATAAGACGATCGAAAACACTAACTTTTTTGTTTTCCAAAATATCAGATCTTAATATTTTTTCTTTTGTGTTTTCAAACTTTATATTAGATGTTCATGTATTTACAACAAGTGCAACAATAAATATTTCATAAAAATACTAAACATTTTTCTTGATTGTGTCCGAGTGAGTGCTAGCAGCGATAGGTGCGATTTTCACAGTACCGGAAAAGTACGAATGACAATCTAATCACACAGTAAATACTTTAACAATTCTCTTTTACTATATGAAAATTTGATTAAGCAAATAAACGAGATTTGTTTTCGAATAAGTACAACGGAAAATGCATGGTAAGTGTGTTTATTTTTTAAATCTTAATTTATAAAAGTGGGTAAACATAACAAGTTAATGTATTTTGCTAGTCAAGTCCAGTTAAAATATACAAATAATTTGTAAATACAGTGTGCAGTGAACGTGTTGTAGATGTATGATGTGGTTTATATGAAACTCGCTTCGTTTCGACGCACTCGCCAATATTCCATTTTAATGTACGCAATTTCGAAGCATTCACAAAATGTTAAATTATTCGTAAAATATTTTAATCAAAAATATGTAAATATTTAAAATGGCAACAAACACTGAAGGAGGGTGTACATATCATTTTTTTTACACTTTTCGAATGATTAAATTCTTTGTGAATACTTGAAAAATTTAAAATCTATTTTGATTGTGATAACATGAAAATACAAAACTTTTTGCTTAGAATTTCGGCTTCTTTGCGACGCAAACAGCAATTGACTCTTCTTCACTTTGCTGAATGATGGACGCCAGAGATGATGATGAAACAGTGGCAGAGTTTGGTCTATTGGAGTTTTCGTGTTGTCGCTTTGAGGAAATTTTCAAAGCGCTGCTGAGTGCTGAAGGATCATCGGTGCTGACTACAAGTTCAGCGATTGCTGGAGGCAGTGGTGGCGGCATCAGCTCCAGAGCAGTTAGTGGTTCACCAGCATTGGTGGCAGATAACTCATGTATTTGGTCGTCTGTATCACCAACAAGAAGAAGCGGTTTCTTCAGTGACGATTGTGGTGCTGCTGTGATGTCAACAGTTTCTGGCGACGGCGCAATAGCAGCTGGCTCACCATAATTAATCTGCTTAATGTTAGCAGATATCTCACGATTTTTCGCATCGACATCTTCTAGTCGCTTCTTGAGTTCGATTATTTGCATGTTTAGCTCAGCAATAGATGTATGCGCCTGCTGCAGGCGACGCGATTGATGCGTTTGAACTTGTTGCATTCGGTGCATCTGTATGTAAATTAAAATAAATTGAATTACCATTAAAAGTTAAAACGCTTATACGCACCTTTACGATTCCCTTTTTGTATTCCAATTCGAGCTTTCTGAAATATGACATTGTGGCGCGTGCGTCTGGACAATTTCGGTGTTCCTGACTACCACTGACCGGTTCGTCCGTCATATTCAGATCTTCTATAGCATTTGTCGTCTGCAACGGTTCTGAAGTGCCCTTTATGTTTCGCAAAGTTTGTCCAAGACTCAACAACGTATTGACTCGCTGCCGTATAGAATCGCAACAGCGCGAATTACTCGCAAAAGTGCTACTGCTGACGCCGCCAAGTGGCAGACTTTGTGAATGTAACGTAGACACTATTGTGGGATTCCAACAGCTGGAACTCGAAGAACTGCTGGTGCTGCTACTGCCGAGACCTAAGCCAAGTGCCAAACAGTTGGCAGTAGTTGCGGTCAAAGACAGACGATTTTTGTCACTACTGTTACCACTCGATTTTCCACCACTACTATTGGCGGCAGCGCTGCATTCAACATATGATTTCTTTAGTGTATTTGCGATTTTCTCATCGAAATGCTCAATAGCCATGGACGAAATGTCGCGCAGTTCCTGCAGTACCTCATGCGGACGTAGTGGTTTTGTTGTCTTTGTAATTAGCCGCAATATGCGATTGATTTCGTCGAGTACGCGGCCGGGTATGAAACAGCATAAATTCAGATCCATGTACTTGGAGTACGTCATCGAGAGCATCGATATTCGCGTTTCTATTGAAGTGAGAATATCCGCGTGACGCGCCAGGCAATGATTGCTATGCAGTAAATTGATAAAAAAAAATAAATAAATGTTATTTTCCAATAAAATCTCAGGACAAGATTCCTTCACCGTCTTACCGTCTTTCCGATTCGCGGCGCGGCAGCAACGCCTTAATTCGTTTGAAACTGATGCCATGCTGACGTACGACTCGATTAAAGCCACAATTTAGAACATGTTGACAAATCTGGTCGATGCGGCGACAGACCTTGAAGAAAAAAAGAAAACAAATAGAATCCGAAGAACGCAAACACAAACAAAAAAGTGCAGTTTTTTTATTGTTCAGAAGAACGACCATGAGCGACCGACCCACCAGGCGCTTTTTCGAAGCTTCTTCATAGGGCAAAAACTCGAAAATTTCAATTAACATTACATTCGGCAAATCAAGAATATTCATACTGCCAATTTAATATTATTACTTAATTTTGCAAACTTTTACTAATCAACAACGATGACCAAAGATTTCACAGAAGACAGCCAAAAACCGTAAAACGCCACTTCACCCCACACTGTTGTAGTTGTACAACTACAACAAGTGCACCAAAATAAAACAGAAAGGTGAATTTTCGTGCGAAGATGCCGAAAACTTTGGAAAGTGTTGGTATTGAAAGTTGGAACATTTTCCAAACTTTACAAAAGTGTCACACGACAAGAAGTGTTCACAGTTTGAAGATCACTGATAGTAGTACACAATTCAAAAACTAAAAATTTCGAAATTTATTCCACTCAAAATTAACAATAAAAATTTGCAGTTATAAATAAAGCAAAAACCATGATTTACTGGGAGAATCTGTGGAACTGGTATGGGTAACTATATTTGTTGAAATATGTAGAAATCCTTCAATTTCATTTGGCAAAAAAAAAAAATCGATTGATCGCGTCGTTTCAGTTTACTGGAAGTCTACTGCCATTCCGTCACTGTGATTGCGAATCTGCTAAGAGAATACTATTTAGTTATTTCGGCCCATTCATCATATGGTGCGGTTCAGGGGTCTCCAACCTCAGATGCTTTTAAAAAAAATGTCACAGAAGTCACTAATGTCAATTTGGTAATAAGTGGTATGTAAAAAAATTTGCTAAGTCCAAGTCTCATCTGCAATTTGGGACATAAAGCCGGGTAAATGATTATTGCTTCGGGATTACAAAATTCTGTCTTGAATTCCGTCTAATTGCAAAACTCAACAAACATTACAAGCAGTTTTAAAATTCAAGTCAGAATTTTTTTAGCTACATTTGTTTTTTCAATAAGAGAGTTTTTTAATATTCTAATTATATATAATAATTAAATATATTATTTTCTTAATTTATTTTAATACAAAGAAATTTCAACATAAATTATGGTAATCTTGTAAAAATGAAGAACGTCAGAAGTGTCGTAATGCGCGAAGAGTACCGAATTTCTCCAGAGAGTAATAAATAATGAGAGAGCTTTCGCGACAATATTTCTTCATTGTCTCGCGCGCTTTCGTCCGCTTCTGACGGTTTTCTGCGTTCATTCGTTGAAATTTTAATTTTTGCAAAAGTTAGTTTTTAATTTCCTATAGTAAAGCGCCGAGGAGCATCTTCATCATCCAACATGTCCAATTCCATTTACGATGTGGTTCAGAAGGGAGCACCTATCGAAGTCTTCGCCCTAAATCGTGCATTTACCGAGGACACCAATCCCAAAAAAGTTAATCTAGGCGTGGGAGGTAAGTTCGCTGCATTATATGCATTTAAGAAAAGTGCAGGGTGTATTGTGTGTGGACTACGTGTAATTGGCACGGAATGCAACAATTGTTTTTCGTGGGGGTGAGGAGACAAAAGAGATGTGCGTAAGAGTAGATACATAGTAGTATATATTAATATTGGACAAGATGACTCCTAAATAAATCTAAAGAAAAATAAAATTCGGTTTTTGTGTATCTAAATTAAGAATTTTCTTTTTAAAATTGCTTTCATCTCTTTTGTCGTGCATTAAATATAATTTTTGCGATTCGTATTGTGGTGCCTTTTGCTATTTGCAGTTCTTCTTGACTCTGACTGCTTTGGAAAAGCGTGTGACGTTATATTTCTTAAGGTCAAATTAAAGGTCAAATGTGTGGCGCCGCTCTGCGCTGAATGGAAAACACACAACTTGGCCCACAAGCGTAATTTCTGTATTTATGTATTTTTACCTCTTCTCTTTTGCCTTCTTGTAGCCCACTTAACCCACTTGAGTGTAGTTGTTGTTTCCAGTTGTAATTTATATAGCTTAGGGCAGTTTTCGGTTTGTTACTTTTTTCCTAGTTGCCGGTCATTGGCTTCTGCCGGTTTTGTCCGTAGTTTTTTCATTAAATAGAAATTGCTCAGTTATAATTACAAAAACAAATATTTTCAGTATGACTTCGGATAAATATTAGAAACGCAATTATTGAAATTGCTTTAAGAAATATAAATAGATAGAGAAAACGATACGGAAAGCGATAAATAAGAAATTTCTAAATAGAAATAGAAATTTATTTTTTAATTTATTTAAAGGTGGATTTTTGTTATTTTGATTTTAAATCTTGTAGCTTTTATAATCACCATAGGAAGTTTTGTCGTTAAAATTTCCTGAATGTATAATTATTATTTTAATAAAGTTAAAAGTGTGGCACATATTCATAGAGTTTAGAGTTCATGTTGGTTGGTATAGGACTATAGCTCTTAGTCATCATGGACCATTCAGCTGTACCCGAAATAGTGTCTGAATAAAGCGGTAGAGATATAGGACTGAAGTATTTAGATGGGAAATTAGAAGATAGGTTCATACGCTATTACCCAAACTTCGCAGTTTCATAGTCAAAATGAAGTTCCTACTAAACTTTAGTACCTACTTAATAGCTAGAGTAGGTGTTATCTGTCAAATAAAGTAGCTATTAAAGTTAAGTAGGAATTTTATTTGACTTTAAATGTGCGTCTATGTCTGTCAATTTGTTTGTGTTGTTGAATCGCTTTTAAAAGAGTTTAATGTAAAAAAACTTTAAAAATGTAAACCTTTAAAAAATAAATTTATTCAAAATGATTTGCCATCATGGTTTTACATATGTATGTACGAATTCATGTGTGCCTCATAAATTATCGACAGAACTGTTAAATCCGTATGCAAATGATATCTCAATCTTTATGTTTTTATTTATTGTATTTATTTATTGGCCATAACACTGCGACATTTAATTAACATAAACGTATCATGCACTTTATTAACCTTTTAACGGATTTGTCACCACATTCCGGTTAATATTTATGTATGTCCGAGTATATGTATATCCAAAATGATAACGCCACACTTTTTCATTAAAATTCAATTCAAATTTTGTCATTGAACTTGACCAAGTGAATTCAAGTTTTTTATTATTGTTAAGCAAAAATGAACGCGTAAATAAAGAAGTTTTTATTTTTGGTCAATAGCCTCTCTCGGTAACAAAAGTTTTGCTCGAGTAAGAGATAAAAAGAAATCATAAATTTTATTTAATACAAAAATAGCGCAAGAAAGAGATTATGATGAAAATTACTAAGTGAAGAGTGTAGAAATGTAGAAATATAGAAGAAAGCTAAGGCAAAGAAAAAAAACTGATTTGAATTATGTAATTTTTGCGGCAATTTGTTATGTAAATGTTAAATATTTCTGATAGGTAACTATAAATAACTTGAATAACCTAAACGGAAAGAAATGATTGACTATGCGCCTTAATTTCAAGACTTAACGGTCGTTTTGATTTTATTTGGCCAGGCACAAATTCAAATTAAGTTTACTGTATAAATTAAAATTGTCATTTGACTTTTTGTGTGGGTTCCTTTGCCAATCAGAGACAAATGGAATAGTATGGAATTTCGAGCGCTTGGTACTCTGCCAGAATATGTGCTAAAATCGATTCAATAGTCAAATTCCAAATGTATAAAATGCGCTTTAGCACCTAAAACAAATCTGGTGTTATATCATGCTTTAAATTGTATTTTTGGTCACAGCTTTGAATAAAAAAACTATGTATTTCAAATTATCGTAATTAAAAATTAATTAGGACACAACAGTCGAGACATTTAGCCAAATTTAAATTTGTCTTGTTAAAAAATTCAATTGATATTTTTGTTTTGCAAATCACTTAAAAATTTTTTTCTTTTAGCACATTCTCAAGTTGCTCTTATTGCAAGGCAACAACAATTTGTTATTCACTTATTAAAGTGTTGTTGTTTAAACGTTCCACCAACTAATTGGTTCAAATGATCAATGACGCAGTTGGCGATAATTGATAACCTCTGTTTTGAGTTGTTTTTGTTAAGTCTTCATTAAAAACTAAAAAAAAACGCTTAAAGACTTAATTAATAATTGGTGTAAACATATTTTTTTAGTGAAACATTCAAAAATTTTTGGAACATTTGAATGTACACATGTTTCACGTTGCTATTGTTTAGCAAAACAAACTTTATAAGAACAAGCTGATGTGGAAATAAAAACATTTATTACAAACAATTACCTAAGAAAATTTTTCTTTTAAAGAAACCGCTTTAATATTTAATAAACAATTAGCGTAAACATATTTTAAGCAAATATTGAAAAACTTGATTGACAATTATTTGTTTTACTTGCTTAAAAAAGTTGTCACTTACACAATTATGAAATATAAAACCTTGTACTTTCACATCTAATCTTAAATATAAATAACGTTAATCAAATGTTTGTTAATCAAATAAACTTTGTATTTCTTAATCCACATTCTCCTGATAAGCATTTGTTTTTGTATTTCTTTTGATTGCGACTAAAAGTAGCACCATTCCACATGTGCATGTTTGGTCATTTTAAGTTTTATTATCAAAATCGTTGCCCCCCCATAAAAAAATATGACGCTATTTTCACATTAATAAAATCGTATATTTTACTAAATAAAAATAATAATTTACTATATTGCACTAAGTAGAGCGAACGTGATTGCAAAAAATAGTTTGTTTCATATGAAATTTCATTTTTATTGATAGTAAAAAATATGCCGCATACTACAATAAATATGACCTTGATGTAGTGTAGAAGGCTTGAGTTTAAATGCTTTGCAAGATGCTGACAGTGAATGACACTTGAATATCCCATCAACACTGAATTCCGTCGGCGGCTGTAGTTGGTATGAGCATAGCTGCATTTGTAAAATAGTACAAGGTGCATCAGGCGCCGCAGCAGCAATGACGCTTCATTTGCATTCAAATCAAGTGATATCACGTTTTCTTTGTATGTCACGTGACAAATTGCAATATTGTTTTCAAGCGACAATGTGATGAAAATGTGCATTTAATCATTTAATGGAACTGCGTTCTAATCGGGCGAGCACAAATGTTGTTTGTGATTAAAAACATTGCCGTTATTGTATAAGACAAACAAACTTAACTAAAGAAAATAACTATTAACTAAAAGAGATTTCATATACTAAAATTTTACAATAAAAATTTTAGTTTTTGTTAACATTTATTTTAAAATACCTCATTTATTTTATTACAAATTTAATTGGTCCTTGCTTAAATTTTAAAACTTTAATTTGAATTTTTTCTAGCATATCGCACCAATGAGGGCAAACCGTGGGTACTGCCAGTTGTGCGCGAAACCGAAATAAGTATCGCCAGCGATGAAACAATCAACCACGAATATTTGCCCGTACTCGGTAAGTCTTAATTTGCTACTCAATAGATTTGCGTCAATTCTACGCTATATACTAATTTACATCGTTTAAATTTAATTGACAGGCAACGAGCCATATAGACAGGCCGCTACCGCTCTGTTATTGGGCGAGAATTCAGCAGCAGTTAACGATAAACGAGTAAGTCAATATTTAAATTGTGAAAAAAGCGCAAAATCAGCAAAACTAATTTAATTTAATGTACTTTTAGGCATTCGGTGTGCAAACTCTCTCCGGTACCGGTGCACTGCGTCTGGGCGCTGATTTTCTAAGTACCCAGTTAGGCCGCCGTGTATTCTACTATTCTGATCCGACATGGGAGAATCATCACAAAGTCTTTATGGATGCTGGCTTTGAGACGGCGCGTACGTATCGCTATTGGGACCCTCAGAATCGCGTCATCAATTTGGAGGGCATGTTGTCCGATTTGGAGAGTGCACCCCAGGGCGCTGTAATCATTTTGCACGCCTGCGCGCATAATCCCACCGGTTGCGATCCCACACAGGAGCAATGGATTAAGATTGCTGATGTAATCGAGCGCAAGAAACTGTTCCCGTTCTTCGATTCGGCGTATCAGGGCTTTGCCAGCGGCAATCCTGATAAAGATGCTTGGGCAGTGCGTTATTTTGTTGATCGCGGCTTTGAGCTATTCTGCGCTCAATCGTTTGCCAAGAATTTCGGCCTTTATTGTGAGTTTTTGTTTGGATATATTTTTGATGTAATATTTTATTATGTTGAATTAAATGTGTACAATAATTTCAGGCGAACGCGTTGGCAACTTGACTATTGTGCAGCGCACTGCCGCTAGCACGGATGCCATTTCATCGCAGCTCACCTGGTTAGTACGTGGCAACTACTCAAATCCACCTGCATTTGGCAGCAGAATTGTCGGCACAGTTCTTAATAATCCCAAATTACGCGAACAATGGTAAGATTTAATTAAATTATATATAAGGTAGTTAATAAAATATTAACTCTATAGATAAAATATTATTTTCAATTTTATCACATTTCTCAATTGAAGCTGAAGTAATTTACTTGAAAATATTTTCCTTTGCTTCCAGGATGGAGTGCATTCGTATTATGTCCAGCAGAATATTGCAAATGCGTGAGGCGTTGTTCAATCGCCTAACCGCTCTGGGTACTCCCGGCACATGGTTTCACATTGTCCAACAAATTGGCATGTTCTCATACACTGGCTTAAACGGTTCGTTTTGTTGATTTTAAATATGTTATTCACAGTGATAGATCTTGTTTGAAATTAAGCCACACAAATTATGTGCTTTATTTTTAATAACTTTAACTTAAATGTTTTTTAAATTGTACATAAAATTTAAGTCTAATGCCCTTAGTATTAAAGTAGTATAATAAAATGTTTATATCTTTTTACAGAGAAACAAGTACGCATACTGATCGACGATTACCACATTTATCTGCTGAAATCCGGACGCATTAACATGTGCGGCATTAATGAGAACAATGTTAACTACGTTGCTGAGGCCATACACGCCGCTGTGACCAGGGTCGATAGTCATATGTAAAAATTAAATTCAATTGTTTATAGCTAATTAGTAAGTCATTAGATCAACAGAAAAAAATAAGCAAAAACTGCACATTATTTCATAGATGGTTTTCAAAAACAAAAAACGTAACTAAAATGCAATAAATCTTTATATACAAAAACTTAGACAAATTAAAAACGAACATCAGGCAACATTAGCACACTAGGTGCTAATTAGTAAATCCCGAAGAAACACTGAAGCTATTGTTAAGCGGTGTACGTGTATATATAAATCAAAAAGACAAACAAAAGCAACATGCACCAATTTGCATCAGAATTTGAATTATTGATATCAAATTTAAACAACGCCAAATATAGCGCAGCATTTCGAAATAAATTCTAGTTCTACAACAGGTTCCTCATCTTTGAAAGCAATTATACAGAACATATTTTTACAAACAAACCAAATGAAAACGAAAACAAAAAATCAGTGCAGACATTTTCTGTGTGTAAAATGAAAAAAAAAAAAAAAAAATTGTACATGGATTTTGTAACACATACAAAGAAAAAAAGAAAAAAATTAAATTATTGAATGTTATACAGAATACGAAACATTTACTTAAATGCATTTTAAAAGCATTGTTGACAAAATATTTGTTTAGATGAAATTTATTGTTTAGCATTTATATTTAACCTTAACAAAAATTGTAAAATTAAATATTTCAAAACAACAACAACAACAGCAAGTAAAATGAAAAATAAACTCAAAAAGTATTTTCAAGACAATAAATACCTGCAAAAAGAAAAAAAAAAAACCGGAATGAACAATTAATTAACCGCTGCATTAAATGAGAAGTCAATGGAAATGGTTCGACCGGGAGTTGTTTTGTTTGGATTATTGTGCTAATTGTGTGTTACAATTTCACGCTGATTAATTTCGTACAGATAAGATTATTTGCATGTACTTGTTAATCGCTGTGTTGCGCGGCATGATGTCGAAACGCTCTGTCTGTCATTTATCAATCAACAAGCACCCGCATTGTTATCGTTTTGTTTTTTCTTTTTTGTACCTACGAGGTTTGAGATAGCTATTTTTGAAGTTATGCAGTTAGCAACAGGATTTTCTTGAGGGTTCCGATCGGAAAGTTCAAATGAACTTCAAGTTCGAACTATTCGAATGGAGTTTTTTGTACCTATTTTATTTTGTAATTGTACTTAACACACTTACATGTGTTTCAATTAATTTATCTAGAGTAGATAGATAGATAATTTTTATCAGGTTTGTTTAAAGCATTAAGTACTTACGGGATATACTTACATATGTATACATACTTAAGACACATACTTTGAACTGTTATAAAGTTTCTACTTGAGATACAGTACTTAAAACAAAAAAAGGAAAATGCCAAGTGTTTAAAAAACGTATTTTCATGTAAGCTTAAAATTTGTAGTTTTAACATTTATTTCAGTTGTTTTTTACTCTTAAATTATGTTTTTCAACGGAAATCGCGCGCGCTTTTTACAATTTCTTATGCCGGCAAATAAAGTAAAAAATGTTGTTTGATTGCTATTCTGCTTCGTTAAACATAATTACAGCCGTAATAATAACGCCCCTAATTATGTTGTTTTTCGGCGTTCATCTCGGCGCACATTAATCATTAATCATGGGCCAAAGTAACTTTTGATTTCTTTATTTCTTTCTATCTTTCTATTGCCAAGTCGGTTTTTTTTTCTTTATTTTTTAAGTGTTGTACACAGTTGTAAAAAAATTTGAGCTATAAGTTTTGCTAGATCTGCAAAATAATTAAGCTTACATAATGCTTTTTTTAACATGGCCGAGTTTGAGTAGAGTTCTTCGGGGCGCAAAGAAGTAGTTTGAGTTTGAAAAAGTTTTTCAAATGAAATTTGCAGGCGAATGTGTCTTTTATATTTTAAATGAAATTTTAATGGATTAGGAGAATCAGATTTGAGTCGCTTTTCCTCCCCTTTCAGGTCCTAAAATAAGTTTTTTGTATTTTTTAACAAAAGTCTTACTTTAATTTTTCAGGTATATGTATTTATAAAGATTGACCTTCAATTAAAAACCATTTATTTTTTTAATTTTAACAAATAGTTGCCTGTGCAACGACGGGTGTTTTAACTTAAGATTCGATGTGATCGATTTTCAGTGCAATTAAAAAAACCACTTAAAATGTTTACAACTGTCAAAACAACACGTTAAGACGCACTAATAAATTGCCTTAAAATCGGGCAACTCGAGCGCTGAAAGTGATTTACATCATAGCCGCGGACAGACTCGTTTTTAGTGGCTCGGTTTAGTGGTGATTTAAAGTTTGATTAAGGCTGACTGACAGTCAGAGCCCAAACTCAATTAAACGCCACAGCCCAATTCCGATTCATAAATAAACAAGACGCTAATCACCTTTTTTTTCTCTTCATAATTTGCTGTTGACGGTGACGGCGCGTGTGTGTCGTGCAATTTTTAATTAAAAAATTCAAAACTTAAAAAATACGAGCAAGAAAACTACAACAACAACAAAATTACAAACTTTTAAAAACCCTCTTTAAATCAAAATCAAATCAACAACAAACTAAGCAACGAACGACGACGGCAACTGTTGCAAACAAGCAAAGCAGCATAAACGCATTTGCAGCACTTTTAAGTAATTTTTTTATTAAGTATTATTATGCGGCGCATGTATAGATATTGAGAAGGGGTGGGGGGGGACCAGCAAGAGGAAATGGCAGCTTGTGCAGTTGTTGTTGTTCTTTTTTGCTGCGCTAGCTGCAACCATTTAACTGCAAACAGCACTTAACACAAATTTCAAATTTGATTTGATTTGCACGAGCAGCAGCAACGAACGAACGAATGAGCGGGTGAGCGGAAATACTCGTAGGTAAGTTCGCGCCAAACAAAGTATGGTGGCGGCGGCAGCTGCTGGCAGCCTTCGCGCCATTCGCGTCACTCATCGCTGTTGCGCAGTTGCGTTGTTAAGACAGTCTTGGGACGACAACAACAACAACGTAGTCGACGACGACGACGAAGACTCCCAATTGGAAAAACAGGCTTCGAGTGGAGCCCCCACTCGCTTTGCTCGATGGTGGCATAATTCGCTTTGCTTACGCTTACGGTGCAACACACGCAGATACAAATCTAGCGCATAGATTCACTTTTATTTTCGTTTTTTGTTTTTTGTTTTTCTTTTTGTATATTAATGCTTAAATGTGATATTTAGGCATTAGATAAAAACAAAAGTATGTAACGGTTTGGTAATGTTGGTGTTATTAGTCATGTGCGTGTGTGTGTGTGAGTGCTTCTCCTTGGCTGCTGCTTGCAACATTTGCACTGGCGGCTTTTTGTCGCTTAATATATTTGTCAAAATTGTGTTTTCGTTTTAAACCGCCTACCGGGCAAATTATGCAAAATTAAAGAAAAATGCAGTCTGACGCTGATTAGGTGCAGCTTTTTTTCTTATGTAATTGAATACCGTAAAAGCGTCGGACCGTTTCCGTATGATAACTTTTTCTTAATATTATTTTATTTTCAACCCTTTTTTGGAAATTTTAATTTTTTAATGTTATACAAATTATCTATGTAAAACTGAAACAAATTAAAAATGTAAAGTTAAATTCTAAAATTTGTGGTTTTTCAAAAACTGGAATTTAGGTTTACAAAATATATTCGGGTATACAAAAAATCCATTGAAAAACATTTGATATTGAAATTTTAGTTTATCAGTTTCATCAAAAGTTTTTATAAAATTGAAATTTAAACTCGTTATTAGGACTTTTTAAGCTTTAGTATAAACTTTTTTTTATATTTTTGCAGATGCAAATATTTACGTTTTCCAAAGGAATCCACATTCTTGTTCTTTAAAAACTTCATTTAAAATTTTAATACAGCCGTTTTTATTGAAAATCTATATAAAAATAAAAAAAATTTTCTTAACGACTTTTTGAATCGCTCAAAATAGAAATAAGAATTTGTATGCATAACGTAACCCACCTTTACCGTACAATAAAACAATAAAAAAATAAATGCTGATGTTTTCTTAACGAAAGCGAATATATCGACGCGATTCGCGATTCGTTTGCAAACTCAATTCGAACTCAAACCTCAGCTTCGATTGCATTTCAAATGCAAGTCATGAAAACGAAAGGCCAAGTCAACAAACATCAGCAACGGCTACGGTTGGCGGCAGCAGCAGCAGCAGCAACGGCAACGGTGGAAACCGCAGAAAATAAAACAACCACAAAAACTCATTGAATACGGCACACATACATACATATGCACTATATGTATGTATGTATGTATGTATGTATGTATGTATGTATGTATGTATGTATGTATGTATGTATGTATGTATGTATGTATGTATGTATGTATATGCATACCTCTGCACTTACTTCTGCAATTTAAAAAAAAAAAAAAAAACACAAAAACAAAAATAATATGTTGCGGTTTGCAGCCGAAAATTCGTTTAACACATTCTTAGGTTTGGCTTCGACAGGCAACAAACCAACAAAAACAAAAACAAACAAAAAACAAAAAACCGATCATACCAACAACTGCATATGAATGTTTGTATGTCTGTTTGTATGTTTGCATATTTGTGGGCAGATATAGAGGTAGTCCTACTGTGCAGCAACTGTTGCATGCTGTTAGCTCCACTGGCTGCACCAGCATCATGTTTGTTTGTGTGTACGCGTGTGTGTGTGTATGTGTTAGTGGTTGCTGCAACGGTTGCGGTTGTGATTTTGCAGTCACAGTCGTCGTCGTCGTCGTCATCATCGTCGTTGTTGTTGTTGTTGTTATTGTTTTTGTGTTTGTTATCATCGCTTGGCGGTTGCAGTGGCGGCGGCGAAGGCGTTATTTTGTCTGGTCGGAAATTTAGTGAATGGGTTCAGCACAGCAGCGCAGAGCAGCAGCGTCTCTCTTGGTAGCTGGCACACATAACCGAGTACGCCATTCTCACTCACTCATTCGCTTGCTCGGGGAGTAATCGCTGCCAAAGTAAGTAAAAAAGTAAGTAAGTAAGTACTTACTACGTTAAATGTTAAAGTTTGTGCGGTAAGCGATATTCAACAGAATATGAATTCATTTCAACTTTTTACATAACTTAAATTTTCCTCCATGTGTTAGTAAACTATTTATGTATAGCAGCTATTCTATGTGTCTTTAATTTACAGTTTCCATTTACTGCATAAATTTGTAAATATATTCAAATATTCATAGAAGTACTTTCATACATACGAGTAACTGATTATGGAATCGGGATTTCACACCTGCACTTGATAGTTTAAAAATACAAGTTTTCAATAAAAGACTTGGACAAAAAATGAGGACAGACATTCAGTGATAAAATGATTAAATGACTATTCCGTTGGCAAAATTGCATTTAATTGCGCTTATCCTGACGTTTTTATTCTAGTTTAAGCCGTAATGGACTTAGATAATGACTAGAATTGTTGATTTGGATTTAATGAATATTTTTATTCAATGTTTAGCAATACAATTAAAGAAATATGGATATATGAAGATTTGAATTACCAATTTGCCAAATTATTTAGAATATTAGCCTACAAAAGAAAACCGACTATTTTGAAAAAGTGGCTATTTCTCAACTCACAGTCTTCTCAACATATTCTCCTTCTAGCATAATACACTTTACACAGCGATGCTCCAACTTCTTTAAAGCGTCTGAAAAAACATTTTCTCGAGGCCTCCATCGGGAGGTGAGGCTAAGTACTTATCGGACCACTCTCGTCTGTAATATTTTTTTTTTGTCAAACATCGATGAATCCAACATCAACAACATTTTTATCAAACATCATGTTAAAGAAGAGGTCTACTGAATTTTATCTACCCCAAAGCATGAGTTCAACATTCGGATCTGGAACATCCTCTCCTCTATAATAAAGTTGAAATCTTCACATTAAATTAAGTTATATGTTTGAAATGTTGCTACGAAATATACCCGCGCACTATCTCAAAGTTTCGTTAAACCTATTATTGCAGAAAACTGGTGTTTAAAATTCCACTGCTATCTTTTAGATAATCTCTTTTTCCGCTCCAAACTCCCTAATTACTCTTCGCACCATTAAAACTCAAATTCACTTATTTATTTATTTCTCGATTATCTCTTGATCGCTGTTTCTCTTTCGCTCTTTTCGCTTTCCTATGTTACAACCACCACCAACAACAACAACAACAACAACAACAACAATAGCAGCAAAAAGACATTCTCCAACGTACGAGTATCTTAATATAAATCCAAATAAAAAAGAAGAAAAAAAATTGAGCTACTGTTAACTGATGTAGTATTTGTTGTTGTTGTTGTTTCTGACTTAAAGCGCGTTTCATGCCAACTTTAAGTCGCTCATTGTTTTTGCTGTTGCTGCTTGTGTTGTTCATGTTGTTGTTGCTCGTATTGTTGTTGTTGCTGTTCGTGTGCGGCGCTGTACAGTGTGAACCAACTTCGACTTCCAAACCGTTTTCAGCAGCACTTTTGCCAGTTGGGAAGGCAAGTCGGACACAACATTTTCAGTTCAAAGCGAGACTCTGTGCGGTACGGTACGGGAACGGGAACGACAACAGGTGCCGAAGCAAATAAAACGACTTGAAAGAACGTCAGAGCGCTAGAGCGCTAGAGTCAAAGCCTACACAATTAAGAAGAAAAAAAAAAGAAATAAATATATACAATATATAAAAAAAAAAATATAATATCATATAGTTAGCAACGGTTAGGCTAACTGTGGGCTAAGCGCATTACGAAACCGTAACAACACAATAACAACAACAGCAACAACAACAACAGCAACAAACAACAGTCACAAGCAACACTATCAATCATCGCAAAAGGTTAATGAATGTGGTTTATGAGTGCGGTCGGTGTGCGGTCTCTTGCTTGGTCGGTCTATGGTTCTGGAATTGACCAAAATGACAAAGTGACAAGTCAGAAGAATATGTTAACAATACGAAAAAAATAAGTGTAACGGTCTTCTCGCGTTAACGTTACAATCTTGTAACAATTTAAATACCGCAAAGAAAATAACAAAAATATAAACAGAATTTTCTACCAACAAATTTTAACGAGCGCCGAATGGGCATTAATTAAGCCATTGTTAAGTCTCGAAATTTAGTGACAACTTAAGTCGACTTAGCCAGCGCTTGACAATAAATTAAGCTGTCGCGAACACGCAACAACAATAACAAAATCACGCATTAAAGTTTAAAGTTAACAATTTTTATAACACCATGCAAACAAACAAATAAAAAAAAATTAAAAAATGGAGAATAGTTTGAACAACTGTAAGTGAGCCTCAGGAGCTAAGGTTAATCGTCCAAAGTCATCGTAAGTTAAAGCAGAGGCGTATTTCCAAAATTCGGAATATTGGGAACATTTTTTTTTAGGATTCATTTTTGAGTTAAGAACAAAAATTGAGTTAAAGTTTTCAGACCATAACAAACGGGAATTTTCTTTTTTAAAAAATTTGAGTTTTCTCTCTGCTGCCCCAAATATAGATCTGCTTCTAGATTTTAAACCTTTAAAGTTTATTGCAAAAAAAAAGTAGTTCAATCATGTTTTTAAAGAGCAAATTAAAAAAAAAAAAACTCATTCAAAAAGTATTTTTGAAATATTGATTTTTATTACATACATATGTATGTATGTTTGTATGTATGTATGTATGTATGTATGTATGTATGTATGTATGTATGTATGTATGTATGTATGTATGTATGTATGTATGTATGTATGTATGTATGCATGTATGTATGTATGTATGTATGTATGTATGTATGTATGTATGTATGTATGTATGTATGTATGTATGTATGTATGTAGTACTAAAAAGAAGATTTTGTGCCTTTATCTCAAAAATATTTCCAATGTTATAAGGACATTGTAAAAAATTGTTATTCTTCGTTGTCCTTGAATGTTTTCCAGAATACCGCCCTGTCCCAAAAGTGTAGTTTGGTAGCTCGAAACTGTTCAAAATACCAACAACGACAATAATAACAACAACAACAACGGTAACAATGTTTTTCTGGTAACAGCAGTAACATTAGCAAAAACAATAACAACAACAACAACAATAGAAACAATTCGTCGCTGCCGCCAACGAAAGAAATGAAAATCCGCCTCAAGTTCGTGCCTGAGCCATGGCTAACGTGTTTGGTTTATTTATTTTTTTGTTGTGCTAAGCGCGACGACGTACGCGATTTAAAATTTTGCGCTCGCGCGGCGGCGGCGGCGCGTTTACTTTGCTATTTGCCATTGCTTGGCTTAAACCAAGTCAAGTGAGGAGTTCCGAGCGCCTTCGAGCGGTAAGAGCGCGCGAGGTGCAGTTCTGCTTGTTATTATTTAAATACCAAATTATAATCTAATTGTAAATCACAAATACAAAAAACCAGCAACATCAACATCAACAACAATCATACCAACAACAACGATAACAACAAATTCAGCATAACAATGAATTCAGCGCAATTTGGCGGCGTGTAAGTATTTGTTTAGCTCCGGTGGAGCCTGGCCAAAAGCACACACGTTGGCAAAAAGGTGAAATCGCGAAAAGTCGCCATTTTGGAAATTTTATAAATCGTCGGTGAGATGATTTCTCGATAGTCTAAAAAGATAAAAAAAGAAACTATAAGATCTTTCAGTTTTTTAAAACAAAAAAAGGCCAGTCAAACCTCTTCTGTTTCTATCAAAGGATTTAGATTGCATGAGTATTGAATATAAAAAAGCTAGCTTAAGTTTTTCGAAATCTTTGTTTTTACATAATAATTGCTCAGCCGAAACTAAAGATCCGTGGAACAAAGAACAGCTGAAGACCGCTCCTAACTTAGTAAACATAACCATCAGTAGCGTGGGCATGGTCTAGCAAGCAGGGCTCTCAATATTTACATGCGACTTCGAAGCAATAGTGGAAGAAATTCAAAAATCGGTTTTCGAAATAAAGCCCCTCTTAACCAATTTATAATTCTTCTTATTCAGAGTTTACTTTCTCAACTCGATAGATAATATTGACATCTTCATTTCCTTTAGAGACTTTTCGTTTTTACTGCTACCAACATTTAAATCCATTAAACTGACATGTCCAAAATTTGTGCACCTCCACTTTTCATGAAAAATGATTTTTTTTATTTCCAAACTGGAATTTTTCACGGGATTTAAAGGTTTTGTGCTCTTGATGCAAAAAATCATAATTCAAGTTTAGAGCGCAGCTAAGCCAACCAGCGTTTAAAATTCTTAATGTGCACTTGTGCTTGCTTAACTTTGCTTGACTTTTTGCTTTAGCTTTGGCTTTGGCCTATGCTTTAGTTTAGGCAGCGAGTGAGCGAGCGAGCGTGCGATTTGATTTGCGTTTTTGGGTGTCGCGCGTATTTTTTATGCTGTGCCGCATTTGTTGCGCTGCGCTGCGATCCTCTGCGCTGCAACTGTTTTACGATGCGCTGCCCGGCCTCGTGGTAACCATTCTTCATTCAACGGGCGGACGGACAGACGGACGGACGAACAAATGACGTTTATTTTATTCTTGTATTGTGAGTTATGTGTTGTAATTTGCGCCTTTGATTTCTTTCTTTCATTCTTTTATTTACTTATTTTTTATTGTTGTTGTTATTATATTTTGTATTGTTGTATTTGGTTGGCTTATGCTTTATTTCTAAATTTTGTATTTCACTCCAGTAGTCAAGTCAAGTCGAGTCGAGGCAGTCCGCAGTCCATTCGGCGCAGCTTGGCGAACGAGTGTGTTTGGAATTTTAAATGATTTCGTGATTTTTCGCTCGAGTGTGGTTTGTAATAATTTTTACTGCTGTTGTTGTTGCTGTTGCCACTGCTGCTGCCGCTGTTGGCAGTTGTTGCAGCAGCCTTTTTTCAGTGTAAATTTATTGTGTGTGCGCGCATGTGTTGCGTTCGTGCGAGTGTGTGTGTGTTAACTGCATGTGCGTCTGTGTGCAGTCCGTGGTGCGCTACTACTGCGGTTTCATTTAAAATTTACTTCAATTCCGTGTGTCTCTGTGTGTGTGTGTGTGTGCAACACTGGCGACAAAATCGTTTTCCTTTATTATATTTGCCGAAATACTTTTTGAATTTGTCGAGTAAAATTCACATTCGATTTTTTTTCCTTTTGATTTTCCTTCACACAAATCGCAAAAATTTGTTCGTAAGCGATTTCCAAAGTTTAAACTTTTACTTACAAATTCGACTCGATTCGATTTGTGGATTTTCAGTTAAATGGCCAAGAGGCAATTTACGTTTTCTATTGACGAATTTGGGAGTGGCCGGGCCGGGCCGGGCTATTTACACAAAAATGCTGCGGCGGTATTTTCTGCGTGTCTGCGTTTAATTTTTTCTTTTTGTAATTATGTTGGAATGCACTAGTTTTTTTTTTTAGTTTAAATTGCACGCAATGTGGCTTTGTAAAGAGTTGAATGCGCCGGCTTAAGCGCCTTTGTGCGGCCATTTACGGTTAGAGACTGAATCGCAAACAAAATATTCCATGATTTACTTTTCCAGTTAATATTATTAATATTTATAAGTGAAATTTACTGGGAAAATTAAAAAAAAAATTCACTCAATTATAAATGGTCCAGTTAACACATTTTGCGTATGTTCAGCTCTTTCAGCAAAATTGATATAAAAAAAAGAAATTTGTGTGCAAAAAAAACAAGAAAAATATTTTAATTTATTAATAATTATTGGAAGCATTTAAACGAGCTTTAAGGTAGACCATTTTCGCTCTACTCAAATCAATTTTAAATGGAATTTTCAAACTTCATTCAAATCTCGCGAGCGCTTCAGTCGTTTGCGGCTCAATTCTGCACTTGAACTTTTTTTACCTTTTTTTTGTATATTTGGACTTGTTCCGTCATATTCTGCTGATTTAATCAGTGATTAATGATGATGCAAACATTATGCACTATTTACCGAATTCTTCTTAATCAATTATGTGATTTAATTGTTATTATAAAACGACATTATTGAAAAATTAAAATTGTTCCTTATATACAAGGAAAACAAGTGCAATTGTTGAGATTTTCGATAAATTCGTCGATTATTATTCGAGCTCAAGGTGTTTATAACAAACGAAGTTTTGGTTGATTTTTAGGCAACAACAATATAAAAGTAGCCCGTCGGATAGCTGATTCGCAAGGCGCTACCCTTCCTCAGCAGCGACCAAAGATGCAAGATTTCAATCGAAATATTGAGGCTGTTCGTGACTTAACTTTTTGGACCACCCTATTTACATACTAAGCAACTAAGTACACATTTATAATAATAAATTTAAATCCACGAAATTAAATTAAAACTTTTTAAGCGTTTGACATTTGCGTAAAAAGTGTAATTAAGCGTGAACCTAATAATGACCAAACATTTTCTTAAGACTTCTCGACTAATTAAATTTTAAACTTTTGACACAACACATACAAATAAACATACACATATGCAATTGTATACCTAAACACACACAGGCAGACAACCAGACAGACAGACAGCTCCGAAGTCGACTTAAGTTTTTGTGGCCAAAAAAGTAGGTGTGAAGCAGATGCCAGATGAAGTGTAGGAAGAAACACCCATATGCGGGCTAACACACACACAATCACTCACATGTACATAAGTTAAGACATACATACATACATACACGTAAATCAAGAGTAATTTAAAGCGCTTTCAACAATTTCAAAATTGACAAAATGTGACAAGAAACTTTCGTAATGAGCTCCAAAGAAGTTTCGCTCAGTTCGTTCAGTTCAGTTCAGTCAAAAGCGTTCGTGTTCGTGTTCGCTTTTGACAATAAAGCAAACCATTTTGATAATATAATAATTAAGCGCGAAACCAGCAAATGCAATTACCAATTTGTCAGGCGTAATAATTTCATTAAAGACTCAATTAAAGTGTTGTTGTCACTCGATTGAGACTGCCTGTATGTGTGTATGTGTGTGCGTGTGTGTGTGGAGGGACAGGTGTAGCATTGTCAATGATCTTATAGAAAGCGAGTAATCGAATTAATGATGATCTGACATGGTTGAGATCAATTTTTCAAGTGACTAGACAAAATTTCGAAAATATTTTTTAAGACCTTTTAAAATCTCTTTTTTCTAAACAATTTAGAACAACATTTTGTCATAGTTTATTTAGATATTTAATTTTGTAGAGCAGAGCAATAAGAGAAGATTAATCTTCCCACGGTCGTGAATTAAAAACTACTTTACTTACAAGTCGAATAATTGTTTTAAAACTGGCTTTAATGAGTTGCCAACTCCAGCCAGCTTAAATAGACTGGCTTTGTCTAATGTCTAATTATAATTTTTCTAATAATATGCTTGCTGCCAAAAAGAAGTTAGTACTTAGTTTTGTTGCTATTCTTGTTGTTGGTTGTTGGCTGTTGTTGTTTTTATTTAGCCTGCCAACCGACAAAAGTTTCAACTGAAGGGAAAACACTAAAACGCAACAAGCGGAATTAGAGCAAAACAGTTTTGCTTTTTGTAATTTCATATTGTAGCGAAAGAATAATCATGCCTGCATTTAGAAGCTATGAACAAGCGACGAGGCGGTGGCGCGCTTTTAAGCATTCTCATGTTAATGAAGACCGCAGCGCTTTGCCGCCGCCGTCGCTTTTAAAACGCCGCGGCACCGGCACCAGCACCACACCACGCGCATAAAAACGCTCAAGCATGTAGCTGGAGAGCTCATCCCGCCCGCCGAAATGAATGCCTTTTAATTATTTTTAAAAGCTTAGACATTTTGCAAACCGACACGCCAGCCATGCCACGCTACGCTGAGCCACTCCGGCGATTGCCACTTTTGACCTAGACTCGAGTTTCATTTAATTTCGTTTGTAGCTTGTACATACGAGTACAAACGCTTACGTTTCTGTGTCTACTACAGCACTATAGTAACCACTTTATTTTCACTTAAGTACGTTTATGAATGAATGTAATCGGCGGTTTTTTTTTTTCGCTCTGCTTTTAGTGCGTCTTCCTGCCCCGCTCAACTTTGGCTGCGTCCATTCACAAGTTAAGCGCTAAATGACGAGCAAGATCGTTGTTTCTTTCATTTGGCTGTTTGTTACTTAGGTATTTTTTCCGGTTCCCTGATATACATACTCGTATGTACTAAACAACCAACGCCAGAGTCAGTTTCGTATTTCCTCAACTCACGCTCAATTGTATTTTTCGAATACAAAAACAAAACAAACAAGAGTCATATAAAATGTATCGCATTTCCTTTTGGGTTTTAGCCTTTGTTTGGAATAAGTTACTTATTTCAAGACGAGACAAACACTTGACGCATACGACGCCGAGTCGTCTTTCTTTTATTCGCATTTGAGCTGTCCGGAGTATTTCCGGCATTTACCCTTTCTGTGCTAAACGCTGGATATAAAATGTACCACTTGGTTGACCAACGAACGAACGAACGAACGAACGGAGCGAACCAACCGACCAACCATCCAAACAATTTATCCGACCGAGCGCCGCGCATCAATCCCACATGACGGCCAGGCCAACAGCTTTTGCAGTCTCGATACTGAAACGGTTCAGCCCTTTTGATTGCGTACTTGTGCGTTTGTTTTGATAACGTTCAAGAGATATCGACTTTCACTTCAAACTTTAATTTCAACACAGTTGAAAGTTAAATTGTGTAAACGAATTTAGTTTTTGATTTATGTTTGTCTACTTCTTCCATTGTGTATTACTAAATTGGAATTCCGTTAAAAATCGTTAGAATACTTTGTTTTTGTTTGTTGGAATTATTAACTGGGAACCTTTGGTTTTGGAAATTTGAATTATAGATAGATAGATAGATAGATAGATAGATAGATAGATAGATAGATAGATAGATAGATAGATAGATAGATAGATAGATAGATAGATAGATATAAAGGTAAGGTTGCTCTTGTATTTGAAAAAGATTACTGTGAGTAGGAGTGGCATTCTCAAACAAAATGGCGCAATAAGTTAATATAATGCCCAACTACAGAATATTCGAAGAGGTTTGGTGGAATTTTAAACCGCTGCGCTTTCTAAGCTCATTAGAGTAAAAAAAATTAAACAGAATTTGAAGGTTATTTTGCCCGAATTGATATATGGAACTTAATCCCAATTTTCGGTAATTACAACATTAATTATATTACAACCAACCTTTATGGTAACCTTAATAACTTGTCCATGCTGGTCAATTTAAAAACCGCCCCGTAAGGATAAATTGCTCTTGTTTATATTACAATTTCCAATATAGTAAGCTTGCATTACCATACCATACCATATCAATTCATAAATTCGATAGGCTTATGCGCTGCTCATTCATCAAACTTACGTAATCCACTAAATCAATCAAATTTGTAGCCGCTCTTGCTAAACACATCATATTTCAGGTCGCAATATACTACAGCGACAACGACAACAACAACAACAATACCGGCATCGCAACCAGCAGACACAAATCAATTTCCACCAACTGTAATGACCACAGCGACTTCAGCCATTGGCTATGCCAATGGGATACTGTATCTCGAACATGATGCTGGCAGCGCCACCAAAAACAACAAAAACACCAATGCGCAGGTTGAACAACGTTACAACATTGTCGACAATAACAACGTTGAGGATGAGAATGACAATCACAACAACAACAACGACAACAACAAAAATAACTTGGACGACGATGACGATGAAACCGATTCATTTGCCTCAATGGAAACACTCTCCGACAATGTATCAATTTGGATAGATGGCGAAAAGCATTGGATATCGGGCGTGGATGCAAATACAACATGTGCAGATCTTATCTCGGCGTTGCTCAATTATCAGGACGGACAACAGATGTTTCACGCCACCAGCGAGACCAACAACAAAAATGCGAGGGGAAATGCGAGCAATTCCTTTGGTAATGATGCCAATAATACCAACAACAAAACTGGCAATAATGCCATCAATCAATCAACGACAAATACCAAAGAAGACTGCAAAAACGTTGGAAGCGGTGGCGGTGGCGGTATCGGTAGCGGTATCGGTGGTCTCGGAACTCTCCTTCTCGACGACTATGTTATTGTGCGACAGCACCGACACTGCGAGGAATATCTGGACGGCAGCACAAAAGTTTTTGATGTGCTGCCAACAAGAGATACGCCAACAGCAAAAAAAGAGGTAATCATGCCGCTAAATATCCTTGGGCCATGTCGGGGGTTTCTCATACATGCGTACACTATATAACGTACATGACGACGGGTAGTTAAAGTCTTAGACAGGTCACGCATCATACAAACAAGCACTTGGACTCAGATGTAGAAAGAAAAAGAAACAATCTTTCCAACGTATTTAACGCAATCGTATCATGGTTGCAAGTACAGTTTTAAGTGTCAAACTTTTTGTTGCAAATACTTTTTGCCACATCGTTTCGTTTAGAGTTCTTTAAACTGACAAGTCACGCAACACAGTGGTCCGTTCGAGAAATAAGCAAGTTAACATTTGAAATTGATTGTTTCCAAGTCAAGCAAGGCAAGTCCACTTGAAATGGAAGTGTTGTTCTCTCAAGACTTGGGATATTCCACTTCCGTGCATGTCCTAACTCAAAACACTTCGAGACAAGATAAATTACTTGGAGCATTTTAACAAATGAAGTTGTTGGGCAAACAAACCAATGAAGATATATTCAAAAAGGTGTTAAAGACAGAAAAGGATAATTTTAAAATAGTAATAAAAGTGGGAGTGGTTTTTCAAAGTTGTCAGGAATTAATTAAATTAATTAAAATTGTTCCACTGTGTTGCTGAAATTCCAGACTTCCTCGTGCACTTCATCGTGCACAAGAAAATACTTTAAAAATTGTATTAAAACCAATATTTCCGTTCTTATTTCGTACTCCAACAATAAACGCGCAAACTCCAGTGCGAATTGATGTTACGTCGCTTGACTGCCTCCACTACCACGACCACACAGCGCAGCACACAAGTCTCATCGCTGCTATCCACAGACAAGGACAGCGGCATGGGTAGCCCCGTCGGTAGCTGCTCGAGAAGTGCAAAATTTCGCCGTCGAAAACACAAATCATCAAATTGGCTGGCTCAGGGCAATACTTTGCATCCGAAGTTATCGTCGCAGCGGAACAATAACGCCGGAGCAAACGAACGCTTGTTAAAAATCATATTGGCACAGGATGAGACCATACATCGACAATTGTCGATGCTGAGGTAAGTGCCACTTTAGTATATGTGATGCGCGCGACATCGAGTGGCTTTAATTAATTGTGCCACCTGATGCGAGCATGATCTGTTTTTTTTTTTTTTTTCATTTTTTAGAGACAAGGAACGACAAATTTCCCGAATTGAAGAGGAAAAGCATCGAGTACGCGAACGTGAGTTGGGAAAGAATTATCTACTGGAGACCTATTTAAATGGCTTGGATGAGGCTGATGATGAGCCCGATTTGGAGGAGAGTGGCGTGGAGATTTTTATAGGTAAATTTGAAGCAAGAGTTGAGAGGAGGAGTCCCGGTAAATTCTTTGCATTTAAACTCTTGAATTTTAATTAATGTGAAAATTGAAGAAACGTCATCATCATTTTTTTATAGATATGGATAGTAAAACTTTTTCAGAAATAAAAAACTGGATGATAATTTAAAAAAGATATCGCACAATTCTTTAAAGTTGAATAAAAGCCGATCTTTTATTCAATTAATAAAATAATAACCTCAGGCAAGTTGATGGTACAGAAGACGTTCAAGTTTAATCTCCAATAAATTTTCAAGTTAGTAATAAAAGCAGCAGTAAAGAATATTTAATTACAAGTGGGCTTAAAATAGCTCACTGCAGTAAGCTATATATAATAATAATTATATGAATGGTACATATGTGGTGGTATTTCGATTTGCTCTGCTGAAAGCAGTTCAACATATTGTCGGTGAGAACAACAATTTGTTTTGCAATTATTTTCGAAGCCCTTCGCCCAGAGCACATAAAAGATACAACTGCCACAAATCATTAATAAGCTTCTTCAAATGTTTGTGTAAGCGCACATCGCGTCTTCTCACAAAAGCCACCGTCCTCCGTACTTCGACGCTCTGCGAAATTGTCATTAAATGCTCCCACACATATGCACCAATGTTTGGCTGCTGCGTATGGTAATGCCTGCGAAAACATTCCAACAAAGTAAACAAAAACAGGAATAAAACAAAAAAATAAAAATGAAAATCTTTTCAACGTTGTTTGTTTTATAAACGTTGTTATTTTGTGCAAAAGGTACACAGAGACTCTCGCATTTGTCAGAGCCAGATTTTACTACCAAAATAAAAACAATGCATAAGCAAAGAGCTTCCTCACAACCAACACAAAAACAAAGTAAAGTAAAATAAAATAAAAAATTGTATTACCATTACATACACACACACACACACACACACACACATACGAGTACATACAATATTGTACATTTATTTTCTCTTTCAATTTCCATAATTTTGCATACAGATGAACCGTATCACCGATTCCCAACAGCGACAGCAACAAAAACGACATCACCTACAACAAAGCAACGCGCCACGCAAAAAAGCCTCACGCTACTGCAGCAGCAGAGGCAACAACAGCAACGGAAACAACGCAAGGACGATGAACGTGGAACATCTGCCACTGCTGCTGCTGCTGTTGCTATCTCAAAAAAAGACACCCTTGACGCTACTGATGAGACAATAGAGTTGCTACTTTCAGCGCCAGTGCCAGTGCCAGCGCCAGCAACAACAACAGCAAGAGGAACAACCAAACTGCTGCCAGCCGACGGCGGCAATCAAAAGGAAATCGAATTGCAGATACTTTGGCTGGAACGGGTGTATGCGATTAATAAACAGCTGCAGCGGGAGGAGGAGCTGCTCGTGAAACTCAATGCGAAAGTGCGCAAACATCACGTCAAGCGCGCATATCAAACACAGAAAGAGGTGATCCAACAAATCGATAAACTCGACACGGAGCTGACGCGTCAATGTGCCGATATACGCAGCGTCGAGGATAATCTGCTGACGTCGAACGAGCAACTTAAATACAAACTTTGTATTTTGGAGCAATTGAGTCAGGAGTTTCTGCACGAGACGTCAGCAACGAAAGCAACAGCAACCGCAACCGCAACTGCAACAGCCGAAGTAACAGCCAAAGCAGTAAAATTAACGGCCGTTGATGATATAGCCACTGCCGTCGTTACTGTCGCCGCCAGTATTGAAGATGCTTATTCCAAGAACGATGACGACAATGACGACAACAACTACGCGTACAAACAAAAAACTTTGGCAACGTGTAATCAACACCATGAAAAGCAGCAGCGCCCGCCGCAACCAGAGCTTCAGCGACAAAAGCCGTCGCTGCCGCCACCGCCACCGCCACAAACTGCAAACGTTGTCATAACAATGGCTAACGAGAAGATAGCAGCACCTGCAGCAACAACGCAACCATCGTCGCTTGTTAGCGCTGGCGCTGTCGCTGCCGCTGTGCAGCAGGCAAATGAAGTAGTTTTCAGCGAAACAATGCAGCAACGGCAACTGCAGCAAATGCTGCACACACCCGAAGATCACCTGAACTTACAAAAGCTAATTGCCAAACCGACGACAATGGCAGAAGTAACAACCTCACCGCAATCTTTAGCAACTCTGGCAACATCAACAATAACACCGACAGCAACGACAGCAGCAACATCGTTATCGTCGTTATCAACGTCGAGTGCGTTCCATCAACAACATTCGCAGCAGCGCTGTAGTAGTAGTTGCATGCAGCAAAATAATTATCCAATTAGTTGCATTAATCATTGCGGCATTTCGGAAAACTATGCGAACAACGTTGCACCCAGCAGTAGTAGTAATAGCAACAACAACAACATCATCATCATCGATAAAAATATATTGCCGATGCATGTGAGCAATGTCAAAACTGTTAAGAAACAAATGTTCGGCCCAGCGAAATCGCTCACTCATCCAACGACAACGTCCAGCAGCAGTCTAAGTAGCCAGTCAACGCCGCTGCCAACGCCGCTGCCACTGCCGACAGCGCTACCAATGCCAAACAGCTTTAGCAACATGAACTACCAACAATCACATCAGGCGAGTGGCCTAAATTCGACGCCCTTGGACATTATGGCCGATATTACACGGCTGGGCACATTGGTCTGAGTGCGGCGTTGCGTACACGCCCGCCGCTGTTATTAATGTGGGAATATCTGTTGTAGTCGACCGCCGTCGCGCCGCATTGACAACATTTTCCATTGAACGGGCATCGTCGCACGGCATCTCTGGACAGCGTGTTCCCATCTGCTTGACTTATAATTGGTACACTAAGAAAAAGAGTAAATCCAACATTTTCTTGTAAAGCGTTTTTTCTTCGAGGAAACTTCTTTTTCATTGAGTTGAATTAACATTTTCTCTTGTGTTGTTGTTGTTCGAACCTTTGAACTTGTGTTGTGTTGTTGTTGGTGTTACCCTTTTTCTTTGTGTGTATGCATTTGCGGTCGTATGTGGTGGTCATCCGCACCATATTGTAAAATGATTTTAAAATTACTTACTTAATTTTTTTCTGTACCAAAACTGTTGTTAATTAACCAAATAAATTGATTTATGATTGCGCATAATTTATTTAAATGTAAAAATGTCGCCTGTGATATGCTCTCTGATTCAACTTATTTGGGATTGTGTAAATGCGGTCGGTCGGCCGACTCAGCGTTGGTCGGTCGGTCAGTCGGTTTGGTTTGGTTGGTGTTCAGTCGTTCATTCGTTTGCTTACTCTTTCGCTTGGTCAGTGTTCAGGTCGTCCCGTCCCGTCGCATGTTTGTGTGCCTCATAAATTTGTAATGTGCACTGAATGCGCTTGCTGGGATTTGAGGGCGCTGGCACAAATTATGACTTTGTAATTTATGCGGTCTGCCAATGCAGTTGTAGAATTTCGTGCAATTATAATTCTGTAAAATAATCCTGCCATTGTGCGAAGTTAGTTCGGTGCGAATAATTTAAATATTCTTAATTAGATGTTAAGTTATTTTAATGAAAATACTCTACCCAAAAACGTTTTGAATGGTTTGTGGATAGAAACCGGAACTGGTTTAATAGCTAAGTAACTAATTTATTATACTCGTTTGCCTTGATTAAATGAACATCGATTAATTGTGCGTTTATTTTAAAGTACTTCAAAAACTGTAAACCACTTAAGAAGGGTTTACATTACAAGACCTCATCACTTCACTTGCACAAGTGAAACTAGAAGGGAAAAATTATATTAAAATCATATTGGAAGCATTTATATCAAACTCTAGACCACTGTTGCCATATTCACAGTTTTATCTATAAATAACAGTTTTTAGACAAGCCTGCAGTTTTCCAAATTACTTTCAACAACAAATTACAGTTATTTTTTATTTTAATATTTAAAAATGAAAATCAAATGTTTTTCGTTGTATTGTGTTGAATTACAAGAAAAGTTAAAATTTTGAAAACTTTAATAAAATTATTTTGATATTTATACAATATTAAACTTCATTTGAAAAAAACAGATTTTTTGTAGAAAATACTGTTTTTGGGAATATTATTTGAAAAAAGAAAAAAAAAACGTGGCAACGTTGAACTAGACTCACAGTGTATGAAAGCAATGAATGATAGAGTCTTTTCCACTTTTTTAATTTAAATGCAGTTTGCAACTTTCTTCTACTTTAATTTGGGTCAGCTCTAATGTAAACCCACTTTAAGGTATTGTATCGTAAAATATTCACATAAAAATATTAATTTATAAATAATAACTTAAATTATATTTAATTCAGTCACAACTCATTGAGGCTATGAAGCTTAAAGCTCAACTTTTGGGTCAACGCAAATCTGCGACAGCGCCTCGGCTCGATCACACGTTACGTCTGCTTGGAAAGGAAGTCGAACAAAATAATATGGCCATAAAATGATAAATCATAGGTCATACTTCCTCATGCTTATGCTGTGATTATTTTATAGGAAATGCCAAATTTGTCACCAGCGATTAGCTGGGTATGTAAATCTGTAAGTTTGTCCCTAAGCTACGATTAAAATCCGTGGGGTCAAATTGTACGAATGTACTCGGGTTGTACTTTAAACGAGACCTACTGTTTCGTTGGTTACCTCATTCGCTGTAGCTGTAACTGAAAGGTACAAAGAGAAACAACAAAATCTGTAATTTAGTCGCAAACTTTTGCATTTTATTTTATTTTATTTTATTTGTTTGAATTTTCATTTTTCAATTTTCAATTTTCAATTTTCAGTTGTTGATGTTGTTGTTGGTTTTGTCATTTTTATGCCACATTATTTCATTTTACTGCTAATAATTGTGTTTACTTTTAGATTTTCATTTGGGTTTTTTGTTGTTGTTTTTGTTTTTGTTTTTTTTAGCATACATACATACACATAATACATATGTCAATATTATTTTACATTCCTGTACTTTAACAAGTTTCAACATAATTTCATTACGCTTGCCACTTTCAACTAACGCTCGCTCGCTCGCTCCATCGTTTGTTTTTTGTTGTTGTTGTTGTTGTTTTTTTCTTTCAATTTATTGTAATTAGTTTAATTCAATTGTTTTTAACTATGTATTTCTATATAAATTACTTTAATGGTTTTGTTTGTTGTTGGTTTGTTTGTCGAAATTTACATAACTATAGTTTGTTGTCGGTTATTTGGAATAGCCGCGCTCGTGTGGATGCACACGCTAAATAACTTACTTAAAACTATGCAAAAGTTATCGTAGTATGGTAAAATGGTTTGTTTGTTTTTTGCATGTATGTATGTTTGTGTATGTACTCTATGTATGTATAAAACGAACCTAATTTGTTTAATGAAAACTATTTGTATTTTTATTTGTTTTTAACAAAATATTTACTAAGTAATAAACAAACGCTTTGTTTTTTTTTTAATACAATTTTAGTTTTTAATTAAATTTAATTTATGTGTATATATGTGTATGTGTGTGTGCGAGTGTGTGTGTGTGTGTAAAAATGTTTAAACTAATCAGTTGGTAACTTTTACCTGTGTATGTACGCGGGCAAACATAATAGCGAAATTAATAGAATTACACTAATTGCTAACGTATGGTAGAATGTAACGTGAGCGACGACGACGGCTGCAGCGCCACCATGATGAAGTTCGGCAAAACTTTCACCTGCGAAATAGAGTGGCCGGAAGGAGCAGTGAAGAAAAGGAAGAAAAGAAACAGGAATTGAATTAGTTCATGTGGCTAATTTGACTTTGACTTGGTTGTGCAAGTGTGACGCTCGGAAAGATTGTTTGCGTCGACACTTAATTAACACACAGCCGCCCCGCTTCCCCTCCCCCGTCCCAATTAAGCGTGGTGACATTGTGACACTTTTCGCAAATTGATTGCGTACCCAAAACTCACCATTTAGGATATGCACCACTATGCTAAAGTTTTGAAAGTCACTAATTGAGCAAGTATAGTTTCCGGAATCGGCCTTATTGATTTTCGCAATGAAGAGCGTCGAGTTGGCGCCATCGTCCATCAATTCCGTTTTTACACTGTGTGGGCGAGTTAATCGAGAGTAATGGTTAGACGTGGAATTAGAGATTGTGAAAGCAGCTCTTTCGCTTGTTCTTAGGATGAAACAAATTAAGTTTCATTTGCATTCTTACCTAACGCCTCCGCGTGTGACATCGTAGTTGAGCACATCGTCGGCATGTTTCCAGTATACGACCGATGTCGCCATTGCCACGTTGCGCACGACGCACGACAACTGCAGCGTCGAATCAGTTTCGTAGTATTTCTCCTGTAGCGGATCACCAATTTCGTCGACAATCATCACTTTCGGCGCTGCAAGGGTTAAGAAAATATTTCATATATGAATAACCATTTTAAGGACCTTTAAAGGATTTTGGAGAAATTTCCTTGGTTGCTTGAGTCAGTTCCGTAAGATTTGTTATAATTCTTGAATCTATTCCAAATGTAATGTTGAAGTTCCATCGATCAGAAATAATCGAACATATTCCAAGAAAAAGTTAATCGTTACAAATTGCAAAGTGTAAATTTTGAATTCATCCTTTTGAACTTGTCCGACGCTCACACAAATTCATCAAGGATCTCTCTATCTCGCTGTCTGTCGGCATTGGCGTTAATGCCTTGACATATACTCACCATTGACATGCAAATTGATTTGTATCACACGCGGCGGATGTGTCGATATCTGACATTCGTACATTGCCTCGTCGTCCTTTTTGACGTTTGTGATTTTCAGCCGCCAATTGTTCGGATATTGGAATTCCATCTTGTAGCGTTTGTCGCCCGTGTAGGTGTGCAGGCCCACCGTCAGCAGATCCAGTGCATTTTCCTCGCCCTGTGCATTGCGTCGCACCCAGGAGACCTGATTTAGTTAAGAAGTTATTGCATGCATAATTAAGCAGTGAGAAGCAGCCAACGAGCGAGTTCAAAAACAAAGAGGAAAAAAATGCACGGTCGATGAGACAACGCGTAGAAGAAGGAATGGAGGAACTTTAGATGAAACGGAAGTAAGATTGAAGGAAGTTGGCGAAACGTGGCGGATGCGGAACCGTCGAGGCAGAAGCAAAACTTCTTTGCCTCACGTGAAATTTATATGCAAAGTTGGGTACTACTCGCTGCTCAGTTTTTGTTTTTGTTTGCTAATTTTTTTGTTGTATTTTTTTTGTTGTACTTTCATCTTACTTACAGTCTTATCTTGCAGCAATGAAATTCTGCAATTCAAATGAATGCTGCTACCCGCCTGCACCGTCAAGTTAGTCGGTTGTCCCACTCGCTGCACGTCCTCGAAGTGCGGTCCATATCTGTGTGTGCCATGGCATGGCATCGCATGGCGAATCCAAGGGGAAGAATGGATGGTGTAAACGAAGAAATGACGTTAGTAGTATTACGAGATGTAATTTTTTTGTGATTTTAAATTTCCGAAATGAGTTTAAATAAAATCTCTTCGTGCATATTAATATTTGTTTTTTTTTTAAACGCTCTTCTCGTGGTAATTTGTGAAATTTATTACTGGTTTTTTACATGGTGTAATAAATGTAACCTAGATGTTGTTTCTCTCTCTTTCTGGTAGTTGCCACAAATTTATTAAGTATATTAGAACAACAACGAAGTTTGTTGACAAATTTAAAAAAAAAAAAAAAACAACTTCAAAATAATGCAGAAATCGAGGTGAGTTCGCTCAATTTGCGTTCTCATTTCTACTTTCCTAACTACATTATTCAACAATTCCATAGTTCTATATGGTTAAGCTAGTCGGAATTTCCATCTGATAAGAACTGTGCTAAGCTATTTTCAATTATAACTATTTTAATGAAAATTGTTGCAAGAATATTGAATATTTTTGGCTAATAGCTTGTCAACTCTTGATACTTTTTTTAAATTGATATCAAATTTTTGCTTAGTTTGAGATTTAAGCTTGATATCAAACTATACTCCGATAATTTTTTATTTCGTTGTTTGATTCTTTCCTTTCCTTTCCTTTCCTTTCCTTTCCTTTCCTTTCCTTTCCTTTCCTTTCCTTTCCTTTCCATTCCTTACCTATCCTTTGATTTCTTTTCTCTTTGATTCGGATAAATAATTCAGCGTATGCTCGTATAAGTAATTCATTGTTTAGCTTTGTTTCCTGCATTCCTCCTCATTATATTTAAATTATTTATACGGTTCTTATGTTAGTTGACTTAATCAATAAAGAAATGGTCGAACAGTGTTTCAAAACAACTTTATGCACTCAAAATTGTGTTTAAACTCTAATAGATTAGAATTTAAACTCAATTGAATTTAAATTTTTTTTAAAGAATTTCATCCAAAAAATAAATTTCCGAATATTTACAATTTCTTGTTCTCCGACCAGTGATAAATCACCTGAAATTTCTGTACTGCTGCACTACTAACATAAACCTCAAATCACCACAAACTAAATTAAATGAAATGGTATTTTGTCTATAGTAAATGCTCCAACAACTCCATGACATAACCAAATATTTGCCCAAATAAATGTAAACGTTAAATAAAACTTTTAAACTTTGTTGTGTTCATTTAATGCTGAGTTTTCTGTGGTAAATCTCACACACCCACAAACGATATAAAATCAAATGGTTGCATTAAAAACACGCACACACACACTTTAACAACATTTATCAGTGTGGTAATGCGATAGCTTCGGCTCTTAATGGAGCACGAGTAAATCATTGATAATTGACTCCTACCTACGGACAGTATGTCAATATTTTCTACACACACACATTCTATACAACACAAACATCGTACAACATCGTACAACAACGTACAACATCGTACAACACCAACATTTGTGCCCACAAAATTGTTGCAGCTCTTGCTCGTACCTCGTAAGTTGATGTTTCACAGAAATGACCTAAATAAATCGCATTTATAAAATCCTGCTACATTACACAACCGTGACACAAAAAACGGATTTTCATTCCGTAAATCCCATTTTACTATACGAATGCGACTCTGCGACTACCAAACGTATCCGATGAATGGCACGAGCGGGTGGGTACATGGCACACACAAGCACTCGCACTCGTAGTAGAGTGGGTTGAGTGTTGAGGTTGTTCGAGTATACTTAGTACATAAGAAGGGTTTGGGGGTCGATTTGGTTTTGGTTTAGTTTGGTTACCTTTGATCGTGATGATGATGCTTGTTCGCCGAGGAGAACGTATCGAAAATGTAGTTGAGCATGGGTGCATCGGTTTTTTGTGGCTTTGGAAGAATGTATTTGCTTTCGACCTTTTTCGCGGAGGTTCTTATGTTGGATTTGCTGCTGCTACCGCTGCTGCTGGTGCTGGTGCTCGCACTGCCGCTGGAGTTGCTGGTGACTGTTGTCGCTGTTGTCGACGATGACTTTAAGGCGATTCGTTGCGAGCCAATATGCTGGAAGGTTGTTGTAGTTGAGTTTGTGTTCATATTGTTGTTGTTGTTGCTGTTGCCAGTGCTGCTCCGATTGCTGGCATTTTTGTGTTGCTGTTGTTGCTGTTGTTTTTCTTTTTCGCTTAGCTTTAGGGATGATGTTGCAGTCGTTTCGTTTAAGCTTAATAACGACAAGGATGATAAATCCTGCGTCGTTGTGTTTGTATTAAAATGCGTTGATGATGGGACAGCATGCGAAGCAATATGTTTCGTCATGACGTAATCCATGTTATCGATTTCATTGGAATCTAAAACAAAAGCGAAACGCACAAGAAAAAAAAAATATAATAATACTATATAAAATAAAGAACACGATGAACAAAACTTTTTTTTTGTTGTTTCTTTTGTGGGGACGAGTGAGTGTAACTCGTAATTAATGTCAGCTAATGTGGGAGGAGTGTGGCTTTGGCTTTAGGACGTGATATAAAATACGCAAAGTACACAGAATATAAAAGAGGCGATGACTTTTTTATTATTTGTTGGAAGTTGGAGAATTGGTAGAACAACCGAATCGAACCAAACCGAATGTGTGTATAACGAGTCTACGATTTTATTACACAACGCTGCAATAAAACCAAAAGGTTTTCCTCTGTTTTTCTTTTGTTGTAGTTGTTGTTGTTTTTATTGTGTGTTGTGCAACCTTGCTGCAGATGGGCCAGTGTGATCACACATTTCGGTTAATGTAATTTAAAATGTATTTGATAAGAAATCTACGCAAATTTCAAATAGCAGATATATGATATATAAGTATATAACAGCTAGAACAATAAAGTAAAAACAAAGAGGAAACATGATACCAACGAACCAAACCGATTAAAGACAATCTTCTGGAATTTCATTGAAAAATACAAAATAATAAGAAAAAATATTAATATTAAATTAAAATTCGAAAATAAAATTATATCAATATATACAAGTGTATATAGATAGATAAATATCTTTGCTCCCTATGCGCTTTTAAATCAGCAATTGCTGTGCTCAAGGAAGGGTTTGCGGCCGAAAAGGTTTTCGATTAAACAAAAATCTGTCACGCCTACTTATAACGCCCACAATTTGGGAAATCAATTAAAAGTGTTCGATTATTTCGCTAATATTGCTGCTAAAAATCTGAAAAATGAGACAATTATAGTAAATATTGTCAATCAACTAATTCACTTAAACATCTTTCGATGAAAAATAAAATACGGCCAATGACGGGTACTAAAAGCTAGTTTTTAGTAAATTATTTAATTCTTTTTGGAATTTATTTTTACATCGGAATTTGTTACTTAAAAGTTTTGAAAAATTTTAATCTTTTACTTCGTCATCCTCAATAGACCATCACTTAATTGAAAGTTCAAAAGTTATATTAAAATAATTTCGAAATACCAAAAAATACAAAAAAATTGGAAAATCAACTCTACAGTTGCTGATATTTTGAAATTGTTGTACCAATTTGTTTAAAAATTGACATTGTTTTTCAATAGAAATGTTAATTTTAAGTTTAAGGTAAGCTAAAGCCAAAATACACTTTTCGATGCAAATTTATTCGATTTAAACAAAACAATTAAAAAAACGTAAATACTTTAAATTGAAATAAAGTATTTAGTCCGAAATAATAATTTAAATTTTTTTACTAAACTCGTTCTTATAGATACATTTTCAGAGGCTCTCGCTCGATGTTCTTTCAACTCGGAATCTTCGCTTTGGAAAAGAAAAGAACACGAAGCGTATGAAAATTAGCATAAAAGTGCGTTACGAGTTACTCGTATTTTCAAATTCAGGTGTTCACCACCAGTGTTGCCTCAATTTGTTTACTAATGGCAGATACACTCTTCATTAAGTACTCACTTAATGCGCCCGCTAATAGCCAAAAGCGTTTATGGCCCGTAAAAGGATATTCTAAATTTCCCAGCGACTAAATTAAAAAAACTTTTTTTAAGCGCACGTATTCATTTTCATTTCATAGCGTTTTTTTTTTCTGCCGTTGTTTTAGCAATAAAACACACGCTTACGCAAACACACGCATACACTCTAATTTAAAATGCAAATTCACTCGATTTATCTTAATAAAGTACAGTGGCGGCGGTTACCCAAATGGGTATTAAAATGATCAATACCCCAGAGTAATTACCGCGAATCGTTATGGCGGAGGTGTAATCCGCTGTATAGGACCACTTAAAAAAAATTACACAAAAGCGTTTTCCCTTAATTACGCCGAACGCCACACGCCACACAAATCGGGTTCATTTTCGCTTCTTGTATAAGTCTACTAAAAAACGAGAGAAAGAAAAAAAACGCTGCCATCAAGAAAACACAAAAACACCGCGAAATATAATAAACAACAACAATGCAGCGAAAAAAGGTTGCCATATAAAAAAGTTTTAATTGAAAGACTTTCGTCCTTAAAAAGTAAATTTTAATGCCTGCAAGAAGAAGCAAGCAAAAAACAACAACAACAAGACCAAAACAACAACAAAAAGTTGAGTTGCATTAATTGAAATTAATTTCGAGAAATGGTTGAGAGATGCTTTAAAAACAAACTTGAGAAGATGAGAGGAGTAAAATTAATTAAGGATACCATAATGCCACACTAACACAAATAAAAACACACACACACACACAGGCACACAAACACGCGCACATTAACAACTTGCAAAATAAACAAAGAGAAAACTTTGCGAATTTTGTTAATGCATTTACAAATTCGCGGCTATAGAGAAAAGGTTCAATGCGTTTTAGTTTCGGACGCGGCAAGGAGCGTTGTCGAATTTCTATGAAAGAGGGTAGTTAGAAAAATCTTCTTCTCGTCTATTTATTCTATTAAAATACAAAACAAACAATCGAATGAAAATCGATAAAACGTGTAAAAATATTTTCGGTTTTTGATTTAAATCTCCTCGAATTGCCATCAAAATCGCCCTCTCATCCCTCTCATTACCAACATTGGCTACGCTAATGACTAGCACGGTTCACTGTTATCTTACGAAGTGATGAATCCTCGTAAAAATGTTAAATTACAAAACAAAAGCAACAAAATCAACAACAACAGAAACAAGAGTAACAAATAGAATAACAAAAACAACATAACAACACGCACCGAAAATCGAAAATTCCACTTCGACAACGCTGAAAGCATTATAAATCCGCCAAAGTTGCACAGAATGAAGCGAGCAAAAAAGCGAATGAACAAATGAATGAATGAACAAATGAATGAATGGCGGTTTTGATGCTTTCGCTCCGATATTTACGGCTGACTATGCTGGCCGTTGGCTGTTGGTTGTTGCATCGCCTCCCTGAATTTATGCTGTGCATGATTTTTAAGTTTTTTGTTGTTGTTCTTCTTGTTGTTTTTGGCTTTAACATAACTCTTGTGTGTTTTGTTTGCTGGGGGCAAGGCCGAACTGGGCTGGGCAGGGCAGGGCAGTACAACAGGGCAAAAGTTTTAGCGGCCGTGTCATGCCGAGGACAGGAGGACGACGGATGGACGGACGGAGGACGACGTGTCGGATTTGGCAAACAGAATTTTTAAAATTTACTGTTTGCGGATTTTGAAAGTAGAAGAAAATTTATGTGTCAGAAAGAAAAGAGGGAAGCGGAACGAATTTGCTTATGTAATGTAAAATGAAAATATAAATAAATAAAAAATGGAAATGAAAATGGGAATGGGAATGGGAAAAAATGGGCGTTGCAATAAATTTGCTGCTGTCGAGCACTTAATTCCATTTAAGTGTGTTTACGGAAAAGACTTTTCCTGCCAGTGGACGACGCCAAAGATTAATTCAATTAAAGTGGCACTTCTTTTTTTTGTTTTAGTTTATTTACCAATGCATTATGCATTATGCATACTTTGACTTGGTTATGTTTTCGTATTAAAAGAGATAGCCTAATTAGTTTATGTGAGATAATATATACATACATATTGCTTGATGTCATCTCCGATTGGTATTCAACTTCATGTGGAATATATGTATGTATATATATCACATTGTTTTTTTTAATCCTATATCAAACTGGGTTCTAACCCAGGATTTTATCTACTAGAATGTTGAAGTAATCACAAAACGTGGTATGAGGTCTTTAAGCCTGTTTAAATACCTTTCCAATGACACCACATTTGGTAAAAAAAATAGGCGTTTAAAACCTCATTCTTTACTCCAACTTTGAATCGAACTATAGGAATTCTTTAATTTTAGATCATCCGACTGTCTGCCAGATTCTTTCCAAATCATTAACATGATTTTTATTTATATCTACGACAGTTTTTTATTCCCACAAATATAAGCGAGATTTGAATTGCATATTGTCCAAAATCGATTGATAATATTTTCAAACGTTAACGAACAATTAAATATAAATAAAAACGCTCTACAAATTTAAATACAAATGAATACATGTTTTTTGTTGTTGTTAATTTTTGCCACACACCGATTTTATGTGCATTTCGATATTAAATCAAAAAATATAAAAAGGACACCAAACTATTTTGTGATTGCTTGCACAACAAGCTAACACGTCATTGAATGGAAACGGAAATGGAAATGGAATTGGACTCGGAATCGGAATTGGATATGCTTTTGATTTGAATTTATATTGTATATGTATTTTGATTTTACTTTTTAATTGGAAAACCAACCGCAAACACAAAATACAAACGTAATGAAAACATGAAATATTCATGAATGCAAATATGGAAATTTGACAACACACACACACACACACACACCCGAACACCCGCACACGCATAGACAACAACACATGCACACGCAGGACACACGCTAGAATAATGCATAAAAATCTATTCTGCTTGCTCAAAATTACTTTTGACAAAAAGCGTAAAATACAATTTATAACAAAAAAGAGAAGAAAACAAGGAAAAAACGCAAAGGCGGTTTGTCTCCTCACCCAATATTAAAAATACAAAATGGCAGACATTAATAACAAAATGGAACTCAAAGCCAACTTTATACTATCCACCAAAAGGGAAATGTAAAAACGCAAGGCATGGCTTTGTTCACTGTACTCCAAACCTTGTAGAAGAAGAAATAAAGGAGCAAAGTCACCCGAGTAGACTGAGTAGCATTAATAAGGCTTTGTTTAGAAGGTGGTGTGTGTGTGTGTGTGTGTGCGCGTGTGTGTAATGCAATACATTGTACATTCGAGTATTACTAAGGATACCAACTTGAAATTTAAAAATTATTTCAAGCTACATAGACTGCATGCATATAAAATTGGGAAATATTTCATTAAAACTTATTTAAAAGATGTAATTTAAATTATTATAAAAGGGAATTTCTTCTTCAGTCCGCCCCCGTAAATGTGCTTCAAAGGAACCATCCAAAAGAATGGTTGGCCTACGTTATTGTTGCTATATTAAATGGTAGGGCAGTATTTTTTGTAAAAGACAAATATTTCGTTTATTAAAGAAAGCATTTAAATTATAAATAAAAAAATCAAATTTAGTGAAATGATCAACTAAACAACATTTAAAAAAAAAAAATTAAAAAACAATTTTGTATTCAATATTTGATGAATTTTTTTTCATATGAAAAGTTTGTTGTTGCTTTACTTTGCATCAACATTTTTGAAATAAAGTGAAATAAATAAAAGTTGGATATGCAAGTTTATAAACTAAATTTATTGACTTGGGATCTTATTCATTTTTTTAATACTTTAAAAAATATTTAATTTAAAAAATGAAAGATTTCATAAACGTTAAAAATATTAAGAAATAATTTGAAACTTTAATTTTTGAATTCAACAAACAATATCCTAAAAAAAGGTTCTCATAAAATTTTACAAAAAACTCGCAAAATTTATGTTGATAGTTTGTAATAACGTTTAAGCAAAGTGAGAGTTTTACAAAGACAAAAAAGTTCACCTTTACAAAAAAATAAAATAAAAACCAAAACAAAACAAAAGGCGATCCGTGAGAAAATAAAAGAATCAATAGGAAATCCTTTTTTCTATTTCTCCATATTAAAGCAAATATTTGCTATAAATAAAAGGATGACTGGCAATTTGTTGTCATTCCTGACGCACTTTAAGTATGGAAGAATGGACGACTAGTGACAGTTAAAGTTATAATCGTAATGACGTAATCCTCACCGTTTGAAATATCACTTTTGTGTTGTAAACTATGAAATGGCCTTCGCGCATTCGAGGGCGACGCGGTTGACGAATGGTGATGGTGGCTAAACGATGCGATATTGGGTACCACATACGCCGATGATGGCATTGTGCTCGCTACTGTGGGCGTGGCAAAGTTGTGCGACGAAAATGTTGTAGGCTCTGCGGCTGTTGGCGATGCGACTGTTTCTACTACTGCTGCTGATGATGATGACGATGACGCGGTCGGTGCGGATGACTGCATGGCTTTAATCTCCAGATGATAGCCGCTAAATGGACATCCCACAATTGCGGTTAAAATTAATATTTGCAACGTTTCGTTTATAAAATTTTCAACAATCGAAAACTGAAAACGCATTTTGAATTATTTGCACACATTTAATCGATGTTTTAATTTGTGTTTGGGCATTTTCTTTTCGTTCTTTCTTTCTCTATTTCTCTATTTCGTGTTTGTCTTTTCTCTTTAATTTCGCGCTTTAAAGACTTAAGCAAACATCAGCTTAAAATTCCTATTAACTTTCACTTGTTTTTTGCTATACTAAAAAAGCCGGAAAATAGACAAAGGAGAAAAAAGAAATCTATAGTATAAATCTTCGAGGAACACAGAATTTATGGCATTCGTTATTTTTTGGCATGTTACAAATGCAACAACACGAATACAACAACAACAACAGCGACGACGCATTTAATGGATTGTATTGTTATTGTTGTATCTGTTAGATACATTTGTGCTTGGCATTTATGCATATTTCACTGTTGTAGATGTTTGTTTGTTTGTTTATTTCTAACATTTATTTTGTTGATATTGCCACGGCAACTTCGACCGTTCCAAAAAACCGAATTAATAAGAGGAGCAAACTAAAAAAGTAAACTACAATAGTAATCCTTAGCGTGTACGAGTATGTGTGTATTTGCTATTTGTGTTTGAGTAAGAGTGTTTGTTCGTTTGCAGCTCATTAGAATTCCTTGCATATTTTTAGGCTTTAGCATTGACTACGGTCGTTTCACTTTGTCTGGTCCCGTCTTGTCTCGTTTGTCGCTTTGTAATTCTCAAACACTTTAAACCAGATACGCCACGTTTTCCCGATGATGATACATTTGTGTAATTTTTGTCAATCAATCAATGAAACGTGTACACTGCCTCGTATTTTTTGTATTTGTATTTTCGTTATTGTCGAGGAAGCACTCTTTTTTGTATATCCACACGGAGACACTTGAATTTCCGCAACGGCGTATTTCACTTCATCACATTTATTTTTTATTTTTATTTTTTTCGTCTGATACAGCAGCTTCTTTCCAGGACCCGATTTTCCGTCCTTAAATTGTGCTTCCGTTTGCTTTTTTGTTGTACATTTCTTTTATTGTTGTATTTATTTAGGTGTTAGATTTTATTTTTTCTCTGTTTTTCTTACAGATACTCTAACTTGTATCTTGTATCTGTGAAATAACACTTAACATACATTTTCACACTCAAGACGACCGAACACACACACACACATCCACACAAAGACACACACACAGACAGTCAGAGACTCACAAAATTTTATTTCAAATTTCTGCGTTTGAAGTCGAACTCGATGTAGAAAAAAGAATTTGGCAAAATGTCGCCTTTGGAGCGTACCGCAACAGTCACACGCTGTCGTCGGTCAATGTGACTCTTGTGCATTGGTGCGTGTATCTTAAGGATATTCGCTACATTTATGTGTGCGTTGCTTTTTACAAATTCAATTTTTTGCGTTTTGTTTTGTTTCTTTTGAATGATTAATATTTAAACTTGTTTCACTTTTGTTCTTTTAACACATCGAAAAAAAAAAAAGAAAAATCTCGCGCGTGTCCGAAATTAAAAATTAAATTTTTAATTTAATTTAAATATTATAAATTTTTAATCCAACTCAGTCAGTAGTCGGAGTAGTCGGACGTCGCTCGGTCGGTCGATGATGTCTTGTCTCGTGTACGCGCCGAAAAACACGTCAAAACACGTTCGTACTTCGTTTTTGACTACTTCAAAGTTGCTACCAACGTACGAAATTTTGCGGCGGCTGTGTTCGTTCGTTCGTACGTCGCTTGGCATCTTTTAGGCATTTGCAGCTTCTGTGGAGAACGCGCGCGCTGAGTGAGCTTTGCGAGAGGGTCCTTAACAGTTTGACTGAGCCTTGTGGCTTCTCAACTACACCACAACGATTTCAAGAGAGCGCTAAATTTTTCGTTGAATTTGCAAGTCTCCCCTTCACTTTTTGGTGAAGTTGTTTCACAATTCCGAATCATTTTAACTGGTATAAAAGGGGAGTTTACTATATGGTGGCTTTAAGGAAGAAGTTTTTTT